>JANPWX010000183.1:5887799-6004837 GCA_024734555.1 Trochalopteron elliotii
CCACCCGTCCGCCGCCCCGGCTGCCCCGCAGCCCCCGCCCGCCGCCAAGCTGGAGGAACGCCGCAAGCCCGAGCCCCGGAGGTGAGTGAGCGGGAGCGGGGGTGGAAACGCCGGGCTACGTTTCTCCCTCCTCGGTGTCTTTTTCGGTGCCCAGCTCTGCTGGAGGCAACTTTTAAAACGCTTCATGGTGTTTGTAAACTTTTTTTACCGTCTTAGTTCATCTTCAGTGAGTTGTTAGCAGCCGCTGAACCGGCAGCCTCGCCTTTCCCAGGTTTCCAGTTTTTCACCTGGTATATGGTCATATGGAGTGTTTCATTATCCGAGACCAGCTCTTTGCTGTTTGTTTGCCCTTTTTGTGCTTCCTATGAAGCGTTGCCATCCAGAGCGGGGGCACACGAGGAAACGAGGATTTAACCATCTTTAGGCTTGTTCCCTTTTTTCTTTACAACGTTAGTTACTAATGAATTTTTATTTTGTTCGAAGCGCATCCCTTTAGCACTCGCTTTCAGGAGGGGCACTCGGATGTGCAGGGAGCTCTCACGACATGGAAAAAGGCACCGCGCTTTCCCGGGAGAGCGGGGTTCCGGGAGCGTGCCGGGAGCTCCGTGGAGTCGTTCCGCAAAGCTGCTCCTGTTAGTAAAGTTGGGTGCGTAAGGAGCGAGATCGGGCCCCGGGGCAGATGCGAGCAGTAGCAGCTCCATCGGAGAACTGCTCCATGTAGTATATATAGGTATTTGCTCCTTTTGTGTCAGAGAAGTGCAGTTACCATGCATCTGAACGTGACTTTGTGCGTGTGCTCCCAGCTGCTTAGGGACTTCGTTCAGGTTGTTCCTATAATGTACCTATTTTCTGTTTATAAAAAACAAAAAAAAAATCCGACCAAAACAAACAAAAACCAAAACCCACTCCCCCCTCCCCCCCCCCCCCCCCCCAATAAACAAACAAAAAACAAACAAAAAAAAAACACCCTTGTTGGATTTAACAAAATGTGCAGAGTTGTATATATTGTGTGTAGGACATAACATGCTGCTAAGTGCTGGTATGATAGGCTGCAGGAACACGCCTAGTTCTTATTTTGGTTGAGATCAGTAGGAAACTGTGTATAAAGAGCAAGGTAGAGAGGCCCCCTGACCAAAACAACCTTCAGGCTCCCAAACCCCAGCAACTATTGAATGAGAGACTTCATTTTGTTCTCACAATTTCCTGTTCTGTGCCAAATGATTAATCGGGACTGTTTGCATCTCTGCTTGCTCAGAGCATGTACATGAGCTGACCTCTCCTAGTCCATGCCTTTCCTTTCCTGAACTGCCATTCCATGCTCAAAGACTTTTTCTGGTGACTCCTGGATTAGATGATGGAAGAGTTAATTTTGCAAAGCCTGGTCTCAGCTGGTGATTTTAGCTCTCATCAATTTCACCTGCTGGTGAGGGTCAGTGGGACTGGAAGGGCAAATGCTAGTGCAGTCTGCAGGGATGCTTCTTCAGCTTCCTAGGAAGGAAACAAAGACTTTCAAGTCCCCCCCAAAAATAGGAAGATGTGCTTGTAACTTATCCTTTGCTCCTGCCGAACATGAATTTCACATTTTTAAAAGTAGTGGCTGGACTTTAGGGAGCTGCATTCCCAAGATTTCAAGGGACTGGCAACTGTAGACTGCTGACCTTAGATGAATGGGGAGCAAGGTGTGGTGGTGGGGTGAGGAGGAATTATGGATTTTCTTTTTTTTTCCAGCTATGGGGAGGAGGGATGAAGCTTTCATTTGTGTGCACAGGGCATTCATGCAAGGTAACAGCCTGCACTCATCCGGTCTGATCCCAGCAAGGTCCGACAGGATTTTCTGCAGCTCAGGACTGTGCAGGTTTTTCTCTTAAACTTCCATGTTACAATTTTAAATCTTGAAACTTCTCTGCAGCTGGAAAACAGCCTCATATATTGGTACTGTCTTGTGGTATCACTAGCAGAAAGTTTTTAAGAGGAGCTTTTAAGATGCAGTGGTTTTAAGCATTAGGGTAAATGCTTCGGTTACTGATGTCTTAAGCTGATAAGAAAAGGTTGAGTTTATGCACAAAGTGCAGTTCAAAGAAAAACATCCCCGTGAGAAGGAAAAATCTATAACTCCTTTTGTTTTCAGATCCACCTGCTTATCAGAGAGGGTGGAGGAGTTGACTGTGTCTCTGGCTGAATGTTTTCTAATGCTGCCACCCTGGACAGCCATAATAACTAATCAGATAGAAGGTGTTTTGGGCAAGGTTGTGAAGGAAAATTGCTACGTGAGAGGCTAAAGAAGAAAACCTGTCCCTGTTTTTCTGCCAATAAGCGTGCAAACAGCTATTTGCAGTCGGAGGTGCTGCCTTGCCAGAAAGATGCAGTCATAAAGGCAAAGGTGTTGCTTTGAGAAGGGCAATATTGAGGGAAATGTGCTGTTTTGGGAAGCGGGTGCCCAACAACAGGCTGTGTGGGTACAGCAAGTGATGCTCCTGTGTGTGTACATGCCATCTGTTAGCACGGATTTGCTAGTAAACCAATTTCTCGTCTTTAATTTAATATTTCGGATTTTATGCCGTGACGTGGTTATGCACGTCCGTATGAAAATAGCGTGGCTGTTCCCGGTGTGCACTCCAGTTCCTCCCCGTGGGCTGGGACAAGCAGAGCGCTTTGAAGGCGCCGTGATGCGGACGGCGTTCGCGGCGCTGCGGCACCGCGCGCTCCCTCGGTGCTGGTGAGATGCCTTCATGGCCCCACTGCGAGAGAGCATCCTTGTCACGCTCCAGCGGCCCGCCTCGCACGTATCTGCTGTGTGCATTAGGTTTAGAATTTGAGCTCTTGGCTTTGAGCAAATTAAAAGGGTTCTGATAACTCCTCGTTCCAAGTCAATTAGCTGCTTCCGGCTTCAAATGCACTTAAAAGGCTCAGAAGGGGGGGAGTGCTCTTTGAAAACGCAGTAATAGCAGTTTATGGTTAATATTGATAAAGGAGCATGTCTGTGTGTCATTGTGCTGTGTCTGGTGGAAGGAAAGCTCCTCTTTTGTGCTCCTTCAAAAACATAAGCACTTGGATGGGGAGGCAGAGGTCTTTCGCATAACCATGTTAAGAAAGCTCTTCACTGTGTGGCTTGAAATGAAAAGACATCTATAAAATGATCAAGATTGCAGTGAATTCCCACAACCACTCAAAGCAAGGCTTCCGCCCTCCTGCCCTTGAACTTTGAGTCGCTGTAGCATCTCATTTCTCCTGAGTTTGCTCAGGATTGTGTGCAGATTGTGGCAGGAATGCTTTTTATTGCTGTTGGACAGTGTCAAAGACAATAACTGCGCCCATAATTGGGTGATAAAACAGTATGGAGCATAAGTAAAAAGCTGCAGAGCTCTTGTTTTTCTATGGCTTAATTACATTAACTGAAGAGATAAAAATGTCTTTGAGTTACTGTCCCACAATTATAAGAAACGTATCACATAAGGAATGTATTTGAACTTGCCATAGGGACTGGCAGTGTGGTGAAGTTGCATGGAGATTTATGAGAAATTTGAAAATCAGAGAAAACGACATTCAGTTCTTGGCGTTCAGTTTGATTTGGAGCAGTGGATTTCTGTCCAAATTCGATAGGCACGTAGATCCATGCTGTTGGAGTACGACTGAGCCTTCTGAGCACAGCAGAGGAGGTTGCAAATGGCTCTGGTTTTATCCGATTTTCTCACCAGAAAAATTCTGGTGAGATTTATCTGATTTTCTCACCAGAGCTGATTCCATGTCACCAATATCAGAATCCTTTGAATCTGCAGTACAAATGAACTTTCAGCTTCTGAATTCCAGAAATGTGTACTCTTAGGAAAGTTCGTTCTGCTGCTGAAGTAGAACAGAGGCTGAGGGGGGATTTAAAATAGATTTATTATTTATATATATAAATAAATATAGAGTGAGAGAATATGGCTGATCTATATATTTTCTACTCCTAAGGAAATCCATTTAGTGGGGGAAGAGAATTTTTCAAGTGTTTCAAATCCTAGCTGTATTTTATGGCAGAACAGGATCATATTTCTGTTTTGCTAGCATATAATAAATACTTGCTAAATACTCTGTATTAATTCTGTCTTGAAATAAGACTTAATTGTCCTTCCATAAGTATTGATCCATACTTCTGGCATCCCAAAGTGAGTTGAAGAAGTTGGTGGTGGGAATTGTTCCATGACTTCTTTTAAGACTGAGGATTACTCAAATCACTTCATTCTATTATTAATGATGATTATAAAAGCTATTTCATTTTATTTAAATTATATTTAGTAATGTATTATTATTAATAATACACTTATATATAATATATAAATAATACAGAGCTATGGTACCTCTTCTTTTGACCTCTGCGAGGTGACTGCTGTTCATCTGTGGAGTTAATGAAACAGGCTGATATTTGATGTGATTGCTCCCCAGGGGAGATTGAATTTTACTTTTTTTTGAAAGTTACCACAACGAGATGGTATTATGCAATAAGTCCTGGTGGATTTGCATGTGCTACCAGTTTTTGGTTTTTTTCACTTAAAAGTTACTCCTGTGGTGTGTTCTGTCTTTTTCTGCTACTTTTTCTGAACAAAACATGCTTTGATTTTGATGACTATGCAGATGTGTAATCTGATGTCAAAGACGCCAACTGAAGTCTTGCGTGCCAACTACTTATCTTTACTAATTTTTTTCAATTTTCTCTATTTTGTACAGTAGGTGCAAAACCAGAACTTGTGCCTCTTTTTCAATGGTGTGTGCAACTTGAAGATTACGGTATTTTCCCCTTAAGTTTTTAAAATAAGTTTTTATTTCATTTTAATCACATCTTCAAGGTTTACTGAACTAATTGCAACTCTTAACCTTGAACAGAGGGTTGCAAAAGTTAATTGCTTTTATTGTACTAGTGGCTGTATAACGCTTCAGACACATTGTCAGCCCTTCGACGTAAGCATAAAGGTCTTCTCATCAAGGCTGTTAAATGTGAGATTGTTCAGAATGAAGCTGGGAAATAGTTGCTCAGCAGCTCAAGGATAAGTGGCATTTGAGCACATAAAACCTGTCTGTTGCATTGGAATTGAAGTATATTTCCTATACACAGGAACTGCACCTGCACATTTTGCTGAGGTCTCAGAGTTGGCAAATGTGATCATCTTGAAGTGGATGTTACCTACATTCTTGTTAAATTTGTCTAGTCTGAGCTCACTTCCCTCGCTGATGCTTTGTGCATTCAGCAGACACAGAGCACGGCTCAAGACCAGCAGCCCTGCTCAACAGAGCTGCCTGTGTGTCCTTCTGGGCAGGAACAATTATCCCCAGGGGAAAATAGATGGGGCTTTGTTCTCTTGTGTCCCCAGCAATGCTCCGTTCCAGAGCCTCGATGGCACAGCAAGCCAGCGTGTGGTGCCATGGGGGTGTTGCACATCCATTGTTTGACATCTCATGATCTCTTAGGTGAGCAGTAAGGGGTTTAAGCAGTATTGTCCCCATAGAAGCATCAGCGTGGTGTTCCATGGAAGCAGTGCCGAACATCTTTGTGGTGCTGCTGATGGAATTTCAGTGCAGTAACACCTGCATCAGTGCAGTGAGAAAGGATGGAAATATGGAGCTGTTACCTTAGTCCCCACAAAACACTTCAGCGCAGCTCTTCTGGCTTTGAGGCAGTTCAGCTCATTGGCCTTGAAGGTCATGCTGAAGTGCTGTGCTGGGGTGCGTGCTGCATGAGTTCCACGAGCATGAGCGGAGGAAATGTGTGCTGAGATAGGACAGTGGTGTGGGGAGAATTCATCAAGTGGGGCCAGAGGGGTACAGGGGCAAAGTCTGGATTGCAGCCATGATCAGCTTGCAGGGTGGGGTTGGAAATCAGTGAAAGACCAGTGCAAAGTCTTGAGTGCATCTTTGATAGGCACTTGAAGGGTGGTGTTAGAGAGAGGCGATAGAATAGAATATCGATTTAGAGCAGAGTTGGAACAGATTTACAGCCCTCATTTGTCCACCTGCCTACCTTGTCTTTTCAGTCCCAGTTCTCCTGTTGGATGACATCGGTGAATTTTTGGAAAAAATACCTTGAGTAGATATTGAAATGCTCTCCGTTTCAGAGTGGGTTTGTATCTGTGTCGTGTTACTGGCACATCACTGGAATGTGCAAGCAAAGGAGATTATTGTTGTCTAAGAGCAAGAACTGCTTCTGCTGGAACATGATATATGTGGTGATTCCCTATAACTCTGTGAATGCTTTATCCTTTCTCACTCAGGATAAAAGAGTGTGTTTCTCCCTTTTGATCAATGGTGAGTGATCAATTTCTATACTGAAGTTGGGCTTTAGGGGCAAAGGCAGGCTGTCTCCCATGATGTACAGCTCCCATGTCATACAAGCTTGGAGAAGGCCTTGTGTGTCCATTGGGCTTTCCCGTGCCTGGAGAGGAGGTTCAGCACTGTGCCTGTCGAGGCGCATGCACAGTTCCAGCCATGGCACTCCGGAGGGTTCTGTATGTGGCACCTTGCTGATCTTTGGGTCTGCTGGGCTGTGTTGCCACCTTGGCAGTGCTCTGAAGTTCAGCCTGAGAGTCTGGTAGCGTGGAAAGAATGTGAGCAAGCCTGGGCTGGAGTGTGGGCTTAGGCCCGTGCTTCGTCGGCAAGGCAAGCCCAGGCGCCCTTGCTCGGCTATTGTGGGCATGGAGCTCCAGCCAGGATGCTCTGACTGCTCAGCTTCATGGCTTAATCCTATTTGCAGTATAGCTTGAAGGAGTGGGCATGTAACTGCCATTTAACCTGGGATGGGCACTCTGGACCTGTGAACAAAACAGTGAAACGGCAGGAATTGCTGCACAAGGAAGACCTCCCTATTTCCCAAGTTTTGCTTGGATCACAGATCTCTTCTCTTTGCCAGGAATACAGTGTATAAATTTTGTTGAAAGGGAATATGCTGCAAAACAACCCTGTGAAAAAACTCTGTGTGTTCCAGTGACTGAGTAAAGGGAGATTGTGTCTCCAGCTTTTAAAATAATTACTCGAATTAAAGATCAAGCTAAAAGAGCCCAGTTCACTGAACATTAGCTGTGCAACTTAATTTGTTAAAAAGCATTGAAAAAACAACTTAAGCTCATCATGCTCAAAATGTCTCTCCCAGCAAGTAATCTGGATGTCCCCTGAATCTTCAGAAATGTGGGAGTGTGGAGATTCCTGTGAGTTCTAAAAGTTTTGGTAATATCTTTTCTACGAATGGAGCCACACTTCTTGAACGAACCTGTTTCTGCCTTTTTAATTCTAAGTGATGAATAGGACACCTTTGCGTTAGGTATTCCTGGTCCATTAAGTAATGCCTTGGGTTGCCAACAGCTCTGTTTTCCTGGAAAGGCTTGACTTGTGACTCAGTGAAGGTACCTGCAGGTTTTTGTGGAGAAGTCAGTTCGGTTCTGTATGTGACCCTTAACTTGTAATTAGAAATATCTATGAAGTCTTGAACTGTGGTATCAGCCCAACTTTTCTGGCTCTGTTCCCAGACCAGTCATTCTGCTTAGCAATAAAAAAATGCAAGATAATGGGTGCAGATAACTGGGATTTAATATTACTGTAGCCTGTTTCCCGTTTACCTTTAAACAGCCGTGTTGCAATTAGGTGCTGGGCATAAAGTCATTCTTTGTTAACAGATGTCTCCAAGAAATGTGTGACTAATGACTGTGTCTGAGTTCAGCCAGGTGGCCCTGACAGCTTAAAAAAGGAGTGTAAAAGCTGCTTTATTCTGTTGTGCTTCTATGAATATCTGATACCAAAGCAAACCATTTCAGGCCTGTTACAGAAAGTTGTTTTCCCGAGGCTTCTTCTGGAAGAATGGCTGCCTCCGGTGTTTTAGGCAGATGCATGTGGAAAAGAGGATGGAAGCAAATGGTGGGTGGGTGGACACAAGCTGTGAGGTACTCCAGCATGTCCTCATGGCACGGCCACTGATAATTCAAGGTGTACCTGTTGCAGCATGGCCCTGGCCAGCTGCTTTGAGAAGTACCTTCTCCAGCCTGGAGTTATCCTTTGGGGTGTCATCCACAGGTCACAGCCCATTGGCTCAAGCTCTCAGTGGAGTTGCAGCTCCCCCAGGACAGCAGGGCAGTAGCCCTGCACTGGCCTCTGCCAGCCTGGGCACGTTGTCATTGCTGTTATCAGAGCACTCCCAGGCCCAGCCGAACGGCCTGATAAGCACCATGGTGAGCACCGAAAGCAAAAGCTGCCCCTTACGAGCTCTAGGCAGCCAGGCAAGCATGCCCATGGCAAGACAGGAGCCTGCTGATTAGTATCCATACAGCTGTGACAGCTGTAGATTCCACCTAGCACATTCCAGTCAAATCTGCCGTTATTTTGAACCCTTTGTGCCCTGCACTGGACACCAAAAAGGAGTGTCCTGATTTAACCCCAGCCGGCAGCTGAGCACTGCACCACTCCTTGCTCACTCCCACAGCACTATATACAAGATTGGTGAATTCCCATTCATGAATTGTGTTTCCAGCACAAATCCAAACTGCAGCTCCATACTGAGAAGTAAATTAGCTGTACCCCAGACAGAGCAGCACAGAATGTTATATCCGCTGTGGTTCTTGAGGATGCCTTTGAGTTTATAGTTCTTAAAACAGAAGTAGCAACTCTTGCTTTATACAGAGTTCTGGAAGAAGAGGAAAGAGAATGTGGGACCTATAAAATATTTTTTATATTGCTTGCTAATGTTAAAACACTATGGCTTGAAACCCTAAGGGTAAAGGGCTGAGTTGTACAGGCACATGGAAAATGTGAAGAGAACATTTGAGGAATGCCTGGGAAGTTCATGTTTATGGACTAATGATCTGGACTCAGAAGGAGCCAGCTGCCATGCAGGGAGAGGAGCTCATTCTAGTGGCAAACTTGAGTAAGTGGTGGTAGAGGAGGCTGAGTAGCCTTCCTCTGGTAAAGGAAGATGCAAGTGATCTTAATTTTTTAGGTTTTCTCTCTTCAGAGAAGGATTTTTTTCATAATCCATTCTTAGAGCAGATGAGGTTTTCCAGACACTGAAAGAAAGACTGATGCTAAAATCTCATTTTCTCTTCTCTTGCAGAAGTCTGCTTGGTCTTTGGTCCAAACTCAGTAGTCATTATACTGGTGTTTAGGTTACTTTGAAGGACACAGGACGTCCTACAACAGCGCTGCTTATCAGCATCGCTGTGTTCCTACCAGTTTTGTCCCACAGGTTGTTCTTCCAGACAGTATTGATGGGTCACAAGAAAGGAGTTCTTCAGAAGAAGTAGCTGTGAGTACTTTCTGGCAAGAAATTACTTTTCATCTCTTGGGTTGTTGTTTTCTTCACAGACTTGTTTTAGGCGGATACGAATAAATCTATTTTGAGCTTCCCTTAAATGGATGTCACGTAGAGGACAGCCTTGTTAAAACTTGGGAGTTGCCTGCTCAGCAGTTGGTTTCTGCGCTCTTGGCCGTGGTTGGCAGATACAGTAAACCCAGCTTTAGGGCACTGAGAGCCAAATTAAGAACCTGACTCTCCCATGGAGCAAAATGCTAGTCCAGAAGCAAACACATTTTGCCGGTGAGGTGAGTTGCGAATTGCTAAATGGATTGCCTTTATGCAGGATCATGCGTTGTCTGCTCATAGCACTCTGCTTTTATGCTGCATCATGTTCCTCCCGTTGGAGCTGGTGTCCTGGTGAAGGAACCCGTATCGCTCTGTGCGCTGACTAATGCCGTGAGAACACGATCATGTGCCCCCGCCTGCTCTGGGCCAGACTCTTATTAATGACTAATTGGTCTGCAGGGCTGAGTGTAAAGATCACGGGCTCGGCCTGCTCCTCGCTGGCGTCACGCGCCCCAGCCGAGGTGTCGAGTGGGTCACCAGCACGCGTTGCCTTCACGAGCTGCGCGCGTGGAGGGGCAAGGGGCACCTGAAGGGGGTTACCTGTTCCCTAGAAGTGTACAAAATCCCCCTTTGCTTTCTCTGCAGCTGCTGTCAAGTGGGTGGCTGTGTGGATGAGCTCTCTCTGTGCTAGTGTCACTGAGGTTGCCCTAGACTGTGTTATATCCCAGTGGCTGTTGGTGCCATGGAACAGCTGTTTCCTACCAACCTGCCCCTCTGATCTCATGTGAAATTTGGAGGGGCGGATGTTTTCCTGCCTGTGGGTGTAAGTCTGGTTAGTGATAGCCAGAGGCCATGCATATGGTGTCCCAACAGCCTGATCACAGCCCCCCAGAAGGCACAGCAGATGCTCTCCCAGAGCAGGATCTGTGGCCATGCGGAAGGGAATTGTCACTTGAAGTTGTGTTTCTGCTTAGTGATCCTCATGGGTATCACATGTGAGGGACCTGTATCCTTCTGGCTCTGCAGCTTGTGCCGGCGTAATCGGTGCTTTGTTGAGCACTTGGCACTCTTGGGAGACAGAATGGCTACCCAGGTCCGTGCTGCTCTGGGCTGTGACTGACTCTCTTCTGACTGGAACTTAAATTGGTGGAAGTGATGAAATTCTTTTTCAGTTTAGTCTCAAGTTATAAAATAACTTGGTTTTGCATTTGACTCTCCTCTCTCCTCTTCTGTTAGGAAATGTTTCTTTATCTTCAGTAAGCTTCCATTGGCTTGTAGTTTTGTGGGTTTTTGAGGTGTTTTTGTGTTTTGGTTTGGTTTTTCTCTTTTCTCTGGGTTTTGTTGTTTTTTTGTGGTTTTTTTTTTTTTTTTCCTTCCCAGTGGAGCCAGTGAAGGCAAGAAGGCCATTTAGTTTGAAATCTGGCTGTTTGCGTTTCTGGCTCTCAGGTCTGCATTAGGTTTGAGTGACTATTATTGAATTAGGATTTGATGCATGCACCAGGACCAATGCCAGTGACCTTCCTCAGCAGAGTTTTTGTCTCATCACCCCAGGGAATGGTCACTGTGAAGTCTTTTGGATGAGCAGTTGGCACTCGAGTGAGGATGAGGTTCAAAAGCCCTCTGGGTTTTTTTGCTTGTCTAGTATTTTTGGAGTTCTTTCTTCTGCCTGAGTCTTGTGTGTGTGCTGGCATTTTGTTTGGATGGCTTTGCCCTTCTGTTTTAGTTTGACAGCTGTGTGCTCTCCCCACACTCCTTTGGAGGTGAACTCAAGTGGTATCACATCCCTTCTTATTTTGGAGCAACTGCTCCAACGTGGAGGAATTACAATTTTACAGAGATTGTTATCTAGTAACCAGGTAAAGTTTGCATGATTTGGGGATAAGTGCTCTTTGAGAAGTTCTGCTTGTGTAACGCCATGCGAGTGGTTAAGCAGATTCCCAAAATGATCCATGTTAAAAATATCCTTTATGCTGGATTATGTTTTTGAAACCAGCATATTGTGAATCCACGTATCGCTTCAGAATGCCAAGAACTGGATCAGAAACGCTGTGCCTGCACTCTGGGAAGTGCTGAGAGTGCATTAGCTCCCTTGGCTGCTTCAGATATGTCCAAAATGTTTTATACAACTAGGCTTTCTGCCTGTGCCATCCAGAGCTGAGGTCTGGATTGTGCTGGATCAGGTCTTGCCTGACGTCCTCGCAACAGGAAGCCAGCACATGCTCTGTACCCATATTACCATCAGTGGTCCAGAGCTTTGTGATGCTTTTAGAGGGACTTCAGTGTCTCAGAGGTGGTTGGGAAGGTGTTGGTGCGACATTATGCAGCTCTAGGAGTTGTGCATTTGACAGTCCCTGAGGGAAGGGAAAACTTCAGACTGTAATTACAGAGGTGAAATTAAGCTATGGCTTGGTCTCACACCTTTTGTGTGGTGTGACTGCCGTGGAGAACTTTCCAGCCCACGCAGTCACAGGAGAGGACAAGTGCAGGAACTAGCTTCTTGCTGGGAAGCCAGGACTGAGCCTGCCGAGTTGTTTTCCCTGGAGAAAAGCAGCCCTGGGTGAGTGGTGCCAGTGGTGTGCTGCCCCACCCCTCATTGTACACACTGCTTGTTTCTTTGCTCAGTGGGAAATGGGACTAAAACCCAGCACCACCTATTCTAGAGAACTCTTTTCTTTTAGACAGAAGACCAAGCTGCCCACTCTTAACGTCCTCATTTATAGTTGGGAATTTGCCTCAGGATCAGGCTTCCCATGCCTTGCTTTTGGAGGTTCCAAGTGGGCAATATGCTGCAGATGCTGGAAGAGTTTCCTGCAGTTGCTGTTTTTTTGTCCAGGTTTCTCTATAGGTGTATCCAGATCTCCTGTGCTTTGAAAGTTGTGTGCTGAGCTGATGTAAAATCCATGCTTGAAATGTTGCAGGTGCTTCTTAGCTCCTGTGACACAGCACACTTAATCAGATTCCTCTCTTACAAGAGGCTGGAACAAGGAGCAGCTACTGTATAAACCAGCGTTGGTTTCAAATAGACACACAGTCAAGTAAGAAGTTGCCTCTCAGGCATAAAACTGTTACAAAATTATTGCAGGACATGACATTGTCACGGTAATAAATAGCCAAAAATAGATCAGATGCCACAGGCTGGCTTGAAATAATAATTTTTAGGAAAAATCCACTACTGCATATGGGTTTAAAACCTGACGCCACTCTGCCTCTAGAGAAAGCTTTTTTGTGATTTCTGTTTCATCCATTGCAGAAAACAAAGCTACAAAAATGTCTGGTTTATGTTATCCTCAAACAGATACATTCATAATATTTGCAGTCCAGAATCACTTCTTCCTGTGGATTCATCTCATTTGATTCCATCCCACAAAGCTCCTGCTGAAGTGCAAGCTCGAATTCCTTACAGAGTGTCTCTGTGCCTTTTCCTGGCTGTAGCTACATTAAATACAGCAGATGGATGTGGGATGTGTCAAGAAGCCAAGTGCTCGGCAGCAGAGGTTCACCCTGTCCTGGAGAGAGGCTTGCACTGAGATCCTGCAGTTCTCAAATGAAGCTGGAGTGCAAGGCAGCCTTCTCCTTTCTGAGTCCCCAGCTTTAGCTCCATGGTTTCCCTGAGGAGAAGGAAATTAAACTGAAGAGGCAGCTGCCTTTATCAGTTTTTATAGTCATGTCATTTTATGGTCAGTCATTTAATCACAATGAAGCAAAGGCTTCAACTGTTACACCTGCCCCTACATCCAGTGCCAGTGTTCCCCTTATATTTCCCTTTGTTTTGATAGTGTTACTTTATTGTTTGTGCAGAAGACAGCAGTAACTTCATTCACTCCTAGTTGTTTTTCCTAGTAGTTACTTCATTTTTGGAACATATCCAACATCAACAGTTCTTCCGAAGTTGTCGGAGATCAAAATTGAAATCCAAATGATGGAACTTACTTTGCCATCGTGAATTCAAATGCTTCTTATCTTGGTTTCAGGAAGGTGCTCTCATAGACTTCACCTGTGAGTTGAGATAAACATTTAGAGTTCTTGACGTTCCAGTCTTTGGCATTTTTGAAAACAAGATTTAGTCAAGAACTGAGACTGCTATTTAAATCCTGTCATGGGACTTAATTTCAATCTCTGAGAACACCTCCGCAGAGGGAAACATTTCGCCTAATGAGATGACTTAATTGGTAATTTATTTGGTTTATAAATATTACAGTGCAAGTTCTTTGTGTGCAAAGCAGAGGGTTCTGTCCTGCTTTGCTCTGGGTGAGCACAGCCTTTTGCTGAGAAAGCTTGTAAGTAAATGCTGCTTTAGAGCTGACACGGGAAAATGCATCCAGGATAAATTTGGCAACATGTTCCAAAAGTGCATCAACCAGGCTGTGCTGAGTATAGTCAGAAGGTCTTTTTTTTCTTTGTGATAGAGCCCATATGCAAGTACGTGAGAAAACCAGAACACATCAGGGCCCTAAAAAGCAATCAGTCACATTAGGTCTGTCTATTCACGCATTTACATATAGGCTGTGAGAGCATCAGCTGGGACCAAGTCTCCTTCCTGGTTTTCTGTTTACTTGGCCAGTACAATTGCAGTGTCTGAATGCTTCACAGGTTGCAGAGAGAAGAAATAACGTTATCTCTGTCTCCCTGGCAGCCCGCTGACAGAAGCAGCCTGCTTGGCTTGCTGACTCATTCCTTTTGGGATGCACATACATGTGCCCACACACACTTGGCATCTAACCTGGGTGGCTTGGTGAGGGCACAAAGTGTCACTGGCAAGGAAGCCTTTGGTGGCTCTTCTCTCTGCCCAGGTCCAGGTCTCATGTGTGGGAATCTTCAAGTCTGGCTCATCCATTTGTAGTTGAAGATTGGATGATGCTGGTTGTCACAAGTAGTGTTGGTTACAGCTGTGGGGAGCAGTGTGGGGTTGTGGATGTTTCCTACCAGACAGAACAAGTCTCCCTTTTTGTTTTTGGGAGGTATGTGGTGAGGGGGAGCAGTATGTGGTAGATTCAGGGGTAAGCCTTGTGGGATTTGGGACCTGCCAAACAGCTCAGCCCATGATGCCTTGTGCACCGTTCGCTTGGGTTTATCTTTTTTCCCACAGCATTCCCCATCCATGTCTTCCCACTCCACTTTGATCACGGTAGTTTTCTGAGGAAACAGTCTTGACAGGTCGCTGGTGCTGTCCTCTGTGAAGCAGACAGGGTGGTTGACTCTGCACACTCAGGAAGATCTTTACTTCCCTTGCCTTTCCTGGGAGAGTGGACAGTTTCCCCACACCTGCCTGGCAGAGCAGCGGGTGCCGTGTGGCGTGGCTGGGCAGGCACCCCCTGGGCTGGCAGCTCCGACCGATCTGTCGGGAGCCCTGCTGCCGGCGCTGCTGCTCTGTGACCTGGAGTTTTCCCTCCTCCCTCAGCCCTTGACCCAGGCCACGCCCCAGCTCGTTGGTTGCTCTTTAATGTGACTTTCTCACGGCTCTGTGTTACACCGCTTCAATTACGGAACTGGCTCCGTTTTTCCTTCTGCAGTTCAGAGTTTGCTGGAGTTTCTTCCTGATTGCAAAAGCTGTTGGAAATGGGCAGAATTGTAAAAGCTTATCAGTGAGCAGTAACTCTCCCCTCTGGCTCCCCAGCTCTGTTATGCATTTATTCACTCCGGCAGTCGTAACTCTGCGCAACATCTCGTGTTGCCACATCAGTCCTTTATTTACGCCAAACACCACTTTCCCTCTCTCCTGCCCTCAGTCTTCCAAGTTTCACAGCTCTGGAGCTCAGCAGCCGGGCGGTGGCAGCACTCCATCTCCTGGGGGAGCTGGCGGCCGGCCTCTGCCTGGAGTAGCACTGGGAACAGTAACTCCGAGGTTACTCGCTGCTTTGCACTGCCTGGAAGATGCAGTGCAAGTGTTTGGTGCTGCAACCAGAGACCTGCAGGAAGAATTCATCTTGTGATGAGCAGAACAGATACTGGCAGATGAGCGCAGCCATTAGGAAGTCTGGGATCCCTGCTAGTACTAAATTGGTTTTGTTCTTTTCGGGTAGCTGGGCAGAATATTCCTGTGAGCTGTATCTGCTGGCGATTTGCAGGCAAAGCAGAGTTGCTGCTGGCCATGTGTGACTCTTGTTCAAATCCTATTGACACATAACATCATTTCTAAAAATGTTTGGCACTGATCTAATCATTGGCCCAGAGAGGCCAATTACTCAAGCAGTTCGTGTTTTTTCACTGTAGCATATTCTGTCAGATTGTCTCAGGCTCTGAAAATAGAAGCCCAGTATTTTTTTAATTTTTTTTTTTTAGGTTTGTTTCCAAAATGTTGCAGCCGCAGTCATGAGGATGTGGATCTAGACAAGAAGTGCCTGAAAACCCCTTTACCTTCTAACAAGGAGCTGGTAAACCAGGCTTAACCTAAGACACATCTCTTTTCAGAGGCCCTAAAATTATTTCCATCCTTTCTTCTCTCCAGTCCATGTGTGTCTTCCGTGGGATAGTGGTCTTGCTGCAGTGCTTCACCAACAGGAGTCTGCCAGTTTTCCCTTGAAGACTCAAGGGAAGATTTTCTTGTTGTTTCATGTGACTTTTTTTTTTTCCTTTTTAATTTCTGCAACTCCCATTTCATGGTATTTGAAAAATTCCAGGGGGCTGAAATAGTTTCCCTGTGCAAATTGGTAAAGGATGTTTTCTTGCTAGATTTTGGCCCACAGAAATCCTGTGGTAATCTGAGAAGGGCAGAAAAGACCAAGTCAAGGGAGGTGGTGCTTGGAGTCTAATCACTAAACTCCTGCGGATTAGGGCTGGGGCGCTGTGCCAAGGCGACCCAAGCTCTATTCCTGGCCCTTTAAACCCCCCAGCTCCTTCGGATACACGTTTCAGGGAAAGCATCAGCCTTGCTGATCAGTTTTCCAGCCCTCTGGAGCTAAAAAAGCATGGCTGTTAAATGTGATAAAGCCATTCCAGGCTGGCAGGGTGATGTTCCTGGGAGTGTGGAGGCCATTCCCACTGCTGTGGGTGCTCAGCACTGGCAGGGTGATGGCTGGGAGGATGCTCTGCTGTCACGGGGAGGATAAGTAGACATTCTCCCAGTTGGATGGCAACTGGTGAATTCTCAGCACTGTATCCCTTACAGGCAGTGGAAACTGCTCCCTTCCTTTCCCTTTCTCTGCTCCACCACACTGTTGCTTCTCAGTTGCTCCATGCCTGGGCTGGTGCTGCCTAGGCTGGAGGAGCTGCTCTTGGGACACGGTGTTTAGGCAGGGCTGTGGGACACACAGGTGTGTTACACACCTGCAGACATGTGGGTGCTCAGAGAATGGAGCTGAATGCCAGGAAAAGTACAGACTTTACAGAGGAATAAATCTCCTGTGGTTTGTGTTTGGTCTGGAAATCCAGTCCCATCTGTTCCAGATGTTTCCAGTTGAGTTTATAGCAAGGAGCTACTGTGCTACTTTGAAAGAAGAAAATAATAAAATATGGGGTTGTGCCTTCACAACCATTGCAAACAGGCAAGGGTATCCATGGAATATGTTCTCTTCTGTTGCCTTAGAAAAGATGCATAAATAGTCTTAAATAATTTAATGAAGAGCTGGAGCTTTCGGGGGAGGTTGATGTGTGCCTGAGTGCTGGCTTGGTGTGCTGTGCTGGCAAGGAGCACGTCCCACCCCTCCACACCCAGCAGCAGCTGCTTGGGGAATGGCACCTTTCCTAGCTCAGGGAAATTTCTGCTTCAAATCCTCAGGCTTCTAGAATTCAGGCAGAAACAGCCTGTGTGAAGGAGGAGCTGGCTTTGGACTAGACCTAAGCCTAGGAGTCAGTCCTCACATAGATTTCTGGGTATGGTGCTTTATTTTTTACTGCCATCCAATAATCCAAGTGAAAAACATGTATTTCCATATGCTTTGGTACTGTGTTTGAATATGACCTATTTTTCTTCATCGTTTTTATCTGTGCCATGTTTGAGACTTGTTTTGGGGGTTAAGCTGTGGACTAAGAGCCAACGATGTGGCCAGCAGTGGGTTAGTAAAGGTGCTTGAGGTGGAGGAAAACCTGGCAGAGGTGGGAGAGTGGCTACTGAGGTTCTGCTTTCATGAAATGGGACTCTGGTACTTCCTTTTGTGGCTGAGTCTTATTTTTTATTTTCTAGTTAGGTAGCCAGGCATTGGCATGCGAGGTAGGCACCCTAAGGCATTCTGAATTCTCGGTATTCATCTGTTTCAAGGATTTATATCCTCCTGAATTTGAATATTCCTTTAAGATAATCTGCAAGTGTTTGCTGCTACTGCTCTCAGGGGATCTTGAATGGAACAATACGGATGGGAAGAAGCTTTGAAGGCCTTGTCTCACTCTGAACCGAGTTCATTCCTGTTCCTCTGTGGGAGTATAAAGAAAAGGTGTTGTTTAATGCCTGATTTTTGGTATGAAAACAGGCTGCCAGCTTGGTCCCAGTTGTATTAGGATGGAAAGCTCCCATGGCGACTGCTCACTAGTGAGCAGCAAATGTGTACTTAGCCTCTAAGGAGATTATTTAACACAGTTCCAATTTTGTTTATTATTATTATTATTTTATTATTTATGTATTTGCTTGTCAAGAGTGGATTTGCAGATGTACCCTCGGAACGCAGGCAGGGTCTGATTTTGTGGGGGAGGCACAGCAGCAGGAGCTCTGGGCAGCTCTGCGGACGCACGGCGACGGCAGAGGCGTGGAATTAGGAGTCTCTGCTGTCCACAGAGGCAGATCAGAGGTGGGGAGAAAAGGGGAGGGGAAGGTCGGCAACCACTAAAACCCTTCCCCAAATGGATGAATGAATGGGTGACACACATAAATGACTGCTGTGATGATCTGACTTACTGTAGCTTGGTCTCAGGATAATCCTCATGTCAGATTTCTGTAAGGCCAACATGTGACACAAAGCCGGGCTCCCAGCAGACAAGTGTGCTGTGCTGGTATTAGGGGCTGGCCAGAGCCTGGGCTGTGCTGGGAACGCGCCTGTGTCCGTGCGGGGTGTGCCCGCTCGCTCCCTGCGCCGCTCAGCCAACCAAAGGCAAACGGGAATCCCGCCACAGACAGCCCCCAGCCTGCCCCTCTGGCTGTACTTTTTGGAAAATAGAGAAGGGGGGAAAAAAGCCAGACACAAGAAACAGGAAAGCCCCCAAAGACTTGTAGCTGGGATTACCTTGTTCACACCTGTCACCACTGATGTCCTCTCAAGGTCAGAATTGGAGCTACGTGAGGCCAGCTTAAAGCAAACGCCATGTGAAAGGAGCTCCATGAAGGAACAGCAGGCACTGGAAGGAGGACAGGAGTGCCCACAGGAACATGAACAACAGCTTGCAAGTTAACCTGCCCAGGACTTGGGCTGGTTCAAACAGCTCGCTCCAGGAGAAGTCTGAGCATTCCTTTTTTCTTTTCTATTACTATAGGATGGAGGACGAGGCAGTACTGGATAGAGGGGCTTCCTTCCTTAAACATGTATGTGATGAAGAAGAAGTGGAAGGTAAGAGACTTGGACTGCTGGGGAGGAAGGGTACCTTTGCTTTCGTGTTTGTAATGTAGGATGGGCACAGTTGGAGGGCAGAGAAACAGGATGCCTCTGGTTTGCCCAGTACTTCATCCTAAAATTGACTGAAACATGGGTAGGCTTGGTTGGGGTGGAAGTGACTTTTTAGAGAAATTTTCCATTTCAGTTCAGGAGTGAATGTTGTTGCGTGCTGCTGGCACACGCTTCCACTTCCCCCAAAGTCCTGTTTTCTGTGTCTTGCATAATGGCTGTGAAACACCAGAGCTGTTTGCTTTGCTTTCCTCTACGAATAGAGTTTTGCAATGCTTGCCTATCACTGGGGCAGTCATGAGCGTGGAAATATGGAGGCAGGTGGAGAAGCCAAGTGGAAAAACCCACAGAATTTGTACCAAGTGTCGGGGTGGACTTAAGGTGGGAAGTGAACATTTGCCTGGGTTATCCTTTGTGCTTGAGAGGCATAAAGAGAAGGGTTTTTCCTTGAAGGAGAACTTTTTAACAGAGAAAACAGCTTCCTCATTTTATAGGGAAAGAGTAGACTGCCTTGGAAGTGTTTTTGTTTTCTCTCTGACGAAAAATATTGTGAAATCCCAAAGGTAAAAGGTATTGAAAGGAGTTTACTTAAAGTTTCTTCCTGGAAAATGATGAAGCTGATAGGAGTGAGTTAATGGCAGCAAATTCTCTTTTACTCGTTTTCTGAGGATTGGTTGTCTGTGGGCTTGATAAACTAGTGGGGGAGAAGGAGGAGAGCAGGATAGGACAGAACTTTACCTAGAAGGGAGAGGATTTCAGCTTGCAGCTCTATCCTTCCCCTCCTGACTTCAGGATATAGTTTTTTTCTATCTTCTTTATTTGCAAACAAATGCCTGTGGCTTTTCAATTGAAAATGTTTTGAAAGGTGTAGGGTTACAGCCATGTAATTGTCACCAGTAATGGACAGGAAAGGATCCAGCAGTAGGGCAGAAAATAGTCTCTAAAAAGAGGAGTTAGAACACTTCCAGCAAACCAAGCCAGTCCTTTCCACGAAAAAGCCTATGTTTTCTTCCTCTCTGGGATGAAGTAATCTGCTCTCAGCCACTATAAATCATCATGTTGAGTTTAATGAGGCTATTTGCTGTCTGCAGGGTCAGGTTTGTATTAGCCTTTTGCTTGTGGAATAATTGACACTTTGGCACAGAAGAAACATTTGAGAAGGGAGAGAGAGAGGATATTTTTTATGTTTTACTCTCTTAAATGTTGCCACGTGCTATTTTGATGTGCAATGGCCACATGTGATGCTCCCGGAATATAATACAAGTGGTTGTTGGTGATGAGTGCAGGAGGGTCCTTCTGACTGTCTGCAGGGGATGTGGTTACTACTTGAAGTATTATTTGTGGTTGTGGTGTGTTTATATCCTTGGTTCTGATGTGGATATCCTCATCTGGTTTAGCTGGGCTAACAGACCAGTTGCAGCTCATCTCGCTGGGGAAGCGAGGAGAGGAGGTGAAACAAGTGCTTCTAATTGTACATGACAGGCCTCTGGAGCTGGAGCTGCTTGACAGAGCCTCTGGAGAGCCACAGAGCTCTGTAGCCACCTCATTCCCTCGGTGGTGCTAAAGGCAGTGCTGTGATTCCTGCCAGGCTCCTGGGAGCAGCCCAGCTAAATCACCCAAGGATGCAGGGCTGTGGCATCTGTCAGGGTCACAGGGCACATGTGCCGCATGGATGGGTCGGTCAGGGAGCCGCTTCTCAGCCGCTCCACTCTGTGCAGTGGGACAGTCTGGAATTCTCGGCCTGCCTGCCAAATCTGGGGCACTGCCACAGTGCCACTAAGCATTAAAGGCTTTGGCATTTTGAAGAGATCTTATTTGTCTCTATGTTTCCAGCCTCAGTGATTCTCTGGTTCTCTGTCCTCAGCTACATCTGTCTCTCCACAGAGATTCGTACGCGTAATGTGTGTGTGTATCCAGTGGGCACCCCAGCTGCAGTCCTGGTCTGCCTGTGTGGGATGAGCTGTATGCTCACAGAGTGGTTGTGGTTGGAACTGATCTTCAAGCCTGTCCAATTCCAGCCCCCTGCCATGGCCAGGGACACCTTCTGCTAGACCAGGTTGCTCCAAGGCCTGTCCATCAGTTCTGGGAGTGGGGCAGCCACAGCTTCTCTGGGCACCCTGTGCCAGGGCCTCCCCACTCTTGTAGGGAAGAACTTCCTCCCAGTTTCTAATCTAGCCCTGCCTTCTGTCAGTTTAAGATCCAGCAGAAGGGCTACAATGTCAGGTTGCGGATCTTTGGCTGGCACTTGGTGCAGATGCTGTTCAGTCCCTGTTAGATTCCCGCACTTACAGTGGGGTCTTATAAAGGAGGTGAGTGTATGTCAAGAGACTTAATTTCACTAAAAGTGAGCAGAGAGGAGATTGTTTTTCTTCTATGAGGGGGAGTTGTAACCTTGTATCAGAAGAAACTGCGCCTTAGAACTCAAGGATTCCCTGGCAGCAGAAGTTAGCAGGAGAGAATGGGAAAACTCTCCAGGAGATGATTATAATATGCCTTGTAACCACGCTGCTTTTGCTGCTTTATAAGTTGCTTTGAGTTCAAGGAGGTGAAGACAGAATTTTGAAGGTGTTGCTTTGAGTATCCCTCTTTGGTGTGTTCTTTGGGAGAAGAGAGGAACATTGTTTGCATTGTCAGTGATGCCCATAGGTTATGTCTGTGGGATGGAGATAGCAGCTCTGCACAACCACATCACCCACTAATTTGATTATGTAGTGGTGTGGGGGAGAGGGAAGGACTTGGCTTTTTAAGGAAGGGTAGAAATGGGTATTTCTGGTCAGGAAGGCCTTGAGACATTTTTGGGGTGGGGCAGTTGTCCCTTGTGCCCTTGCTGAGTAAATGTAGCATTAACAGAAACTGTATTTACCTGACAGAAATATGCCCCTTGGGCCTGCTTCCAGGGATTGTTTAGTCCGTCTCTCAAGTGGCACCTCACCCTGGTCCTACACTGGAATGTGTCACTGTGGTATCAGCTGTTGACATTTAAAAATTACTCCACTCCAGCTCCTCCCTGCTGCCTGGATCCACGAGAGGGCTAGGTGATGGATTTGATACATGTTGGCAGGCGTTGCTTGGCTGGAAGTGCCCAGAAATGTGACCTGGTGAGCCAAGGGATCTGCCCGGGTCTGGGGCAGAGCATGAAGGAAAGCAAGTACAAGTTGGCTTTCCTGAAGGAAATCAGGAAGAGGCAGTGCCCTGAGCTGTGCCAGAGGAGCCTTTCCATTCAGTTAGAGCACTGCACGTTCCTTTCCTTGAAGGTAACGCTGTGCTGCTGTAATGCCCCTGTGAGGAGTGCTGGTATGTGTGACATAAACAGATTACTTAATAACCGATTTTGCAAGAGGGGAAAAGTAAAGCTCCACCTTATCCTGTGAGATAAGGTATTCTTGGCTCTCTAAGCGTAACTTCCCCCGGACTTGCTGCCACCCTGACTCTGTGCTGGGGTGGAGGATGCTGGATTTCAAGTCTCACAACTCCACTGCAAAGCCTGAGGAGTGCACTGGCTCCATGTGATAGGAAATGGGGAGCAGCACACCTGTCCTGCCTTCCAAATTATGGGCGATGTAAAGGTTTTGATAGCACCTCTCAGCACTGCTGTGGAATTCAGGAGAATATGCTGTTAGGGGAAACTTTTCCTGGGTCCTTGTTATCATTGTGGCATTTACTGTTGTGCTGCAAACTCTGCAGAGAGGCTAACCCAGGGATTTTGTAACAATGTTCCATAACTGCTTGTTCCATTTTAGCACTTTCCTCCTCCTTGCTTTCTATTCTCGACCCGGTTGTGTCATTGCACTTTGCTGGTAGAAAGCTGTGATGCCATAAGCCCAAGATTAGTCCTTGATGGTTGGATCAATGAGGAGAGAGGTCAAAAGGGCAGAGATAACTGTGAACATCTTTACCTGTATTAACAGCAGGCCGGCGGTGGGAGAAATGAGCTGCATTTGCCCATATCCGTTGATTTCTTTTTCTCCTCTCATCCCTGCCCTCTGTTTTTGATCCGTGACCTGTTTCATGTCAAAGTCTTTAATTGCTTCTGAAATAAATGTGATTAAAAAATTAATCAGGTAAAATCTGATCTCAGAATGTGCTCATTAATATTCTTTGGTAACTTTAATTTATGTGTAGAGGCAAACCAGGCTGTGTTTTGCTTCAGTGAAATTGAACTGGGCTTCACTCCTGCAAAAGCCAAACTCAGAGGACTCAGGCAGTGCCTTTGTGCTCTCTTTCCATACAGCAGCTGGCACAACTTCCTTGTGAGGATGCTGAGGCTCTGGTACAGGTTCCCCAGGGAAGCTGTGGCTGCCCCTGGATCCTTGGAAGGGTCCAAGGCCAGGTTGGATGGGGCCTGAAGCAACCTGGTCTAGTGGAAAGTGTCCCTGCCCATGGCAGGGGCTGGAACTGGATGAGCTTTAAGGTCCCTTCTGATGCAAACCGTTCTATGATTCTATAAACTTGGGAATGACAGGTGGAGTTTGGAACCCAATAGTGCTCCACACAGCTAAGTAAAAACAAGACAGGTGGTTTAGTTCTTCCCAGCTTTGAAACACCATGATGAAAGATTTCAGGTCTTCAGATTCTTTCCTTTCCAGCTTTAATTCCCCATGGCACTTCACAGCAGAGTGCTTACTCTTGGCAGCATCCAGCAGGTCATTGCATGGAATATCCTTCTGGTCACTGCTGCCGTCTTTCCTCTGCTGTCAGGAATCAGCGTTAGCTCTGAGGTTGCTGGGTGGGATGAGGAGGTTTTTGATGCCTGCCTACTTCATGCTCAGTGAGAAAAGCTGCAGTGTGAGTTCAGAGGGTGATAAACTGACTTTACATAAGGCAGTGATAAGCTGGCTATGCAGGCAGGAGAAGTGGAGAAAACGTTGTAAGAGCAGCTGAGTCAATAGCTGGCATGGTTGGCCCATGGTGAAGGAAAGGTGGTGGTTTCTTTTCAGTGGTGATAAGTTTTGTGCCAACAATTGCTGAGTGCCAGGTGAAGGAATGTGCTTCCATACTATTCTGACAGTGACTTGTTTTTTCCCAGCTCCAGTCAGTTTAGAATCACAGAATCATTTAAGTTGGAACAGAGCTTTAAGATCATCAAGTCCAACTGATTGGAAACTGTTGTCAGTTCTGTGACCTGGCAGTGGAACCGGTTTTGTTGGCGCCCATGCCGGTTAGAAAGGTGGCCCTCACATGGCACCTTGCAGCCTTGGATGGGAGCAACTGCTCTCATTTCAGTCAGGATTCAAGTCAAGCTTATTTGACTGTCTGCTCCCAACTTCCTCTGCCCAACAGCTCTTTTATAAGGTATGATAACACTGGATATAACAGTTCAGCATGGAGATTGAAAATCAGATATAGCCTTTGCTCACTTGTCAGATGTGAGTCCCAGATGTGCTTGTGAGCCTTCCTGGGTTTTTCTAGGACATTTAAAATGAAAAAGTAATCCAAAATGTGCTGGGGAGGCCTGGTCATGCTACCTAGCTGGGGCTAGGTAACACAGGAGCGTTGTTCCCTCTCCTACCTGTGCTTGTACCAGAATGGCTGAAGCTGTGCTTAACCTGGAAATTGGTGCTAGGGCTGTAGCTCGCTGGTCTGAGCATCATCCCAGCCTTCCTTGGAGCTCTGTCCCTTCCTTTCCTCCTGGTGATGTTCCTACTCTGGTTGCAGAATGCCAGGTGAACTTAAATAAAGACTGAGAAGGCACACAGGGAACTCTTGTTCTCCCTGAAGGAAGTGTGTGCTTCTGGAGAGGCCTTTGTGTGAGCACCATTCTGTTTGCATTCCTTCACAGTGCCCTGCTGGCCTTCCAGGACCCCCAGCTCCGGCCGCCTTCCATCAGACACCTGCTTCTATAAAACTGCAGCTTTGGAGTCAAGGGTCCCTTGCAGAGGCTGGTTTGAGGCTTTTCCCAGAGAATGGAAGCAGCTTTGGATGCCTTAGTCATCATACCACAGCTTTTACTTCTCTTGGAGCAGGGTCTAAATCCTACCTGCATCTCTGAGCCTGAGAGTGTCAAGTACAGCTTGGTACTCAATTCATTCAGTCTTGGTAATTAATGAGATGGAAATAGGAAAAGATTTTCAGCCAAGATCCGGTCTCTTGAGTGGTCATTTGGAGCATTTTGGAGGGGGACATAATTTTAAAAGATGGCAGAAAATCCAAAGGTACTATGCTTCCCAAGAGCTAAATCCAGCAGTCCAGCACAGATCTCCTTCTCTGCCCTGTTCCCCAGAGGGCATTCTTCAAGTTTTCTTCAACTCTTCTTTCCACTGAAGCCAAGCAGTTCTGGCCAGATTAGATCAGATCACAGCAGGACAGGTTTGGTGGCTTTTATAACCTCTCACAGCTCCAAAGAAGAGAGAAAGAAAAGCAGCTTAATGGGTTGTGGGTAAGAGTCTCGCAACGGCTTACATAAAGCTCAGGGAGAATACCCCCACCACATGTTCATTGTTCTGTCTGAACAATGCCCACCCCTTCATTCACTGCCACTCTGCTGACTGACTTTGTTCCATCTACACACGCAGGGTTTCTAGCATCAGGAAGACAGTTGAAGACTTCATTTTTATTTTTATATTTTTATTTCATTTTATTTTATTTTTTATTTATATTTTAAAAATATTTTAGTTTTTTATATTTTATTTTATTTTATTTTCCTGTTTAAATATTTTTTACTTGAATTTATGGGAGCTCTGTCTTTTAGAGCCATCCTGTTGCTCAGATCTAACTCATCTTTTACACATGCTTGGCTGGAGTGGCCTCTGAATCTTGTTAGGAAACTGGCAGGTCCAGTCTGGGTCATGGATCATCTGTTTGGAACAGAGGAGTGGAAGCTTTAGGCAAATGGTTAGGAAGACTTCCCTTCTGTCTAGCTATAGTTTCGTTACGTGGGAATGCTGTAGATCCCATGCTGACTTTTTGAAGATATTGAAGTGCTAGAAGCCTGATGTTACAGAATAAGGGGAAAAGGTCTCCAATTTCCATATGTCTTCCCCTGCACAGCTCAGTCCCTGCCTCTCATAGGCATTTCAGTCAATGACTGCATGTTAAGAGGTGAAGTGCATTAATGCAAATATATAAAATGATCTTTGCACAAGTTCTCTGTTTGGTTAAGGAACTGCATCTTCCTTGCTGATGGTGATCCCCACTTGAATCCTAGCCATGAATTTGGGGATCTTCTCTTGGAGCTGGCAGACTGCAAGAGATCCCTGGTGTTTCTAATCTTGTTTCTTCTTTCCTTTTTCTATGGTATAGAAGCTCAGGATTTTCTCTCCTGAAGCCTCTGTTTTATATTTTGCCCTTTCCTGTCTCTCCCTCGTGACAGGCTTGTCTCCTGATGGTGTTTATCAGTCTGTGAACCTGCTGCTCAGCCTTACGGTTGTTGTTCCCATTGCCTGATGGATTCATGCTCACCCTTTCCTTGGCAAACCGCCACAACACGGAAGAATTGGTTAAGTGCATACTGCTGTTGTTTATAGGAGAAGGCTTTTGGATCTGATCTGTTTCCAACTAGTGCATTCAGTTTTGTTCAGATTTCCACAAAGTGCTTGATGAATCCTTCTGCCCTTTCCCTGATGGATGGATTTTTACTTCCATGGAAAATTGGTCACTTGAATACCAGCATGTTTTGAAAACCTTGTGGGGACTGGTGGGTGAGCCTGGGACTGGGCAGCCTGTCCAGAGGACTGATTATGGTTTGCTTTTCCCTGGAGATTCAGTGTCTCTGCCCATGTTCATGAATGGGAATAGCACTTGGCTCTTGCACAGGGCTAGGGGAGGGCCTTGTGTTCCTTGTTTCTAGCACAGCTGGTGTGAACAGTTGTGTGACACTCTGGTGTGGGGTGTCCCGCTGGCTGTGCATCCCATCCTGGGAGTGCAGAACAGCTTGTGTCCTGGAAGGTGGAGCTGGTTGGGGTACAGATCCTGCCCCTGTGCTGCTGCCAGCACCTGTAAACCTCTCTATAACCAGGTAGAGCTAAGGGCACCTGGCACGTGACGCCGTGGCCTTCTGTTCTTATTTCTTGAGCTGATTTGAGACTAAGCAGGGCTTAGTTTGGGACTTCCTTAGTACTACTTTTAGTATCTCCCCTTTAAAATGGATCATCCCCCTGATTTATTTGTCCTTCTGAGTTGTGGGCATTTTTTGTGTTGGTAATTTTCTTTGATTCTCACACAACATGAGAAGCACCTTCTGCCACCAAGCCCTGGTTGGAAAAGCAGCTGCTCTAAAGCACACTGACCTGGCTGTGATTCTGGCAGTGTCCTGGCTGGTGCCACCTCTCTCTGTGGACTTGGCTCTGTGCTGACACCTTCTTGGGCACAAAACCGTGCCATCTTCTGCAGATGAAGCACGTGGTGGGCTGTGTCCCCTGCCCCTCTGGTGTGACTGCAGAGCAGATCTCTAGATGGGAGGGGCTACCTGGGGCTTTCAGTTCCCCTTGGGGATAAGACTGATGGCTGGGCTGTGAAAATGGGCTGAGTGGTTTGGGTTGGAAGAGACCTTAAAGGTGCCATAGGCCTCTGAGTGACATGACTGGGGCATCCTGAGCAAAGCCCATTTTTCAGGTGGCCCAAAATATTTGGCCAGAACTGGTGGGGAAGATTTTGGCATTGTGGACAACTGTAACCACAGTTGCACAGTGTCTGTCGCAATCTGATTCTATTTAATGTGACTCTCCCTGTTCTTTGCAGAGGAGTCTTTAAAGGAAAAACAAGGGCTGGGTAAAAACTGCTAATGCTCAGCTTATTTTCAGTCCTTCATACATTTTTAATACTAGCTTTTGATCTTGTTTTCTTCTGTGGTGCTGGTGTGAGATTCTTTATGGGCTGGTCTTACCCACGCTCTGAGTCTCAAGAATCCAGTCATGTGGAAAGGATTCTTTCTTAGGTGCAGCAGGCAGACTTTATCCCTTGATCCCATAACTTTCGGCTTCTTTCTCCAAGTGACTGAGTTTTGGTTTTGCTGGGCAAAAGCCATTCCCTAGTACCCTTTTTTAAAAGAGCTAGTACTTAAAAATGGAGAGGCTTATAATGAAGTGAGCTCTCAGAATGGTTGTGGTTGGAAGGGACCTTAAGGATATCTAATTCCACCACTGCCATGGACAGGAACATGTCCACTAGCCCAGGTTGCTCCAAGCCCTGTCCAACCTAGCCTTGATGATGATGATGAGCAGATATTCCTGCAGGCAGGGAGGGAATGCTGCGTTTCACAGAACCTCAACTGGGTGATGCACAAGTAGGATTTCATCAGTAAAACTGATTCAGGGAGTCTCCTATGCTCAGACTCCAAATCTGAGTGCTGAATCATGAACTGCTGTTCTTCAGTAGCTCTTACTAAAGCAAAAGACGTGGTTTTTCCAGGAGAACCTCCCTGATGATGACTGCTTTTTGTTTTATTAATACTCAGATGAAATGATTTTGTTGTGAACTTGGGGCACAGTCAACATTCTCTGTGGTCACAAAAGTCAAAGATTTCAGCTACAGTCAGTCTAAGTCCAAAGAAGCCGCTGCCCACTGTCACTTAGAAGAGAACAGGTGCCACTGGGACCTGGAGGTCTGCATGTGCATCTTAGAGGTGGGGTTCAAGGGTTGTGAAATGGACACTGGTGTAATGAGGGGCACACAGAGGATAATGGAGGTCTTGGGGAGAGCGGGGAGGGCCATGGGAGCAGCCCCTCAGGAGGAGCTGTGGTGGGTGTACCAGAGAACAGGTTTGGGTTACCCAGAGTTTAGCACTCAGCTCTGTGCTTCCCACCCTCTCCAAGCCGTAGGATCCGTGTGGTGCCTGTGTGTCACGTTACGTTTCTCAGGCAGTGGTTCTCATGGGAAAGGCTGGCTTCCCCTGGTGAGTCGGAAATGTCCCAGGAGCCCAGTGCATTGAGAGTATGTGTCAATTGTTTCCTTCCAGGCGCTTTGGGAAGGGAGCCTAGAAGATTATCTCAGCATTTGGAACAATATAAACAGATGCCAAGCACTTCAAGTACATAGAGAAGGAAAATGTCTTGCTTGGCCTCCCTGAACAGTCGGGGCGGGGGGGATGGGGGGGCACAGCAAGGAACATTAAATAAGTCTCTGCCTTCAGACTAGGGAAAAGCAGCAAAGTAATGCAGATGTTTGCCTGCGTATATACAAGTGAGTTTCATATTACCAAAATCTGTGCTGTGCACACGTGGTCCAAAGATTAAAGAGATTGTCCAGTTCTGTTGGCAGCATATTAAAGTATTAAGACTGTGGGCTCACTATGATGTGTTTCTGTTATCAAGCCGACCACAGAATTCAAGTGATTCAAAGGGGAATGTTGTTTAATACAGATACTTTTTGCACCAGGCTTTTGGACACAGTTTTGGGTGTGAGAATCCCTTGGGAAGGGCTACCATTGCCCTGTCTGTCGGGGGTCATCCCCTCCCTCCAGCTCCTGCTCGGATAAGATCTCCCCTTCCCTGTCCCTGTGAAGCACTCAGGCCATCTGCCACGTTAAAGCAGATGCTTCCAGTTGCTGGAAGAGCTTTCTGGGTTTCCTTTGGCACGCAAGGGCTAAATTGGATCTTCAGGTGTTGGTCTGGGAGGTCTTGCTATGGATGTCTCTGTGGCTCTACCCTTTCCCTCTGTGTGTGGTCCAGTTCCTCGGAGATGGCGATTCTGACAAGAGGCAGCACACAGAGGGCCCTGTTCTGTCTCTGTTCCACTGCCCGAGTTTGAACCCTGCTCAGCTGCAGAATCCTCTTTCTTCCATCTCTGGAAGTGTCCAAGGCCAGGTTGGATGCTGCTTGGAGCAAACTGGTGTAGTGGAAGGTGTCCCTGCCTATGGCAGGGACTGTAACAAGATAAGCAAACATGCAAAATAAAGGTTCAAATGTGCAAAACAAAGGCCTCACAGCTGGCCTCAGGGGTGTGTGCGATTTGAAATGGCAAATGTAGGGTTGTTTTTCGTTGGCAACTCAGTTTGTTACAGAAATGGAGTATTTTGTGCCTAAATTTTCAGTTGTTTGGTCACCAAGATTGGATTTATTGTAAGGAGGAATTAGAGACACGTGTTTAGTTTGTGGGTCATTCATTCAGATAAATTTATTTTCTCAGTCTGTTCATCTGAAACTCCATTTGGCCACTCTGGAACAGAAATGGGGGAACTAAACTTGGTCCAAAGTACAGAATCCAGCTCTCATTTCTTAAGAATTGCTTCTGTAAGAGCTGCTTTTACAGCTTACAGTGAATGTCTGAATGATCTGGGCGGGGAAGACAACATGTAAGTGCTTTCCATAAGCACAGGATATTCATCCCAAGCTGACAGAAGTGCAGAGAGCCCTGAAAAGAAAACATTTTTATCAGGCACAAAAAGACACAACCATTGGCAAACATAGTTGAAGTGCTTTAGTTTGAAATCGAAGTCTCAGTGCAAGGGCATCCTTGGGATTTACAGTCAACGTATGAAATTTGGCACTTATTCTGTTATTAGTTAATTTTTATTTTGGAAAGTGTCAAGTAGGAGTTGATAGGAACTTCTGTGAGTAGTCCTTCCTCCTCTGCTGTGTTCCAATAGAGCATGGGACCTCTATAATGGCATCTGTGTAAGGTAGCTAATGGTACTTTGACACTTGCTATACAATGGGCTGCACAGTCAAGTGATGTAAATTTTGTTGGTCTAAGCTCTTCAGTTAAACTGAATCACTTGGCATGAGGTAGTTGTTAAGTTCAGCCAGTGTATTTAGTAAAACAGACAGAAAAATTAGTGTAGAATGTGTTCGAAAAGCACTCTGTTGGATATTATAAAATGAGTATGATGGCCTTCTGTGGGGGTTATTTTTGTATTTAAATGACTCACAAGGACAACAATTATCTGAGTCTGCACTGGCATGTGCTCTCAGAAATGATGGGACAAAAATACTTCTCTAAATGGTAGCTACAGAGCTCCAAGCTCACTTCTGGAGACAAGAAACAGGATTAATTAACGTTAGGACACCAAAGGATAGTTCACTTGCCCATTGGAGTGAAACAGGGATAGGACAAAGACCAATGAGTTCAAACTGAAAGAGAGGAAGTTTAGGTTAGATATATGGAAGAAATTCTTTCCTGTGAGGGTGGTGAGGCCCTGGCACAGGTTGCCCAGAGAAGCTGTGGCTGCCCCTGGATCCCTGGGAAGTGTCCCAGGTCAGATTGGATGGGGCTTGGAGCAACCTGGGGTGGTGGAGGTGTCCCTGCCCATGGCAGGGATTTGGAATGAGGTGAGCTTCAAGGCCCCTTCCAAGCTCCAAACTATTTTGGGATTCAAAGAAACACAGGAGGAGCTGTGCTGGCCCGTGGTGCCCAAACTGCTGCACAGTGCTGAAGTTAATATTTGTGTGCTTGTGTTCCCCAGGTCACCACACGATTTACATCGGGGTCCACGTGCCGAAGAGCTACAGGCGGAGGAGGCGTCACAGAAGAAGACCTGGGCACAAAGAAAAGAAAGAAAAGGAGAAAATCTCAGAGAACTACTCGGACAAATCAGACGTAGAAAATGCTGATGAGACAAGCAGCAGCATCCTTAAACCACTCAGTGAGTACTGGTTCCATTTGTCACTCATTACAATGGTCTGTTGTCTGGGGGTCTCCTCACAGAGGATGAAACTTGATCCACAAAAACAGTCGTCTCACGTTGCAGGGTTGGAGTAGTCTTAGCCAGCTGCTGTGGCTTGGAAAAGGCACAGGCTGGAGCAGACATTTCATCCCTCTGTATCACCTGAGTTGGCCCCTTGAGCAAATGCCAGGCAGGAGCAGGCCAAATGTTTAAAAAAGCAATTTGACACTGTGTGTAAAGAGATAGCAGGCAAGGACAAAGACTGAGTAGTGCCTAGGTAGATCTATTGCAGCTTCTGCCCTGGCTCTGAGACGTGCACACGCTCTGGAATTCCAGCACCCCGTGGTTTCGGCCTCATGTGTCGCTAACTTGCGGTGCCAACAGCATTTTCCCTTTGGTAATTCACCAGTTCTAGGTTTTAAAAACAAAAAGGGGAATCAAATGGAGCCTTGCTGTATGTTTGAGTATCTGCAGGGATTGAATATCTAAATATTGATAGACAGGCGAGGTCTATTTTGGATGCCCTGTGCCTCTATTCCCACCAGAATTGTTGAGCAGAGGACAGAGACCTTTAGTTAGTGCCATCATTGTGCAGAGACTGTCACAGGGTCACATTCCTCTTGCTGTATTCTCTGTTGGCCACAAGCTTGTCCTGAAATCTGGGAGAAGGCTGCTTTGGTAGGAGCTGGGGGTAGATGGGAAGGCTGATGGGGCTGAGTATAGCAGAGCAGCCCAGGATGTGATACAGCTTGGATTGTTGAGGTTAATTCCAGATGGTTGGAGCTTCATTTGTAAGTGGAAAAATGCTTCCTGTGTGAGAGATCCATATGACTGGATCTTGGATTGAAGAAATAAATTAATTTTTCATTTTGAACTCGTGTTCAAAATGTAGATCGAGAGTGACATGGGGCAGGTGAGTCATGTCTGTAGCCTGGTTACCATCTTCAGAGAACAGCACCTGGAAAGGAAGGCAAGTCACAGATTCCACAGATTTGCTCTTCCCAGCTCTTGTTCCTTGATTGTCCCAAAGGTTTTTTGTCAGCACTCAGAAACTAGAAGTTGGTTTTACACCAAAAGACATAATTACCCATTTTCAAGAACTCAAATGTTTTAATCTTAATTTTTGTGTTTACACCTCTGTTCTCAACATGCAAGTGACCAGGCCTGTAGAAATTCCTTTTTCACTTCTGAATGTAGCATATCATAGGGGAATTGTTTCCATGGGCTAAGTGTGACTGGTTGAAAACCCATTTCCTCCATCAGGTTTTCATGTCTTGCCTTTCATTTTGCCCATCATTGTGTCTGTGTCATTTGAGGAGGGGTTTGTGATGTTTTTTTCTCCTCTGCTGTTTCTAGGCAGTTACATGTTGTTGTCTGCACCTACACCTGCATGTAAAAATACGCAGTCTTTCCATCTGCAGTTTCCTCATAGGCTTTTCCACCCTGACCTCTTTGCGCTGCAGATGTTTGGAGTGGAATGGCATAAATATTCCAGGTGTCCCATGCAGTAGCATTCATACCCCATCACTGGGCCCTTTTCTCTGTTGTTCACCCTCTCAGGTATCCGGATACTTTTCCAGGTCCTTGCAGGGACCTGCTGTTTTGTGCTGGTGGCCAGGTCTTTTTACGAGCTGGCTCAGCTAGCTTGGAACTCTGTAAAGGAGAGGGGTAGTTCACATTACTGTCTTGAATTACAGGTTACCTCATATCCCTGGCTTTTTTCTCTTCTGAAATTCTTGTCTTCAGAGCTTAAATGAAGTTTTTGTTTCCCACCCTTTCTTTTGCTAAGAAGCCTTTCTTCTCTCTCCACTAGCTGTGTCACACAAGTGTGTCCGACAGAAGCCCATTTCTCCCCAGGCAGCATGTACCAGCTTAGGCTGGTGTCCAGTGCTGGCAGTCCTGGCAAGAAATCTCAGTTAGAACCCTGGGGTTTTAATCTTCATCCCATAATAGGCATTGATTGAGGGGTAGGTGGCTCAAATTCAGTTTCAAAAGAAAATTAACTTTTAATATTAACTAATGTTAATATAAACTAAGAGCTGGGAAATATTGTGCAGCAATTTGAATGGAGCTGGGAGAAAGCTGAAATGCATTATATTACATATATTTAAGGCAGTCAGTAGAGAATGTGGAATATCAGAAGCTGAAATATGTGTGAGGGCTGTGTGGTTTAAAACAAGCAAAATCTGATCTGACATGAAGAGACCTCAAATATTGCGAGTTTTGGTCCAACACATCTCAGTTTAAAAAATCCTGAATTTCTACAGCTCCTTCTCTTTGTTGATTTTTGCAGTTATCGCCTTGGCTGGTATTAGACACTGTCAGTTCAGCTTGGGTATCAAACTGGTGGTTTAGTTTATCTTCTAATGCAAGGACAAGAATATAGAGCTTGATTTGCAAAATCTTTAATAATGTAGTTGTTTAAATAATTTGTAGAAGTTCAAGGAACAACTTGATTGTCCTGTATATCAAGACCTTTGTTTTTCCTGAGTAGAAACTTAAGTCAATTGTGACTTGGTACATCGCTTGGATTTCTTGATCTGTCCCTAAGGACCACAAGCCTAAGCTTCAGTATCTCACCTGAAAATGATTTCTCAGCTCCTTGGATGAAACCTCTAAACTGCAATTAGACTTTGACCAAATCTGGGTTTGACTCACTGGGTCAAGCTGCTCACAACAACCAAACCTGATGGGACATGTCCATTGATACCACCAAGAGAATAAACAGGTCCAGAAATGCAAACCTTCCCTAGAAAAGTTTCATTCCAGTTCCAAACCAGTCTAGCTGTTCCTCTGTGTTTGGGAATTGGTGCAGTCTGGAAGTGTCAGTCCTTACTATTTTTTAGTCTGTGTCCAGCTGAGCCAAACAAGCCAAACTCTGGTAGTTTATAAACAGCCTTCAACTCTCTCATCTGGACAGAGCTGGGCAAATGGAACGTGTACAGATACGTTTTATCCTAAGGAAATGATTGCTTGGGAACCATGCCTCCTTCACAAATCCAGACAGGGATACTCTGACAGACTGAGGAGGAGGGAGGAAGGCAATGTTCCCTCTGCAGAGCCCTTTCAGGACATTCCAGGCCTGCGGGGCTGTCTGCTCTCAGGGAACTTTGGCATTCACACCCTGGTTCTCAGGCAGGACTGCAGACAATGACAAATCCCTCTTCCAGGTGAAACATCCCAGCACCTCTCGTCTAAAAGCACCTCCTTTACCCAGCCTAGCCTTGGTTTCCATTTAGGGCCAGTGAGGAGGAAATGCTTTTTAGGCTCTGCCTCATCGGGTCAGCTGGTGCTTGTGTCAGCACAAGGAGGATGATGTAGTTTGCTGCTACTTGCAAGGGATGAGACAAGGGAGGAACAAGGAAGGCAGATGAAGCTTCTCTGAGTCCGTTTCCCTCTTTCTTATTCTTTACTATAGGTGTGCAGAGATTTCCCCATGAGGAAATGCATCTGTACTTGATCTGGGAAGGGGTTTTTTCTTATTGTCTGGTTGCCCTCCAAGTCACTTTGGCTCACCTCCCTGGCCCAAACCCAGGTGCTGCAATACTTTACCAACTTTCTAAAACCACTTGTGGGTCTGACAAATTCTTACTGCCAAGGAATAGAATTCTCTTCATGCTTGCAGCTCTGAAGAGAGTAAAACCTGATTTTTGTCAGATGTCAGAATGTTGCCTTGTTGATAAATATAACTACAGAATCTAAATTTTGGAATACCTGAAAGCAGGGATAAGAGGACCCATAGAGAGAGGGGAAGGATGATACATTGTATCGAAGGTTTGTAAAGGTTTCTAGTTGGCTCAGATAATTCCTCTTCCACCCACCAGCCGTAGTTCCTCAGGGTTTTAATAAAAATCCTCTCTTGAGCCCTCAGGTGTGGATTTGGAGGAGACTTCTCATGTTTACAGAGGAGTCATTTCTTTAAGGTGCTGTTTGAGGCTTGTGCTGCCATTCCACGTGGAGTGCATCTCTGCCAGTTAAGGTGAGGTTTCAGCTGGATGGATCAGATTTGCACTGCAGGCAGGTAGATTTCTGATACTGCTTCCCAATTTGGAGTGCCTGCTTTGCAGGAAGAGTTGATTGTGGAGAATGTCCCAGTTGATAGGTTACCCAAAGAAGTGGTGGATACCTCATCCCTGGAAATGTTCAAGGCCAGATTGGATAGAGCTTGGAGCAACCTCAGATAGTGAAAGGTGTCCCTGCCCATGGCAGGGATGGAATGAGCAGATCTTTAAGGCTCTTACCAACCCAATTTCCAACCCTCCTTATGTGATTCTGTGATTTCCAGTGAGGACTGCCAGTCTCCATTCATAAAAAAATCAAATTAATTCAGCAAGGATATTTAGACATCTGTTTTGGAACACTTAAGCTTGGTGTCTATCTTGAAAGTTCATTAAGGCAGGTGCTGTAAATAGCAGGAGAGAGCTTCAGGTACAGCTACTTAGGAGAGCAGATGCAGCACAGTCAGGGCTGTGCTAAGGGTTCTCTTTCTGTTCACGTTATTGGATTTTTCAGCCATCCAGTTTTTTTCCTGACTATTCAAGACATGGGGTGGGATTTTCCAAAAGCTTTTAGCCTGAGCTCACCACAGTGAGAGCACTGACATTAGCTGAGAAATACCAGGCAGGATGACCAAAGCTTAATTGTTTTTGTGTTGGCATTTTACATAGGGAAAGTGGTCAGGGAGACTTCAAGAACTGCATGGCAGGCTCCTGGACTGGTCCCAGGTGCTGGGGTCAGTTGAAACAGGCCTTCTTCTGCCCCTCCAGTGCTGCAGGGAGTGTGCTTGGGTCCAGTGTAGTGCAAGTCCAGTGGTAAATTAAACACAGAGCTAATTACTGCTTGGCTTGCAAACGTGCCCTCTGCATCGCTGGGGGCCTGTTGGAGTGACTGGCAGTTTGCAGCTGGCTGTGTCCATGGGAAAAGGCATGGGAAGGTGCTTGGGGCAGGCAGGCTGTGGGCAGGGCACAGGTGAGGAGGTCGGCCCTGCCTGCTGACACAGCCCTGGGTCGTTCCCACCCTGCCGAGGAGGGCTTGCGTAACGCCGGGAGAGACGCCCGATTCCTGGGATTGGTGTCTGACTGCCTGGCCCACCCTGCTTCCACAGTGGGCAGGGGCTTGAGAACCACAGGCTCAGAGTGCTGTGGGTTGGAAGGGACCTCAAATCCCATCTCATCCCTGCCATGGGCATGGACACCTTCCATTACCTAGGTTGCTCCAAGCCCTGTCCAGTCTGGCCTTGAACCACTTCCAGGGATTGGGTGTCTGCAGTGTCTCTGGGCACCCTGTGCCAGGCCCTCACCACCCTCACAGGGAAGAGTTTCTCCCTGGTATCTAATCTAACCCTGCCCTGTGTCAGTGTGAAGCTGTGAGGATGCTGTTGGTGGCAGTTAAGACTTCTTGAGCTGTGGGAGTGACAGAGAAGAGACTTGTGTTGGAGGGGGGTACTTCCAGCAGCAGCTAAACCCAGCTGCCTTTCACCCCTTACACTCTTATACCAAGAGAGGGTCAGGATGGCATTTTTCTTGTTCCTCTGGCCTCACTGCAAAGCCTTCCACCTCCTGCTGAGGCACTTGGGCAGGATGAAGGGCCATGGTGATATGACATTGGGTCTGGATGTGACCTATCGCCCTAGGCAAAGGCTTTCCTTTTCTTCTTGGCAAGAGTACAGGCTTTCACTCGGACAGCTAATTAAAAAAATGCTCTTTTTGCAGCAACCCTTGCCTGAGCTTGTGATTTTTTTTCTTTTTACCTTTGACTTGTGCGAGTTCCAGTCACATCAGGGCTTGTTACAAACACTTCTGTTTGTTTAAAACCCTTTGGGCTTCCCGTACACTGAACGTCCATCTCCTTTAGGTAAATGCAGCATGGAGCTCATACAGGATGGAACTTTCATTCCTTGCTCATGACAGCTTTGAAAGGAGGTCAGGTTTGGATTTTTTTATTCTTTTGCAAAGTCCAGATTTCTGGTGGGCGTGATAAAAGGTAGAGCTAAACTTTCTCCCTCCTTAGGTGTATCCTGAGGCTCCCAAACACAAAACCAACAAGTAACCTGGTTGTTTAGACAAATGCCGAGTGCCTCAGGTACAGGGGATTAATTCTTTTCCAGCCCAGAAAGGTCTGGGAGTTGGGATTTTTCCCTTCAGGGTAATTTCTGAAGTTGTTTTTCAAAGTGGGGGCTGGGGGACAGAAGCAGTTGTCCCTGGATGACTTATGTGCACTGCCTGATTAAATTTGGGCATGGCTTAGGTACCTGTAGGAAGCCCACGTGTGCTGACGTGCTTGGAGGTGGCACATGGCATCTGCACTTCCCCCTGCCACTATCTTCCCTTTGGCAAGCCCTGGGATCTGGTGTTGGAAGTCTTCACAGGATCAGCTCTGTCAGGGGCCTCGTGCAAGTGAAAATGCATCTCACCCTAATTCAGCAACATTCCCCACACTCTCTGTCTTCTCCATCCCTCCCCAGCTTCTGAAGTGCCACCAAATGTCCTTTGGAAGGGACTGTTCAGCCACATAAACCAGCCCAGCCCTATCTTTGCTGTTGTGCGTGGTTCCTCAAAAGAAATCAGCAGTGTAGGCTGAAATTCTGTTCTCCAGCTTGACTTATTCCTTGTGTATTGTATTTCCAGTAGTGCTCGTGTCACTCAGTGTTTGTCAGTCACCTCCAGCTGCAGCAGGGCTGGTGGGTGCCTCAGGTGTCATGTAGGATCTAGAAGGAGTCTTGTATTCCTAGGATTTCAGTGTTCCTTGGACTGTGATGATGTCAGGGTGGTGCTGAGGAGGGGAAAGGAGTCTGTTGTCATGTGCCGTGTGAAGCTGGGCATGGAATACTGTGGCTGTAGATGAGAGAATTTTCCACCTGTGCAGAGACCAGGATGAAATTGTTCTGGTCTGAATTCCTCAGAGATGTGTGTATGTGTCTGAAAGGAGCAGCCACTGGGGGAGGAAGGGGGAATGAAATTGAGAAATGATAAAATGATAATAGGCTTTGGGTGAGGATTATTCCTGGGGGCAGTGCATTTAAAGGCACAGTGCCAGCTCTTCAGGGAGCTTTTAAAACCTGCCTCCACTCTTTCCATCATTAAAAAACAACCATGGCACTTGCCATGGCAGTAACACCAATATAGACAGCAGGGCTGTTGAGCAATTCCACGTAGGTTGTTGTCAACTTGAAGTGATCAAGATCCACAGCCCTGAAGTAAAAAAATGAATTTGACTAAGAAGTACAAACAGTTCTTGCTGCCCTTTTGGCTCTCGCACCCAAACGCTGCCACTCTCCTGACACACCTCTAAGTTTTCTCTACAGTTTGAAGAACTGATAGAAATAGTTTTTGGGTGAGTCAAAGTTTAGATTCTTCTATAGCTGTAGTCTCTCCCTGGGAGAGGAGTTAAATTCCTAAACCCCAGCTGGTTAATATTAAATTAATTGGGACAAAGTTTGAGGTAAAATAGCAAGAATTTTTGACAAATTGGGTCTGGACAAAACAGAGAAAATGTCCTGCAAAGCAAGTTCAGTCTCAAAATCTTTTGGTTTTGGGGTATGTATAAGTGACACAGTTTTTTCATTTACTGGTCACTTCTGCCTCAATTAACTGCATGTTTTCTTAGATCTATGACTAAGCCTTCCTTAATTGAGAATGGTCTTTGCTGCTTTTTTCCTGACCAGGCAATTCTCTTAGAAATCTCTCTTGGCCCAAGGGGACGCAATTACTCATATAGATAAAAAAGAAAATAATTGAACATAACCTTCACATGGTATTTAAAGCCACAGGGTGTGTAACTGTCTACTTGGTGGATCGAAAGTGGTTCTTCAGCTTCAGCTTGAAACTTCCTCTGTGTTTCAGTACCAGCAGAGATGCCTTTGGGAAGATTTTATGGGATCTTTATTCCCACTTTGACAGGGTAGGCTGTTTATGTTTTACACAGAGCAAAAAAGAGACTGGTTCCTTTCTTGGTATGGGGAAGACCTGCTTTAACTGGAGCTTGGTGTGTTAATCTTGTGTCTTGAACTGATGATAGCATGTGCCACTATAATTACCTAAGCCACCTTAATGCTTTGCCTAATTCTGTTCCCTGTGTTCACGTGAAACTGCTAAGGGACAGAAAAGTCCAAGGAATTTACCATGTGGGGAAAAAAAATCTCATTTAGAAGCATTTTGATTTGAAGCCAGAGCTGTTTTTCCAGCTGAGAAGGGCTGGGCTGGGGACATGATGGTTGGCACTGCAGAACTGCCCTTTTTGGATTAAACTTCATGCAAATCTGTTGGACAGTATGGGAACAAGCCATCCTAAAGCTGTGCATTTCTCTGTACATGTAAACAAGGGTTTATCTTTTACTGTTAGTATAACCAACACCTGGATTTTCTTCTCTGAACCCTTCTTTGTGTTCTCAGTTGCCTCTTGTGAACCTTATTGAACTTTTCCTGTTGGGACCATTTCACATGTTGATCTTTGGTCTAGCTGTTCTTGAAGCTGGTGTCCTTTTTTTATTATTATTATTCTTTCACCAGTAAATTGCCCATCTGCAGAGCTGGGGTAGGTATGCCAGTCAGTTCTTGCTTCTGCCCTTGGAAAGGGGCACTTGACCACTTTGAGGGGAGCAGCAGAGGCCTTAGAAGGTCAGGGTGGGTAACAAGGGGGCTCTCAGTGCTTCCTGTGGCTTAGAACTGCGTCTCCTCTCATCCCAGGAGGAGCAGAGAATTATGTCCATGACCTACTAACCTCCAGTTGGGATTGTGGGTTTGGGAAATGAGTGCACAGATGGCAGCGCTGGGATGGCAGCAGATGCTGCTGATCTAATGAGTGGAATCAACTGACGTTTCAGCAGTGTGGTGGAGAGCAATGAAGGGATGTCTGTGGGACTGCAGGGCTGCTCCCTTCTCCCTGTACCAGTACTTTCTGAGCCCTTTTCCTTTTCACTTGGCACTCGCAATTTATCTTCTCCTCCAGATTGAGCTGGCACAATGATAATGTGGATAGTTTTGATTACACAGGGAAGCTGTTATGGAATTAGATGATTAAGAAACATTTGGAGGGGGAACTGGAAATCTTGAAGCCAAAAACCTGCTGTACTCTAGTGCCAGCAGGCTGGAATGACCAATGGGTGTGTTAAAAAAGAAGAAAAATCAATCAGTTCCATACAGAATACTGAGCTGATAGCAAAGGACTCTCTTTTTCACCCCTATGGATGTGGCTGCGGCGTGGACTTCGTGTGAGTGTGAGCCCTGAAATAAATACATTTGTCATGGTTCAGGAACACCAAGCCTCAGTGTGCCCTTGCTCTTGAGGCAAAGCTTGTGTTCAGCCTGTCTCTTCTGCTGCTGTGGGTCGAGTCCAAGGACCCACTCTGGTGTTTCTCTTTCTGATGGAGTGATTTTGATGATCTTGCTTTGAAGTTTGGAGCAGATGCTGTGTTGTGAACGTGTTCATGCCTTGAAGAAACAGCAACTTACCGAGAGGCAAGAGGTGTCTTTCTTTTATCTCTTCTGACTTTGGTCTCTTTGACTTCCTGATAAGCCAAAACTGGCTCTTTTCGCTGTGATGTGAAGGACTGGCAGCCAAAGGGTCACCATGAAAGGAAATGGAAATTGAGATTTCCATGTCAAAAATCTGAAGAGCAAATAAGATAGGGAAGAGAAGGCCTCATTTCTAGTACTTGATCCTTGAAAACTATTTCCTTTCCACTTTGTTAGTGTCAGCCATTTCCCAGAAAAATGGTGTATTTGTTAAAATAAATCTGTATATCTGAAACAAAATCCTTGAGAGCTGTGGGCTGTTCTACTCAGCTTTGAATCCTGATCTGACATCTGTTCAAGCCGGGGAGAGTCTTTGCTTGGATTTTTTTTGCTGATTTCTTACTCACTGAGTGAACTTTAAAATAATGATATTAAGTGCATCAAAATTACGTATAGGAAGAACTTGGTCATCTGCAAGCTAAAGAGGAAAGCAGATGTTAACTGAAATGTAGGTGGTTCTGCATAGATGTGTTTGTACTTGCATGGCTGAATTTATGTCTCAAAAAAGGCAGAGCCCTTGTGGCACCTTTTCCTGATGGTTTGGATACCCCTGGAAGGGCATTGTAGGCCTCAGCAGTTATATGGTAAAAAAAGTATGCATAAATCAGCAGAGCCTTTCCTGCTCTTTATAAGGAAGCCTAGGAATGGACTAGTCCCAGCCTGAATGTGGTATTGGGATGTGTTCAAGTCTTGCTTCCAGCTGGAGACCTGGATATTTAAATATAGCAGTGGGAACCGAGTTCATCCGATGGAGCAGGGGTGTTTGGTTGTGCTCTGAGCTGTGGGTGTATAATACCCTGTGAATTGCATGACTGGGCAGGAAAGGAGAGGTGTTCTGAGCATCCTGACCTGTGGAGACCTCCAGCAGTTACCCTCTATTCCTGCTCCAAGGGCACTTCCATAACACTGAGATTGACTAGCCTTGGCCTTCAGGCTCTCATTAACAACCCAGCTCCTCACGTGTTGGAGCGATACAGGAGTTCAAATCCATGCTTTGCTTCCTTGGAACCAGCTCACTTTCCTGATTTCAGGCAGTGCTGAGTGGAAGGGAGCTGGGAGGTTGAAAGAGGCAGAAAGCATAGGTGTCAAATCCCATTTGCACAGCACAGGGAAGAGCCTGCTGGCTCCCCCGTGAGCCAGATGGACATTCCACCTTGGAAACCCATCCACAGGAGTCTGCTCAAAGTGCCTGGCCCCGTGGGAGCTGGAAAGTGGGGTTTGACGGGGGGATGGATGGCACTGATGATGGATCAGCTTTGTGTGTATGATACAGGGAAATAAGGACAGCAGCTGGCAGTGCTGCTGCCACAAGGCTGTCCTTGGCTGGGGAGCACTGGTGGCATCGTGGCGCTGGGGTAGTGCTGGTGGTGTCTTTCAGACAGATAAGTATCTCCTAGGATGTGAGTCATCAGTCAGGAGAAAAGGACACGACTGAAGAGCACCACTCATAGGGAAGAACAGCAGAAAGAGCTGGCTGGAGGCGGTGAAACTTGGTGTGCTAGGTGCAGAGAGGGCAGAGAAGTTATTCTGAAATCACAGCATTTAGGTAACCACAAGATTTAGATATCAAGGCACTTATCAAGTGTCCTGCACCGAATCTGGGCAGAGATGGGTGTTGCTCAGACTGGGAGAAGATAAAGGAAGGTGTTCCATGGGCAGTGGTCCAGATGAGTCTCTCTGCAAGAGAGATGAGGCCCTGTGTATTCCCTGTCTGAGAGTTCCAGATGGGCCATACTGAAACACCTTGCACCTTCATTCACATTCCATGGGCTGGATGTGGTGTGCCAGGTACTGTCCCAGTAGGAGGGTGGTAACTGTGTCCTGTGGGAGCAGTTGTATTTCTGAGTCAAACACACCATGGTGCCTGTAGAGCAGGCTGTGTGAAAACAACAAACTGGGGACATGGCAAGTGATGGATCCACAAAGTTTTGGGAGTTATTTGGGGGCAGTTTGGTGGCTGGGGTAGATCAGCAGGGTCCTGATGAGGAAATGTGTTTACAGTAGTTGCCTGAAACTGCTTGGTTTCAAGTCCTTGAAGGCAATGGAAGCTTTGAGGCTAGGAAGGAGTTTCTATAGATGCGAAAGAATTTCTGTGTGTGGTGTTTGGCCCTTGGGCCCCACAAAGCTGTCTGGGCCATCTTGCAAACCTGTCAGGCTCCAGACACTGAAGAGAAGGCTGCTGCCTGCTCTTTGCTCCCAGGCAGAGTAGTGACTTGGCTGTTCAGCTAGGCATGGGCTCTTCCTTGTGCTTTTTCCTAGAGAACATGCCTGACCCCGTTTTGTTGGACTTGGATCTTATTTGGGTTTCCCTTTATCTGTGTGGGACTTGTTCTGCCTATTTTGTGTATCGTGGTTTTCTTGTCCCAGCCTGTTCCAAGGTAACTTGCCAAGGATGGGAAAGTTCAGAAGGATGAGTCTATAGCAAAAAAGAAGTTCACTCAAGTGATTTCATTCCAGCATGGATTTCATCGTGGGAATGGGAGCTTGCTCTGCAGAATAAACTGCTCACCATCAAACAGTATAAATGTATTTAGTGGCAACAATTGCTCCTTTGGCAAAGCCTAGCTAAAGCTCTCTGGGAGGATTAGTCTAGGCTTAGCATTAAAGCTGGGCTTGAAACATACTCTGCATTCCTAGTGACAGGAAAGTAGTGCCATCCAGAGCAGTTGTTTCATGTCTGCTGCAAGAAATGGGGATTATTTGAACATGGACTGGTTTAGATAAGTGACTGTCACAGCTTGTAGAATCCTATTTGCTGCTTGGGAGCAAAAGAAGCAGCACAGAACATGCTGATTACACCTACTCACATGGGTATTTTAGAGTTAAATTTTGTCTGTTACAGACTTCAGATATCAAACTCGTGCTCTAAATTCCTAATTTAGACTTATCCTGGAGTCATTTAGATTTTCCTTTGGCCTGGCCCAAGGGTTTCGCAGCGTGTTGCAGCTCCCAGCAATGCATGTAATGTGTGGGTATGGGAAGGGGGAACAGGAAACTGATGAAGGTCTAGGGATGGGCAGTGTGCCTTGGGATCTGCCCAGAAAAATGGTGCTGGGGGCCTTGTACTGAGCTCAGTCTGTTTTTTGTTCCAGCTGTGTCAATGTTGGCTTTTATTCACTGGCGAAGAGGGAAGATTTCCAGATCTTTTGCCTCATCTGCTTAAAGTACATATGCGTGTATATGCAAAACAGGCAGTATTTTGTAATGAATTGTTCACCTTTGGAATGAGATTGCTCTTTGTCTTGTGGGTTCCTTTAGGGCTTTGGCAATAAATAAGAAGCTTCCAGCTGCAGACAAAGCCACATTTGGGGTTAAGTGTGAGCAATTTTTGATTGTTGGATGTTCCAGCATCACCTTGTCTAAGGGTTTGGTCCTGCTTTGGGCATCAGGATGGGAGGGACCTTGGTGGGACAGGGACAGGCTGCCAGGACACCTTGTGCCAGCACCTATAGGAACAGCGTGGGCAGAATGAGAGATGTGACCTAGGACAGCACCAGGAACAAATTTAACCCAAAGCATATATTTAGCCTGGCTGCTTGCAAGAAGATTTAAAGCCATATTTAAAGCTGAGCATCTGCTGAAGTGCCGGGTGGATTGCTGATATAAATAGTTACCCGCACTGGAGCTGCTCTGGCTATGTGGGGAAACCTGGGAGCGGGCAAGATTTCAAGGAGTGCTTTCAGCTGCTTTGCTGTGCTGGGGTGACTATTCCTGGTATCTATTCTCTTTGTCACATGTGGGAGAATCAGAGCACAGGGGACTAGAGTTGGACTGGTGGTTCCCTGCCCACTGTCCGGGTTGACCTGGAAGTTGTGTGGCTTTCCCAAAGTGTGGCTCTGCTTGGAGCTGTCCCTCTCACTGAGCTTTATTGTAAACTGATCCCAGGAGGATGAGTCTTCTTGGGAAAGCTGCCAGCATGCTCTGTATGGCTCGTCCTGCTCTCCCTTCAGAAATGGAGTAATGTAAAAGAGCTTTCTTCCCCCAGCAGTACTTAGGAGGAACATTGTCATTGTCCCAATTATTTGTACTTGCCTTAATGACAGCTCAGCTGTCACTAAATGAATTGCCAGGTGTTCTCATAGTTTCTCCCAGCTGTTGTGAGAATGGGCTCATAAAAAATCATTCCCTTGGGTTGAGATCTTTCTCGAGTCAGAGTTAGGGAGATGAGCAGCTCCCTTTGGAGTTCCCCTTGGAAGCAGGGATTCAGTTGCGGACCTTCTCCGTGAGTCACAGCTGAGACAGACTTCCCACCTGTTGTGGGAGGTCAGACACTGCTACATGTCCCATATGGAAAATATCTTATCAAGAGCTGCTGGTGGTGGTCAAAGCAAACTGCTCACTCTTTTTTCTGGAGCTGCCTTGGACAATTGTGTCCATCGTGCTCCAGAAAACATTTTCTTTGCATTCAGATTTCATTTACAGTCTCAAAATACCATTTTTTCTGTGTGAGAGTGGTAACACGTGTGGATTTTTGTCCAAAACCTGTGCCTGTGGAATACAGTGTTTTTCATGCTTTTATGGTGCTTCTTAGTTATAGGAGGGTTCAATATTAAGAAGCTGAAAAAGATGGCAGCTGTGTAAGGTTTGTGGATGAAGAAGATCTTGTTCTCCAGCTTCTGCCTAATGTCCTTCCTCAATCCTTAGAGCAAAATAGGTTTTAGCAAACCTTATCCTTGCAAATTCTTTATGGAGAAGCCAAGTCCTGCTGATGCAATGACTTGCATCCTGTTACAGCTCACAGCTGGTACCAGCCATGGAAAGGGTTGGCTTTCAGGACAACCCATATTTCACAGCAGTTGAAGCTGTAGCCTTGTAACTGAGACTTGACATCATTTAGGAGGCTGGGGATGTTGTCTTTCCTTTGCTTTCCCAAAGTGGATATAATACCTATGAACAACGAAAGGGGCTTTTCTTTGCCCTTCTGCACAAGAGGAGATAGATTGTTTGCAGTCAGAAATTGTCTGGTGCATCCTTTCCTTAGATTTCCCAAACCTGCCATTCTGTGCTAAAAGCAGGTCTTTCTTTAGGTAATTAATTCTCTCTCTGTGGCAAAAAACACTTTGGAAGACCATAGATCACCTTCACGTTCAAGTGAACGTTATTTTAGGGTTGGGAAAATACTTAGTTTGCCTTTGTTACATCTCCAGCTAATCCAAGGCTGGTGACTTGACTCTTTTGGCTGCAGTGCTGTGACTAACCTCATGGTTTTGTTGTTCATTAACATAATTATGCGCTTTTCTAAAAATGGAAAGACACCAGGACATTTGCCTCATTCCTCCACAGTGGTTATTACACACTTTTAGTAAGTGTGCTGAAAAACCCTATTGATCAAAGTTCCCATGTTTATAGCTATTTTTGCCAAGGAATTTGGGACAGGTGTGAGCAGGGTGAAGAAATGGAAGGTGTGATGCTCTGGGGGAGAACCTGTTAATTCCTGTTGTCAAAAGGGAATGTGGCTGTTTTGGAAGCCTTTGAAGATAGAGAGAAAAGGCAAAATAATATTAATATGAAGATATAAGGAGCTACAGGGAAGGTTGCTGGCTGGGAGGGAAGAGAGGTTATGTGTTTATGGATCACAGGAATGCAGTGTGGTACCTCCACTGATACATGCTGATAGTGGCTCTTCATTTTCAGCCCCTTGGGAATTATTGTGTTACAGTAACTTTGGGATTGTGAGGCTGAGACTGACTAGAAAAGCATTTGTATTTCTTTTCACTCAGTTTCTTGAAATGAAGAAGTACAGTATTTGCTCTGGGGTTACTTTGAATTTTGGAGACTTGGAAAGTTGATCCCCTTTTTGTCTGCAGCCTGCTGGTCTTCAGCACCTTTTGGAAATAGGGGTTTGGATTTCCTCTGAGGTTTTGTCTGGAAAAGACATTGCAAGGGGAAGGTTTTGGAAATGGCAACTGTCTAAGCCTGTGACATCTGTGATCTGGCCTGTGCAGCCATCTCTGGAAATCTGCTGGAATTTTACATCTCTTTGGTCTCTGTGGGTCAGGCACATAGTATTTATTGTGAGCAGTTTCTCTTGCTGCCTCTACTTGTCTGAGGTGTCTGGAAGCGGAGATGACGCTGTGGGTTGTTTGCAGGTGTTTGAACTCGGTGCCTGTGGGGAATGGAAAGGCAGGATTTTGCCAGGTCAGCTCTACATGGACACAGTGTGTGTCAGAGCCACTGCCACTGGTGACTCGTTCCTGGCAGGATGGCTCATCGTGGCTTCAGGCTGGCAGGGCAGGTTTGGATGGTATATCAGGAAAAACTTCTTCCCTCCCACTGAGGCCCTGGCACAGGTTGCCAGAGAAGCTGTGTGTTCCCCATCCCTGGAAGAGTCCAAGGCCAGGCTGGACAGGGCTTGGAGCAACCTGGTTTGGTGGAAGATGTCCCGGCACATGGCAAGGGGTTGGAATAGATAAACTTTGAAGTCCTTTCCAAGCCAAACCATTCTGGGGTTCTGTGATGGGGACATTATTCCTCCTGTAGCTTGGGACTGTAAGAGGAGAGACCCTGGATACAAATTTTAAGAGTGTTTGAGACGTTTTAAGGCATGGGGGACAGTGCTAGGTGGTATTTGGTGCTCTGTCAGATGCCCTTGATGCAGAAGTAGTGGTATCTGTGAAGAACATCTTTCTGGCTCTGGAAGAGCCCTCACAGCCAAGGCAGCACGTGATGCAGAAGGGAAAATGCTCTTTGCTTGGAAGCTAAGAAACATAAGGTCAGTGCTGAACTTGTTGTAAAAACATCCTCCTCCAGTTAAATCTGGTGTGACAATTTTCTGAGGAATGTGGGTTTGGTGTCCTTCATTTGGGAAGAGCAGACAGATTTTGCACAGCAAGAAAAAGAGTAAATATTTCACAAGGAATATTTTGCTTACTATCAAGGTCATGTATTTTCTTTCAGTTATGCAAAGCATGTGCTTAAAATGGGAATCTCCACTGGAGGACAGCTTTCAATCTTGGAAAAGACATCCTTGAGGTTTATTGCTCACAATTTCCTGTCTCTTTGGGGGATAAAAAACAATTGTGTTTTGAAGAAAAGTTATTTTATCTAAATCAGTGCATTGAACTGTTCTCATCTATGATGTGATTTTGTAGGCAGAGGTTTGACTTCATCTCAAAATTAAGCAGAAAAACTTGGGTTGTAGTTGAGGGATCAAATATATGAAAGAGCTGTTCTCTGCTCCATGGCTTCTTCCGTGCCATAAAGTTGAGAAACACGTGGAAAACCAATCATTTTTTTCTACATCTTTTTTTCTTTCCTGCATTTAATGATAGTATGTAGCAAACAGTCCTGGCCTGGTTCTTCTGGAGTTACTTTTCCATGTGTTGGAGTTTCTTGCTCTGAAATTGATGGAGCCCTCTTACAAGTTCATTTTCCTTGTTCAGAACTTCTCTGCTGTAGTGACCCAGCAGAGCATGATGGCTTCTGGAAAAGGGATTGTTGGAGCATGTGTTCTTGTTGCTCACACCTACATCCTGACCAAAGTCTACCTAGTGCTCTGTGGTGGAAGATTGGGGAAGGAAGAGATGGATCTCTCTGTTCAGCACCTTGGTTTAACTTAGGACTTTTAAAGAATACTTGGAACTGGGAGGCAGGAGAAGTTGGGGAATTTAATTTCCCTGAAAATCACCTGTGTATTTCTTAACATAGTATTCCTGTCTTTTTTTTTTCTTTTTTTTTGAAGTTCAGTAAGCTTTAGGCCAAGCCTTTGAGAAGAAATACAAAAATCCCTTCTTGGTGTGTGTACACAAATAAATCAGTTACAATTCCGCAATCCAGAATGGCTGAGCTGGATCCATGTGTGCCTTGGCTTGTGTATTACACATTATTGGGGAATTCCTTTCCATACTGCAGCTTCACTGCAGCTTTCAGTTCTTAAAAGGTCTTTTCCAACCTAGGGGATTCTGTAATTTCAGTGCTGCCTCTCACTTCCAGACTGCTGTGTACCTTCTTTACTGGGTCATGGTTCTTCTTTCCCTGGAGCCATGAAAATGTGCACCTCACTATGGAGAGTTTAGCTCAGTAGGTGAAGTAATGTATGAGACACTTCATCAGCTCTTCATGTTTGCCTTAAAAAAAAAGAGAATACAAGAAATCATGTTTCATTTGAATCAGGAAGTGGGGAGCTTTAAATAATGGATTTAATCTGGTAATATCATTGTCATGATTTCCTTAAGGGGGCTTAATTTGCTGTTAGTATTTCTTTCACCCTGTATCTGCTGTTCCCATTTGGTAACCAAGTCACACTTTATAATACCTGGTGTAATTTGATTTTGTAATGTGCAGGTATCCAGCATCCTGAGTTTTGTGCATTGGATGGCCAGATGTTCATGCTGGTATCCACCTAGAGAGGAAGAGGACTTCCTTTTAGATCCTCTTTTTCAAATTCCATGTGGATTGAAATTGAAATTCCATTAGAAATATCCAAGGGGAAGGCTGTCTTTTTTGATAATGGTGCAACGACTTGGTGTTTGGGTTTTCTCCCCAGTTGAAATCCCTTTAGGAATTAAGAGAGCATTATCCAAACTAATGAGATAGCTGACTTCCCTCTTCTCCTTAGAGCTCATCTCCCCACCCTTTCTTTTTAGCTAAAAATTCTGAAGAAGTAAACTGCCTCTCCTGTTGTCACATTGTATTTAATTTCTTTAATGAGCTGAATGATTTAATAATGTAAACTGACAGTAATATTCTCTCAGCCCTATAGAAGATGCCACTGTGAAAAACTGGATTAGCCCATTTGTGTAGTCTGGGCTGAAATTACTAGTTTTTGATTCTCGTTTGGATTAAGCAATTTGATCTGCTCAAGTCTTTGGAATCAAACACACACTTTATGCTCTCTGTTCATAGAATCATCACAGAATGACCTGGGCTGGAAGGAAGCTTAAAGCCCATCCAATTCCATCCCCTGCCACAGGCAGGGACATCTTCCACTATACCAGGTGGCTCTGAGCTCCATCCAACCTGGCCTTGGACAATTCCAGGGATGGAAACCTGTTTTCCTGTGAGGGACTTGGCTATTGTCTCTTGGGGAGCGGTGGGTGCTGACATCTTGTGTGTGCTCCCGGGATGCTGCAGGTGCTGCCCGGGCAGGGCAAGGTGGGCATGTCACGCTGCAGACAGAGGAGAGACACGTACAGCGTTACATGACCCAGGAGCAGCCCTGGCCACTGGCCCTGTCTGCAGGCAGAGCCTCTATTAATAGAGCTGAGAACCAGATGATTCCTGGTATTACGTGACTGTGACTCCGGAGATTACGGGGAAGGTGTTGTGGGGTGTGAGGAAATCACCTGTGTGGGACGTGCGTGTTTGCAAGGGAACCAGGACTGCATCGTCTTGAATCTGAGAGATGCAGTATTGGGAAAACATGCAGGAATGTGATGGAGAGAGTTTGGGTTTGAGGCACGAGTGATTGAACTCCTCTCAGGGCAGTGCAGAGCTCTTCAGGACTCAGGAATGGAAGAAATGACTGTATAGGGAGGGCAGAACATAAATGCTGGATGTAATTCAAAGTAGGTACATCCATCCTTGCTCCTGCTTCAGTTTTTCCTTACGACCTGAATAATATTCTGATAAATGCAAGGCATCCATCAAATTCGTGGCATCCAAGGAACTGTGAAATCCTTTTCTGTGAGCAGTCATACGTATTACCTTGTCTGAGCAATGTGCTGATCAGCGTCATTATTCCAGCACCAGATCTTGAATGTAAAGCTTCTACACCTGCTGTTCCTGTAAATTCCCTTTGGAAAGGCCAGTGTAGCTTAGTGTGGAAAATGTCAAATTATTTTAGAGTCACATTTCACTGGGAATAACTTGGTGAGTGCAGCTTTGACTCTCCTTAGTGCTGTCAAGTTTGTTCAGTGCCTCGTTACCTTATTGCTTTGTTTGACTACTGTGGGAATGAGCAGGTCCAGGCGTAGGTAAATGGCTGGTGGGATAGTTCAGCACCTCTTTGGCCACAATGTTGTTTTCATTGCTGTTGTTGCAGATATAATCTGTGGTTAATCCCCCAAGTCCGAACCTGTGACTCCCCAGAGGACCTGAAGCCTTTTGTTGGTTTTGATTTGCAGCCTTGTTATAGACAAATTAATGGCCCTGAGTGACAGCAGCACAACCAGAGACGAGAAGAAAATGAGTAATTAACATATATTGGGTATTACTGATTGCTTTTATGATTATCTGGATTTTAAGGTATTAGCTGGAAAAATAGCTCCTAATCCCTTATTAAAGATAAAAGGCAGGTCATTAAAAGTAGGAGGTTGTTTTCAGTCCTGAGAAGCTCTGGAAATATGTCTTGGCTCCAGCAGCAAACTAACCTTGAAAGCCTCTAATTCCAAGTTACTCAGCTTAGTTGTTCTCCTCAGCAAGGGAATTTCTGAAGTTTCCCATGTGCTGGGAGGTGGAGGGGATGCAGGACAAAGCGACCCTTGTCATAGGAGCTGCGTGCTTGGCACTGCGACAGGGCCCTTTGAATATCCTCAGCATTAGCTGAGCCTGGCCCAGCTGCTGGGCTGGGAACTCTCAACAGCTCCACGGAGGGGTTACCCCTAACTTCAGCTTTTTATCAGGGGCAGATCTCCTGCATGAGGCTCCCGTCGCACCCCGACTCCTTTGTTCCTCCCTCTTGCTATTGTGGCCATTCAGCTGGTTTTGTAGCCATCTGACCTGTTTCATGAAAAAGGTGACAGAATGGTTTGGGTTGGAAGAAGCCTTCAAAGTCATCTTGTTCCAACCCCTGCCATGGACAGGGATACCTTCCCCTAGACCACATTGCTCAGAGCTCCATCCAGCCCAGCCCTGAATGTGTCCAGGGATGGGGCATCCCACACCTCTCTGTGCCAATGTTTTTCCACCCTCTTTGTAAAAAATTTCATGGCCATCTAACCAGTTTCAAGACCATCTTGCTGTTTTTGTGGCTGTACACTAAGCTGAATCAGCAAAACAGACTAGTCCAAGCCCAGAGTCCTGATCCCAACAGGTAAGGGGGAGCAGGAGGCTGAAGTGCTGGGAGCAGGAAAATAATAAAAGTGGGGAAGGGTGACGTTTGACTGTTGCTATTCTTAAACCCATCTGGGGTGTGTGCAGGGTCAGAAGGAAAACAGCAACACCCCTTGCTGAGTTGTGATAATTAATCATCTGCAGAAACTTGCCAGACACTGAGACTTTCCTAATAGTCAAGTTTTTGTTTTTTTTTTTTTAAATGAGTACGTTCCTTATTTCTGGGTAATGAAATTTGAGTACTGGTAAAACCACAAACTTTTCAAATGTATTTCCTGTATTTTAACAGTTTTGTGGTTCAACACATCATATTTATATGCTCCGGCTATACTTTTAAAAAGCAATTTGAAGTGTAGTGGGACCAATTAAAAAGAAATAAAGATGGCATTTAACGACTCTAAGGAGATCAGTGCTTGTAAAGAGATTTACATTGGAGGCAATGCTGTTCTGATGGAATACAGTTTGGAAAACAATGCTCATTTTTGCTTTGCTCTTTCCATCCTAAGTTGTTTAAAAGATTACCAGTAGTACCTGGCTGATTAGTTCCCCACTTTTTTTTTTTCCCCAGTTTTTTTTTTCCGAAGTCCTGGACAATGTTTAAGACCAGCTGGGTGCTCAGTACTTTTAATGCCACTGCCAGTTTTTTGTGCTTGGAGAAGGATTTAAAAAGTAGGGTTTGACTCCCTGTTGTGTTGGTCACAGTCGATTCCCTAAATGCAAAGGAAGCAGTTCAGCTTTGTTTTGCCGTTTTCCTGTTTGGTCTTGGTTGTGCTGGTGCAGCCCTTGCTGTTTCCAAAGAGTTTGTAAATATCTTCTGATACAGAGTTGGTGTTTTGTTATTCTCCTTTCTATTCTCATTCTCCAGGCCAAGATGCCAAGCAGATCATTAAACCCAGCATGGGGTTTCCAGTCTGTCTTGGTTAGTAAAAGTTGCTCTGAAGCCGTGGCAGAGTGGTCATGTTTGGGCAGCAGATGGGGTAGCTGGAGTGGAGATCATCTATCTGGGAAGCACTAATGGAATAGAAGATGAGGTTGGAAGGTGCCATCAGCAGGTCCAAACCTCTGCTCAAAGCAGGGCCAGCTTGGTAATTAAGTTAATAACTTTGCTTTCTAAGTTATGATATCATGTCTGGAGCGCTCTGTCCTTAGATGGCAGTGCAGTGACACAGAGCCCCAAGGATAAACACACTCTTTCTTTTCCTACTCATGGAATCATCCTGATACCTTTGGATGCTCAGGACAGAGAATACTTGGGTCTCCTGGGGCTCCCTTTAAGCGCAGGTAGTACAACATTATTCTTGCCAAGTGCAAGGAATTGCATCTTCTCTCTTTCCTTTGCTGTGGTTTCATCCTCCCCTCACATGCAGTAGATTGATCCTCTTGTATCCTTCTCTTCCTCCCATGTACAACAAAGGGGACGATGTGACCCTGCAAAAGACACCATAACTTGCCACTTTGGGGCTAGGCTGGGTCAGGCCCCATTAGGAAGGTCAGTGCTTCTGCAGAAATCCCCCCCAGCCATTCCCTTGGTCCAAGCCATCCCCAAACCGACCTCCTACTTACGTTTTCTTCCCAACTGTCTAATCATTAACAAACTGCTTAATGCACAAACAAAAGACCAATTAACCCTAAAGCATTTAGTGAAGTACATGTAAATTAGTTGTAAAATGTTGCTGTAAACATTAAATGTTAGGCAATTACACAAACCAATAATTGCTAAAGTTGCATTTAGGAGCTTAAAAGAAATAAAAAAAAAATCTGCTTAAGTAGCACTTTGGAGAACTCTGCTAATGGTTTTGTTTTTAACTGCAGACATCCCGGTCTGGGTAAGTCCCAGCAGGCTGGGGCAGCTTAGATTCCGTGTGGTTTTAGTTGTGTAAGAAAAATACAGGCATGGTAACCTTGTGCATCTTTGGAAACTCCAAGGAACACTTCCAAAGGGCACAACCTGAAGTCTAGAAAGAAATGGTAGAAATATGGTAGATGGTATCCTGTTGGATAGCAGTGCCAGGTAATTCTGTGGATTGATTATTGTTTTCTTCACATTCAGGCTGCATGAAACATTCCAGACTTGACTAAAACCTTAAGTGTGGACAGGGTCTGGTGAGGTGTGAGTGCAAAGGGCCTGGCCTCTCACTGCTGTTGGGTTCATTTCCATCTTCTCTTCTTTGTTCTGCAGACACCTGCCTCCTCCCATGTTAACCTTTGGAAAAGGCTAAGTGCCTGTGCACCCACCTGTGAGCTGGAGTTTCACACGAAGAAGCTGCTTTGCTTTTCTGCACAATTTTTAATCCCCTTAATTGGCTGTCTCACTCCAGGGTGGTCCAGGTCACCCACTGCTTCTCAAGCTCCTGCTGCTAATGGTCTTAAATAATTCATTTTCCTTGTATGCCTGTACTTATCCTCCAGTTTTTAGTGGAGTCTTTCATTTCTGGTAGTTTTCCTTTGACCTGGGCTTGTGTCAGACACAGATGTTCCTAAATGGTGCAGTGCAATGTGGCTTTTCCTCCTTACTCTGTATATTTTGTTTTGCTGCTGCTTTAGAGCCTCTTCGTTGTTTTGGTAAAAGTATCTCTCTGCATGGCTTGTGTTGGATTCCATAAAGAGTCACCAAATGTGTCTCTAGATACCAGATTTCTCATTTTTCAGTGAAAAAACAAGTTGGGTTTGTTTGAACTTGCTTTCCTCCTTTCTCAGTTTTGGCAGTAGACTTTTCTGGAGTATATTGATCTTAATTACAGTGCATTCATTTACTGAAAGCCAACCAGTGCTTAATTTTCCTGGATAAATCCATTGGATAATGGTCTTTTATTTTTCTTGCACACAGTTTTACTAGTATAGATCCTGATCATGTTCCTTTCCTGAAAGTGGAAATATTTTATACTTATGTTTCCTTGATTGAGTTACAGAAATTTGCTAAAAACTGGAAAACTACCTTTCAACACGGATGAGACCCCAGCCAAACCACTGTTTTTTTTCCACCATAATCACATTCCCTGGAGGTTTGGTGCTGGTGTAGGAGGTGGGAGTGAGTCTGTGAAGCTCAGAGTTAAAAGGAGGCAGAAGCTTGAACTTCACTTGCTGTTGCAAGGGGAAACCAATGAAGAGCAGGAGCTGCCCAAATGTCACCAGGCTTTTGAGAACAAGTTGAATCGGGGGTTTCTGGGAAGCCACTTGGAAGGAGTGTGCTGCTGGCAGCCTGGAGCTCTGCCGAGCCCGGAGTTAATGGTGGTTAATTTTTAAAGGCAGGGGCCAAACTGGTTATTGTGTCTTTGTCTCAATAGGGTCTTTCTGCTCCCAAATGCCATTGCAAGAGCCCTTTTCTGAGTTCCCTTGACTCGACCCAGAGAGAAAAAGAAAATGCCTTCAAAAAAGTGATTTATCCTCGCAAAACGTTGTTTTGCCATGCTGCTCACTGGTGGGGACAGTTCCACCGGGATGGTCGTAACATCTCCAGGGATGCCAAGTGAGGGAAGTGATGTTTATTAGGGTTTAACATACAGAATAAATGCAGGTACCCAAAGGGGCAGGTCTGTAGGGATGCATCCACCCAATGGAGCTTGCTTTGCGGCCACGGGGAAATGTGAAGAAAACCAGCACTCAGATGTGAAACCAGCTGGTTTTGTAACCACCCTGTCAGGCCAATCCTGGTGCTCTCCTGGTCAATGGAAGCATTGTCTGGATTCTCAGGCTGGCTTTGCAGCTTTTTAGATAAGCGGCTGTGAACTGTTCAGAGCCAAAAGGGCAGTTTGTCACTGAACAAAGCTTTTCAGAAGGTGGGGGGAAAAATAGTCAAGCCTTTTTCAAAGCATCTCAGAGGAAGTTGGCACCTTCCTCCTGCTGCAAGTCAAGGTGAAGTGGCCTCCTGAGCTCCAGCCTCTGAGCTGGTTGGACCAGATGGTCCTTGAGGTCTCTCCAACCTGGTGTCCTGCAGTTCTGTGATTCTGTGGTAGCGCTTTTAGTGTGGAGGTATGTGTAGGACAAGGGGGAATGATTTTCCATTGACAGAGGGCAGGGTTGGGTGGCATATCAGGAAGAAATTCTTGTCTGTGATGGTGGTGAGGCCCTGGCACAGGTTTCCCAGAGCAGCTGTGGCTGCCTCATCCCTAGAAGTGTGCAAGGCTGGGTTGGAGGGGGTTTGGAGCTAGTGGAAGGTGTCCGTGCCCATGGCAGGAGGTTGGAACAAGATGATCTTTAAGTCCCTTCCAACTTAAACCAGTCTGGGATTCTAAAAAATACATATTTACACTGTGGCTTCCCTCTCCTACGTGGAGTTTGAAGCAGGACAGGTGATCAGGAAGAAATAGCAACCTGCAGAACCCCTCAACATGTGTGTTTAGCTCTCGTGCACCAGTTGGTCTCTGCAGGGATGGTGAGGAATAATAACACGTTTCCCTCTGTGCCTGGAATGGATGAGGTGTTTGGCAACATCAAAAACAGGGGGGACAGAATGAAAAGAGCTGAAAGCAGAAAGTGTGGATGCCAGAAACATTCAGTACTCCTTGAAAAACTGCCTGGCAACGGAGGTGGGCTCCACTGCAGCCGGAGATGCAGGATGAAGGGCTTGGCATGGACAGAAACTGTGGGAATAAATATGGAAAATCCTCACCCACATGTGTGTAGCTTCCTCCCTCTGGGGGTGGGTTCTGTCCTGCTGAGCCCCTGCTGAAGGAGACTTCCAGAAGTGCTGAAACTGTCAGGGCTACTGCAGAGATTGATTGAACGGGACAAATAGACAGTGATGAAACCCTGCTTGTGAGAAGAGCTTAATGGGCAGAAAATTGGCTATTGCAGCCAGAGGGCAGGTTGGGAAGCACAGAGAGGGAAGTTTCCTCTTGTCGTTGTGTGGAAGCTTAAACTCAAGAGAAGAGCCCAGAGTTATAGTCGTGTCCTTAAAAGTGTCCCTGTACTCTCCCTGTTACCTAAATAAGGTAAATGAGCAGTGGTAGACTGGGTTATAGTTTGGCAGGAGGGCTCGTGGCTGATGCAAGGAAACGACACTACTTACAGGGACTGCAGCACATCAAACCAGCTTTAAAACTGTCTTTGGGGAGCAACGTTTTAGTGTTGGAAAATAAAAGGATTTTTTTTGTTGTTCACCAGAGGGGCAGGAGTTTTCTCTTGTGCTTATGATGAGCTGTTGCTTTGTGGCCACATGGTGCAGTGATGCTGATGGAGTTATGGGAGGAGCTGTGTGTGGTCATGGTGTGCTTACAGTGTTTAAGGTAGCAGAACAGGACCCAGCAGGGTCCCAGAGAAGTGGACAGCACTAGTCTCACCAGGAAGGAGACTGTGAAAGCCACACTGCTTTAAAAAGAGAAACCAAGAAAAGCCAAAGAGGGAAAAAGGTGAGAATTAGGGAGTGATTTTTGAACTCAGTTCTGTGTGGCAGCGACTGTGCTGCTGTTTCACTGGGGACTTGACTGTTGCTTCGATCCAATGGAGGTGTGATGCCAGACAGCATCCTGTGTCTGTGTGACAGCAGGAAATGTTCCAGAGCTCTGGAGAAAGCCAGGCTTTCTCTAGGTGCTGCTCTTTCTTTATTAAAGTCTTCTTGGCAACTGCTTGGGAGTAGCTCCTTAAAAATGTGCTGTCATAGCAGTTTGATGCAACTGGAAGTAAGATGGCTGACCTCCAGAACTAGTCCAAAAATACCTTTGTCACTCATATTTTGCAATTAATTGCTTGTGGTGTAGTTTATATCAGGGTTCATAACCAGTATGATTTGTCACTGTGGACTAGTTCGTAAAAGTGTCATAGGAATTGCTGCCTTTTAATGCAATTAAGAATGGCACCCGGAACATCTAGAAAATTTTAAAAATGTGGTATAAAAAGACAAATTTCCTGTTTTTCTATCAGTTGGGGAGCCAGTCACTGTTGATTAGCATCTAGCTGTGGCATGCCTGTGGGGAATTGCATGGTCCACGTATGCCCAATTCCACACCCTTGGAGTCAGGGGAGCTTGGCATTGATGTGAGTAGGCAGAGCCTCACATGTTAATACATAAAATACCTAGTTTGGCTCAACTGGCTAATTGTGTGTCTGTGGGAGGCTATCCATTCCCATTTCCTTGGGATTCTGCAGCTGCCTCTGCTTCTGGCAGGTTATGTAGATAGTACTGGTCTTGGCTGCAGCTGAGAAAAACAGTCTTTGAAGGCAGAGTCTCCCTCGAGTGGAGGAATGCTGGAAAAAGCTCATCATGGGACTTGGGGTATAGCGTGTGGTGGTCTCTCCATCATAGCCATGTGGGTTGAATTGGCAGGCTGTCTTCTGTTATAGGAACTGCCTTTTAGGATAAGGGTCACCAAATTTTTATGAGATAGTGCTGGGTCTGTTTAGAAGTTTCCCAGACTGATTGTTCACATTACACCCATAGATGAGTTAATGTGAAGCATTTTTGGAAGAAGGGTCCTTTTTCTCTCCCTGCATCTCCAAGGAATGTTTTAATGAAGTATCTGTAGGCACAGCACCAAAGACCAAGGGAGCTGGGAATGCCCAGCAAGGTGTTACGTAAATGCTACCGTTCTTTTGGCACTTGAGAGAACAGTAAGAATTTGTCCAATACTGAAGATTTTTTGCAGATCAAACACTTAATATATGCCATGTGCTGCAGAGGAGCTTAGAGCAAAACATGTACAGTCATGCAGTCCAATAGTCCAGCAAAAAATAGATTATTCCAGAGGCAGTGAGTGCTGTTCATTATGTCTGGGAAGGGGCACTATTAAAGGATAGGGTCAGTTTGCTCCAAGATAGATCAAGCACCTTGAATAGCATTATCTGCACCCCAAGAAATGGCCTGGGGTGGGATCCGGGTAGTGTGGGGAGCGTTCCCTCCTGGCTGCCAAGTCCTGCCTGTGGAAAGTCTAATCTGCCTCACAGCCAGCCCGCCCCAGTGTGGGGTCAAAAAGTAATCGTTCACAAGCAAAGACGCAAAACAAGCAAAGAGAAAATTCTCACGCTTGCTTAGAGTGATTAGCTGGGGAGGGGATCACTCAGGGGTGGTTCTGTGGGACCCCAGGAAAGGCTGGTATGTGGCCTCGGGGCAGTGTTCCCAGTGCAGTCTTTCCAAAAGCAGGTGTCACGTGTAAATCCATGTGCACTTACCTTCTTTGGTGGTGTTGAGGGATGGTTGTGCTTGGTGGCGCACTTGGGGAATCAGGAAATCAGTTCTCACCTGGGCTGTTCTGCAGAAGCTGGTGTTACCTGAAGTGGTCATTCTCCCTTCTCTAAAGGAAATAACAGTTCTTATCTGTAAAGTTACAGGAATAGCACAGAGGGTCTGTGTGCTCCAGAAGTGCTGGACAGTATTGCTGGTAAAGCAGGAGAGCATCCCTTGCCTTACCCTGTGGCCTTGGCCCAGTGTGTTGGATGCCATGCAGGAACTGGCAGAGGTGTCCCAGGGGATTGTTTTCAGCAACTCCTGGTTTTAGGTGGGATTCTGTTCAGGCTTGTCTTTAAAGGAAGCTGGTGGGACTGTGGGCCATCAAAGCCTCCCTGCTTGCCTTTAGTTGGTGTCTTGTGTTGACATTGACACGCAATTAAAATTGGTTTTGGTAATGGAGAATTTTGGAAGGGAAGTAGCTGAACTGGAAAGGAAACAAGTTTAAATCTGTTACAGGTGTCTGCACAAGTGTGTCACTGCTCTGACCCTGGATGGGTTTGACCTGAGCTTTGACAGAGAAAGGGCAGCCACAGAAACTAACAGGAGTATGATCATGTTCTATTTTAATAAGCCTGCCTGGAAAGCATATTTGACAAGCAGCTTTCCTTGATACTGGTTCCACAGGCTCTGGGGAGGAATTTGCACCAGGTCCCTCAGGGATTTCTGTAGCTGCCGACGCACTTAGAAGTAACAGAACATTATGTCTGGTGGTCCCTTTGGCCTCGGATGGATGAAAGCAGTTGACTGAGGTGCAGGTCCCCAGGGTCTTCAGAAGTGTCTCTGAAAATAGCCAGCTGAAAAAGCAGGAGGAAAAGCACGTTGGCTGGGTGGAGAACAGGCAGTTTGACTTGTGCATTGACACCGATACCCCCTGTCCTCCATCCTGAGGCAGCATCATACGCCTGGAGAGCCAGGCTGAAACTGCTTTCTACCAGCCAAGCCCTTGGCACGGAGGCAGGAGGTGACTTTAGGATAGGGACCAATGCCACAAAGTCCCCCGGCATTTCCATGTCCGGCTCTGCTGTTGCACCAGGCAGTGAGGGAGGGCTGCCACCAAAGCCATTGCTGGAGCAGGGCTGGGAAGCTCAGCCATGCCTGATTTGAGGTTGTTGTGCTAGAACATGTCTCTCCCTATTTCTGAACTCCCTGAGATTCCTCTCTCTTGATGGAGATTGATTTTTGCCTTTGGGAACCCGAGGGTATACATTGTGCTCAGAATTGGCCTGAGCTGAACTTGGAGGAACTGCTGATGTGTTTGCTCTTGTGCAAGTTATGATTTTATAAGCTGCTTCATGGACTGTGTGTGGCTGAGTGGAACAGGAAAAGGAAGAGGAGGAAGTGAGAGACATCCCCCATGGATGGCATTGCCTCTGTATCTGCGACGTGTTGGAACATTCAACCCTCTGCAATTGATATCTTAATTCCTCTCGCATTCAGGGGGAAAATACGACCACACCCATGTAAATTTGTGGATTAGCCTTTTCTCTGCTGCAAATGTCTGTTGACCATCAGGTTGTTCCATTGGATAAGATGGCAAGGAAAACAGTATTGATGAGCCTGAGCTGCTGCTGGTGTCAGCAGTGCTGGTTTGAGCAGCTCCTGAGCTGGACGGCCGAGGTGGAAGTGAAGGTGATGGCCAAGGCTGGGGCAGGCTGGCGAGGTGGTGCTCAAAGGTCAGGCAGGCAGAGGGCTGAGGGGTCACCCCCCGGGTTAATGACTCTCCAGTCCCTGAGCCCGGTGCTCAGCTGGCTTCCCGTGCTGAGCACACAGTGTTCACCTGGAGATTAAGATGAAAATATGTTCTCCTTGCTAAAGAGAGCACATAAACAACCCATAAACGGCCCATTAACCCACAAAATTGCAATAAAGAGCATGTGGTCAAGTGAGCATCAGGGACCTGTGACCCAGCAAATGCCCTAATGGGATTGTGAACCTTATCATCGGCCCTAAGTGCGGATAATGGGAAATTAGCAACAGGGAGAGGAGGGAGACAAGAAAGAAGGGGTGATGGACGATGGGCACCCAGGTTCAGTGTGCAAAATATTGTGGAATGATCATGTTATGGGTAGGAGTATCAGGGTAACACTTCCATGGGGTAAGACCACTTCAGAGTGACTCAAGAGAGACTTTTCCAGTTGGCTCCAGAGGATGCCTTCAACAGCTCAAGAAACTCTGCAATCCCTTCTCTTACAGCCTCTTCCAAGCAGCACCCACCTCTGTGGTCCACCTTGCTTTTTGAAGCAATAAGATGGATATGTGTTTTATTTGTTTTCTAGCTGTGATACTCAAATTCTGTTTGAATATAAAAATATATTGAGATTCATTAGTGCAGGTAAAGGGACAGTGGAACATGCATGATATGGATGGATAGTCTGGCATCTCGTTCTAGTCCCCTGCCACAGACAGGGAGACCTTCCACTAGCCCAGAGCCAATTCAATGCTCCAGGCCCCATTCAGCCTGGCCTTGGACACTTCCAGGGATGGGGCAGCCACAGCTTCTCTGTGCAACCTGTGCCAGGACCTTCTAACCCTCACAGGGAAGAATTTCTTCCCGATATCCCATCTAACCTTGCCCTCTTGTCAGTGGGAAACTATTGTCCTGTCACTCCAGGGCCTTGTAAGAAGTCCTTCTCCAGCTCTCCTGAAGCCTGCAGGAAGCTGAATGGCTCGTGATGGGTAGGCTGCTGTAGCAGTGGGGCAAGGTCCTTGGCTCTCAGCAGTTTCCAAGGGCATTTATGATTACAAATATACTTTCAGTCAAAAAGAAATCTGTATTACTAAAGCATCATCACTCTAACTGAGTACTTTAGGAAGAAAGCTATGAAAGTTTATTTAAGGAAAAGAAAGAGGAGTAAAGGGCATGTTGTTTACTAGTGTCTTTTTTCCTGTTGCAAATTGAGTCTGTTTACCCTGGAAAAATCACTGTTGTTGGACACCTGGTGTAATTAATTATTTTGCAAGAGACGGCCAGCTGATCTTTTGAAAAGAAAGGAGTTTTTAGCAGAACTGTTCAAAGTTCATAGTCTGCTGTGGATCTCTAATGCTGATAAACATCCAGCAGAAAGGATGCCTGTCTTAAAATTTCACACGGTCACATGTGAACATGGTCACCTTTTGTTTTAAGGTGATATGCTGAGAAAAAGGATGTAGACCCCGAGGAGCCCTCCAGCAAGGTGACTGGTGGTGTGGGCTGCAGTTACCTTTAGCAGATGCCCTCGGGCCTTGGGATGGGGACAGTGATGTTCTCGGGTTTGAATTTTGAATCCTTAACCTGGGAAGGTTTTCTGTCCTTTTTCTCAAGCTTATAATGCAAACAGACTTTGCTTGTGCTGTGTGTTGAACATAGTTCTTTTGCCTAAACAGGCAGTCTTTTCCAACCGGGACCAGTTGTTTTTTTTCAGTGCACTGGTGCCTGACTAAATGCATTGGGTTGCATTCTTCATGTATAGATGAGACAACCCTTCTGTTAAGTATTCCTGTGTTTTCCAGTGGTGGGCTGGGGAGGTTCCAGCCTGCCTTGCAGGCCAATGGCAGCCCAAACCTGGCTGGCAGGGAGGGAGGGAAAAGCCAGCACTGGGATGGCTGTGCCAGCAAGCCCCCAATTGGTTTGGCTGGAACTGGTTTTAGGTCATATAAAAAAGGGGTGAAGGATCCAGGCTGCTCAGAGAGCGGCAGGTCCTCGGGCAGCGCCACAGAGCACATTGGTTCTGAGCTCCATAGTGCTTATTTTTACAAGGACTGCAAATTGCTGTAACATAGTTAAGGTCTGTAGGAAGAGACAAGTTTTCCTGAACTTTACTCCCAGCTTGAACTTGTAAGAAGTTCAGTGAGAGGCAAGGAAGGGGAGAGAGGGAGATAGAGGCACCCTCGCTCACGCCCCTGCGTCCGCAGCGACGAGGATGTCAGATGGCAGAGGCAGCCTGGAGAAACAGCTGAATGGCCTTGGGGAGCAGGGCAAGGAGAGGAGCCGCACGTCCCTGGTCATCTCGCAGGCCGTTAACCGCAGTATTTTCACCTCTGCAGTCTCCCCCGCCGCCGAGCGCATCCGCTTCATCCTCGGAGAGGAAGATGACAGCCCCGCACCCCCGCAGCTCTTCACCGAGCTGGACGAGCTTCTGGCTGTCGATGGACAGGAGATGGAGTGGAAGGAGACTGCAAGGTGGGTTGGTTTTCCTTCACCCTGAAAGGGAAGGGCAGCCAGCAGCGCTCCTATGGGAGATTGCTATTTTAGCATTCCGTTGGGCAATATCCGTGCTGCAGGACCACATGGGGAAGCCACAGAAAGGAACCTGCGTATTTTAAATTACCGTTCTTTGATAAATGGGAGAATTTTAGGGTCTGTTTAAATATTCCAAAAGAAGAAGTAGGAAAAGGTTTGAGTGCCAGATTGATTGCAGTAGTTTGTCTGTGGAGAGAAAGGTATGGGCTCAGTTGGGCTTTGCAAAGGGGGACATGTCTCGGCCAGAATTGCCAGAAGTTGCTGGCTGAGTCAAAACCGCTTCAGTGCTATTGCCCCAAAGTAGCTTTTGAGCCTGGTCTCACTTCACATCACAGGCTGGGAAATTTTAGCTGTCCCTGTCCTAGTGAGTTACTGATGGAATTAATTTTAAATAGGAAAGAAAGTTTAAAGGTGTTTTCTTGTGAAGAAATTATTCAAGATGCATGTTAAATGTTGAATGGGGTTGCTTGCTTTGAGTTCCATGGTTGGGTTGTTTGATGCTGCTGCTACTTTGGTCAAAAAGCCATGACAAAAAAGCTGGGATGTTTTTGGGGTCTGGCTGCTACAAGTTACATGTAGTTTTTATATCTAAACACCACTGGCCTATACCCAATTGTTCTCACTGAGCCTGGGGGTTTTTCCTTCTCCTTTATGGCAGCTGGGCTAAGCTCTTTCCCCACCTCCCTCTCTTAGGGGCACAGTCTGTGTTCAAAGTTAGCCCCTGTTTGGTCACCTTAACCTTCTTTACCTATGGTTTAATGAGCTACCCTACCACCTACCCCTTTACCTCTTATCTTGCTTTATTTGTGCTTCTCAGTTGCTTGGGGAACTTACTTAATGACTTTTCACCTTTTACTCTCTAACTTCTGACTTGTTGCTCATCCTTTTCTCCCTTAATTGCTCTTCTTTCCTCTTACCATGAATTCAGCACTTCCTGACTTAGGTGTTTTTACATGTCTTTGGTAGGAGTGCTGCCTTGAGCTGTGTGTGGGGTTCTCTCTGAGGTTCTTCTCCCAAGCAGCAAACCACAGGATAAGAGGAAACAGCCTCAAGTTGTGCCAGGGGAGTTTTAGGTTGGATATTAGGAAAAATGTCTTCACCCATAGGGTCGTCTGCCCCGGGTAGTGGTGGAGTCCTCATCTCTTGTGGGATTTAACAAATGTCTAGTAGATGTGATGCTTAGGCACATGGGTTGGTGGTGGCCTTGGCTTTGCTGGATTAATGTTTGGATTGGATGATCTTTAATTTCTAAATTGGCCCAATCTCCTGCCTTTGTGGATAGTGATCTTATAAACTGTCTTGATTATTCAGGATTTTTCAGTACATTCCTGAAATTGCCTAATCTTGCACCACAGAACCTCCTGAGAGCTCCTGAGTGTGTCCCAGTGCATCCAGAGCTGGCTGGCACTGTGTGACAGTGGGCACAGGATCTGCCAGCTGTTTCGGGGTTGTTTTACATCTGCTGCAGAGCAACTGGGAAGCTGCATGAGCAGGTCCTGAGCACAGGAAAAAGTGCAGGGCTGTGTGGATGTAGGAGAGAGGAAAGGACAGGAAGAGACCTTGTGGGGTTGATGCTCACCCTGGCTCCAGTGTAGAACTGTGCGGCTCCCAGCTGGGGAGAGCAGCACTGCCTGCACACTGGTGCAGGGCTAAAGGCTGCACTCATATTTGAGAGAACAAACAACCAAATTACCTTCCTCACCTCCCTCCTGCTCTGTTCTGACATCTACACATTCCTTCTGTCTGCTGCGCCTCACTGCCAGCAGCCCTGTGAAAGCTGTGTTGATATTATCAGGTGTAAAAGGGTGAAGGATAAAAATGTAGCACAAAAGATTATAACAGAAGTTTAAAAAACCCTTATCCACCATCCCACAGTCCAACACTGTCATTCCTTTTTTTCTGTAATCCCATCATGTTCCTACCATCTCCCTGCCTTACAGAGTGACAGTCCCCACACTATGGTGGACAAAGATACTTCACTGAGGCTCACAACAGGCTGGGGGCCTCCAGCTCTGCTGCAGGTCTTTTCCTTTTTCTGCTTTACTCAGTATCCTATGACCACTTCTGGAATGCAGGCATTCCCATATTAGTGCAGCCTGGTTAGTGGAAGGTGCCCCTGCCCATGGCAGCAGTTTGGAACTCGGTGGTCTTTGAGGTCCCTCCCAACCCACACCACTCCCTGATTGCGTGAATTGAGCAGGTATTTGTTCACCCGGGTTTGCAAGTTAATATTTGGTTTATTGTGTTGGGATTGTGGATTGTAGTGTGAAAAGTAAACAAAAAGCAAATATTGGTAGTTGTGAGTAATCACTTTCCCTGGAAGGACAAACATTGGTAATTTGCAGCCTTCCTGCTGTTACAGGGTAAATGTAACTTGGTCCCGCATCACACAAAGCCCTTGAAGTGCACAGATTTGCATCCACCCAGGTCCCTCAGGTGTCCTAGGAAACACTTAGTTTTTGTGAACTAAAAGGACCTTATTAATTGGAGATGAAAATCAGTTTTTGAGCTTGAGTTAAAAATCAGCTTTAAAAAAACAAAGTCTCAAAAAGAGATTATTGCACTTTTGAAGCATAATTAATTAATCCTCAAGTAATACATTTTTCAGGATTAAAGATAATTTCGCTTGCTGTTAATAATATTCTTTTGAACAGATTTATGAGCTTCCTTACCTTATGTGTGGGGGGGTTTTTTCTTAATAATCCCTTTATATTAGTCACTGGAATTTTCATTTTCCACATATATTAAAATGGTGTCTCAAGAAGGGATTAAAAAGCATTTCTGCATTGCCATTGAGGCATATTGAACCACCTTTTCCTGCACCCCCAGTTTACACCAAAGCTGTTGCTGGATGCTGTGGTAAGGAAGAAGGGGGCCAGGTGAGATCCCCCAGCCTGTGCAGGAGCCATGTGCTCCATCCCAGCTGCCCATCCCTGCGTGCTCCAGGCTGGGTGCAGTAGAGCCAAGGGCAGGGTCAAGGCTGCAAGGGGAAGTGGGGGTGGGCTGTAGCCCAGGGACATGGAGCCTCCTGCTTCCCTGCTGTTGGGATGTAGTTTTAGGGGTGTAAAGAGTGTTTTGCACAACCAGGATTTTACCCTTTGCTCTCACCTTCCATTAGAGATAAGTTTTCTGGATTTTTCAGACCTGCTTGGTTAAATCATTAAACAGCAGCTGGAGGGAAAGAATGAGCTCCTTAATTTGTGCCTTCTCCTTTGGTGGCTCATATGTTCTTTAAGAGCACTTTCAGATGTGGTTGAAGTATGCTCTTCTCTTTCCCCCCTTAGTCAGCCTGTGGACATGGGACAGCAGTATTCTATGCTGCCTGCATCTTGGCAGTGGCTGATTCCATATTTTATCACCTGAATTTGAATCACAGAATCATTTAGTTTGGATCATTTCACCCTCTGAGACGATAGAGTCCAACCATTAAACAAGAAGTGCCAAGATAGTGAAGGACAAGTCACCTTATTTCCAGAAATGCTGATTTATTTCCCTGCAAGGAGGCAACAGCCTTAACCCCATCTCATTGCTCTGCCCTGATGCAGGTGGATCAAGTTTGAGGAGAAGGTAGAACAAGGTGGGGAGCGATGGAGCAAACCGCACGTGGCCACCTTGTCTCTGCACAGCCTGTTCGAGCTGAGGACATGCATAGAGAAGGGCTCCATCATGCTGGATATGGAGGCCTCTTCCCTCCCACAGGTGGTGGGTAAGTACACCTGTCTTGACTCTTTCCCTCACCGCTTTCTCAGAAATTTTTTTTAACCCTGCTATGGTTTTATGGATGGTTTTAATAAAAAAGTGCTGCTTCTCCAATATAAGAGGGGAAAAAAAAGAAAGAACAAGGAACAAGAGGGGAAAACTAGAAAGTACCTGGAAAAGGATGACAGATGGATGAAAAGAGTCCTTCTCAGTGCATGAAGAAGAGTAAAAGACATCAATTTAATTTATGTTCGCCATGGAAAAGGTGATATGTGAAAGGGCTACATCTCTAGGGGCAGAGATACCCTTCAGATACTGTTCTTGCAGAACAGTTCAAGTCAGGAACTGCTCTTCGGTGAGGTGTTCAGCTGCCCAGTAAAGGCAGGTGAAGCTGTGTTTAGGATGGGATACCCCTCCACCCCCATCAAGGGAGAGGGGAGAGCACCCCCAGCACCAGCTGGTGCTCTGCTCTGCAGAATTTGTACAGTCAAATTAGCTGTGGCCCAGGGTGATGCTCAGTGACGTGCTGAGAGCCAGATCATGTTGCCCATGGCATGTGAGGACTTAGAGAAAATGAATTTTCCAAGTGAGCCATTCAGTGGAGGGACATTTAACTAAAATGCTGAGTTTAGGAGCCATTACATGAAGAGATCTAAAAGAGCAAAATTAAATACTTCCTCTGCCAAAACTCAACGTTTTGAATGATCATCTCAGGAAGTAAGGTCAAAATTATCCTGGCTTGGGATTCTCCCATACACTGGATTATAAGACTTGGAATTACAGCTGCTTCTGGTGTTAAATACAAAGTTTTGAGCTTAGTTTTTTCAAGTGCTTACGGTGACATTTCTCTTCCTTTGCTTTTGTGTCTGTGTATCCAAATGCACAGCTTTGCAAAGTTTTAACAAAATAAAACCCCCAAGAACCTCTTAAGTTTTCTGCTGAAGGTGAACCTACTTCAGAAGCTGATGTTCATGGTCTGAAACCTTAAACCCTCAAACATTAAATTTTCTTTTGAAGTCCCTTCGAGATGTCGCCTTCAATCTCCTTCTTCAACACCCAAATTAAATCTAATTCCTCAGAGATTAAATTACACATCGGTGGCTGCTGTTGCTGTGACACTGTGACACTGTCCTGAGCGGGGTGTTTTTGCTAGTCCAGACCCTTAATCAGACAGGTAGGGATATCCAGGACTGGATTTCCAGGATGATTTAATCATGATCACTTGGCTGGTGTCTGGTAATGACACACAGGAAAGGAAAACTCCAAAGAAAAACTCTCTTGGTTTTTTGCTTTTTATCAGCAACAGGAAAGGGAAGTGCCAGATAGAGAAGGATAAACTTGAATGAAGGTTCTGAACGAAATACTCCAAAAATCACTAACTAAAACCATGAGCAATAAAAGCTTGTATTAAAATAACACCTAACAAAGGTCAGCCTTTTGCCAAACATGTTGTGTAAGGGTACCTACGTGCGTATACTCTCCCTGTCTTAATTTGAGAGGAAGAGCTAGGCTCTTCCTTAGGGATTTGAAGAGGCATTAATTCTTGGGCAGCACGTAGAGGATGACTTTCTGACTCACTGAGTTAGCAAATGTGATGCGTGTCCTGCCTCCCCCTTGCCATAACTTTTATTATTAGCACAAATAAAAGTTACCAGCAGACAAATATGAGCTGCCACTTGCCTTCAGGGGACAGCGCATGAACTCAAGTCATCAAGGGAACAACTTCATGCGAGATTTACTGCACAGGGGACATTCTTCATAAGTCTGGCCACCTTTTTGCCTTTATCCTCTGGGATAAGGGAGGAGAAAGGAGGGAATTGATGGGAAGTGAGCAGGCATTGAGGACACCTTTTCTCCTGGTGACTCGATGAAAAGTAAAGCCATATAATACATCCTGTGGTAACTGGAGCAAGTTCTGCCGTTTGTAGTTGCCGTCACTTCAGTCCTGCAAGTGAATGATTTAATTAGTGGCTCTTCTCCAGGACTTCTTCCTATCTTTAGATTAGGTTTTACTGGGGGCCTGCAAGGTGAACTGAGCCTTGTTGAATCTGATAGAAGTTTTTCCATGTGCTTTTTGGGAGCATCATGGAGCTTGCGATAGAGTTATAGCATCTTTATGAAAGTCCAGGCTCAGAAGGGATTCCATTTCTGAGCTAAGAACCATCTTACCCTGGTCTTTGAAATAGGCTCCGTGGCATGTAGGAGATAGCAGAAGGGAAAATCTCAGTGCAGTAGGTGTGTGTTAGTGGCTCATGCTGGATGGAAATGCTTATGTTCTGTTGTAAGAGGGATATCTAAAAGAGATTTTCATACAAATAAAACTTGGCTTTGAGATGGTAAGAAAGCCTTCAAAAAGGCAGGGTGAAAATGCCTCCAACCCCTCTCCCTCTGCCCTCCCTGGAATCAGTTTTGAGCTCTGTGGTTAATTTTGCTCTCCCCTCCCTCCCCCTTCCTGTGCCTGCCACAGAGATGATCGTTGACAATCAGATCGAGACGGGGCTGTTGAAATCCGAACTGAAGGACAAGGTCACCTACACACTGCTCAGGAAGCACCGGCACCAGACCAAGAAATCCAACCTGCGCTCGCTGGCTGACATTGGAAAGACCGTCTCCAGTGCAAGTAGGATGTTTTCCAACCCCGATAATGGTAATGCAGAGGCTACCTGGCTATAGCCTTCTCTGTCACAGCAACCCACCCGCCCAGAACTAACTGCGTGGCCCTGACACTGCTTTCCTAACCCCCGTGGGAGCAGCGAGACCGTGCTGATGACACATCAGTGGGGGCTCTGCAGGCTGCTTTGGCCGTGGCACGGCGCTCTAACCACATCTTCACTGGACTGACAGGGACTCGAGGGGCAGGCAGGAAGGTGGCGTCCAGGAGATGGTTTAGGGGCAACAATAGGAAAGAGAGATTCGCTAAAAACTTTGGTGGCGCCTGAACCTTTTCAGGCACTGATCACCTGAAACATTTGGGCAGAGACGAAGCTTCCATGCACGTTCCCTGTCTGTAACAGACAGTGCCGGTGGCACTGTGAATCAAAAATGACCTGGCAGTAACTTCTAGCATGCATTTTATTGCCATACAATCGTTGTCCAGTGGGGTAAAGCTGATTTCCATCTTGCTTTATTCATTTTAAAATAGTTTTGTGGTGTGTGTTGTGAATATGTCTCCTCTTCTCTCTAAAAATGGTGTAATAGGTAGTGCCATGTTGGTAATGGTGTCCCTAAGTGTATATGTGTGTGTATGTGTATATGCAGACAGCTACAGAGGCCTGAGTACTGACTCAGTGCTTGCCCCTGGGTGGAGATTTGGGGTGTTCTTGCTCATAGTAATAAAAAAAAGAGGAGTATTAAGCCTCTTGTCATGCCTTGGAGTTCTCTCAACTGCCTCCTGTGGCAGTCTGGAAATTGGGCTGAAAGTTGCCATTTAAAAGTACCCTGAAATAACAGCAGGTGAAGAAATTCTTTTCTTCTTGCTCCACCAAAGGCCTCTTAGCTTGCTGTGTTTGGCTTCTAAAACTCACCATAACATTCCTTCCTAACCTAGTCTCACACTTCATTAATATTTCCTACCTAGGATCATCCTTTGATTTTGCAGCGGGAGTGTGTGTGCATGTGGAGACTGTTTCTTGCTCTGGATAATTGTTGTGTCCAAGTGCCTTGATAAGGTGGCGATGGAGCGAGTAACACAAGGTGCAGTAATGTGAGCCAAGGGAGCATTCTTGGTGACTATCCCTGCAGGAGTCCAATGGAGGGAAGAGGGACTGGACTCTAGACAGAGCACTGTGAGGAAATTACAGCTTTAGGGAAGGGGCTCAGCGTGGCCAGATGAGTCCTATAGCTGGAGGAGCCATGGGCAAGGACTCCTGCTAGACCACGTTGCTGCAAGCCCCAGCCAACCTGGCCTTCTGGATGCCTTCCCATGGTGTACTCCCCATGGTTTGGATGGAAGGCATCTGTTTTCTGTTACTACCTCTGTGACTCCGACCCTCTCTGGGCCTTTGATGGCTGGGTTTGCTGTGAGGAGTGGAATCCTGGCCTGTGGCCATGGCTGTGGGAGACTGAACACCAGACAGACACATCTGCAGCTACTGGTGATCGGGCGTTTCAGTTGCCTCTTGTAGGGAATGCCCTCAGTTCTGAGCTGCAAACCCCTTTTCCTGCACGTAGGCAGAGCTTAGCCCAGGAAGAGTGATGCTGACAATGGGCATTCCTCACATTCTCACTCAGCCCCTGATCATTTTTTATTGCTAAGGGCCTTTACTTGGATTTTAAGTGTTTTCAATTTTATTCATTTCTTGTTCTTGTTTGAATGGGCTGTGCAGGTTCTGCTCAGCTGGACTGATTCTCCAGGAATTCTTTCCTGGTCTTGCCATCAGCCATTCTTTTTAAGTTGTTCTGTCGCCGTTCTCCTGCCTGGGATATTTATGTGCTCTGAGGATGTATAACACATTCTGTTCCATGACAATACAAGTGCATTGAGACTTTAGGAGAGTGAGACTGACATATGGGGGAAATACCTCATGAATAGTTGTTACTGTTATTTATTATTTACACTTTAATGAAAAAGTAACTACAGAATGTATTTGATCAGGTTATACCTTGGATTCAATGAGTGTCGTGTGTCCTTTAGACGGATAAAAATTTTATGAGGCCAACAGGAGTGCAGCTGTCTCTTGGCATAGCTAATGACCATAATGACTGTGCCATCAGCCCCAGGCACTCCTAAATTTCCTGGAGTTTCTTTCCGGGTAGGTGTTTGTTTTCATTTCAGTGTCAGTGAAACTTCCATCCAATATTGATGCTGCCACCAGGTCTGAGCATCTGCCTGCCCTCTGCTCATCAGCTTTGTAGGCTGGTATAGCCAGCCCCTGCTTGACTGGCTCAGCAGGGACACCTTCTGCAAGCTGACCAACCTGCCCTAGAACACTTCCAGGGATGGGATCTCTTTTCTAGATGTGAAATTTGGAAATATACCCTGGGCCATGGCTCAAAAAAATCCTGAGGTGCCCCTATCTCACTTGGTTCAGAGTGCTTAAATAACTGAAGTCTTAGGGTCTTCAAAATGTTATTTTTGACTTCTGAGATGAGTGAGCCCCATGCAGTTATCCCAGATGCCTCTAGAAATTCAGGAACCTAAGAAAGAATGATGTACTGCCCATCTCCCTGCCATAACTGATCCTGGAGCATCTCTGTCCTTTCCCAAACTTCCCTAGGGGTATGTCTCTGTGGTCCCTGGGAGTAAGTCATCCTCAGCCTCCATCTTTCATGACACTGCTCTGTTTGAAGGTAAGGTAGTGATCGATGGGCAGAGACGTGGCCAAGGTGTCGTGTCTTCTTTGCTGCATCATAGATGTTGACGTGGGACGTGCTGTGGCAGGATGTTTTGCAGGACTCCCTTTGCTCTGGTAAAGGAATTGGGCAAAATAGGGTAGTTCCTTGTGTCCCGTGGGTGGAGGAGGATAAATCACCACACTCCTTTGCTGTCTGTTCAACAGGAAAAATTCTGCCAAAATTCTGGGCATACAGAGCTGGACTAAACAATCCCTCCACGTTACCTTGCAAAGACACAGCCCTTTTCCTTGCTTCCATTGGTAGAGGACTGAGCTGTATGAAGTGTTCAGCAAGGATATTTCCATGTTACGTGTTGATGGGACTCCTGCAGGGTTTTTTTACAGGTTTTTGTGTGTGTCTGGTTTTGTTGAGTGGCTTTTGAAGAGTTCTTCATATCCCTTCCTGACACAGCCCTTGTCCTGCACCCCTGGAGCCGTACATAACACCTGGGCCAGCAGCACTCCAGCTGGCACACCTTGGGGTTTGCCAAGATATAAATGGGATCTGGGGTCCCCATCCCTTCTGCAGGGGCCCTAGGAGTGATCAATATTTACCAGCCTTTTGTGATGACATTTCCTATCCATTTTGAGATTTTTCTTTCAGAGCTTTGTGCCTGCCAGCATTTAGTATAATTTAACACCTGTGGGAGCCTTTAGCAAGTGAGAAACGATCAAATGCTACTAAACCCAAGCTGACAGAGCCTGTAGAAAACTGTGATGTGTTTAAATGTGTGTGTTTAACCACCATAAATAATGGCACAGTCCCATCACTGTGTGGGTGCTGCCTAAACACCTCCTGAGCACTGTTTGTTCACACTGTGCTGGCAGCATGGTTTGGAAACAGTTGAGTGGGAATAGCAGGCTGTTGGCAAGGTGTCAGCTGAGGCGCAGACAGGAGGGCACCTGGCTGCGTGGGGAGAAAGGTTTTATTCTGTTTTAGAATCCTAGAAGGCTTTGGGTTGGAAGGGAGCTGAAAAGACCATCTTGTTGCAGCCCCCTGCCACTGAAGGGATACCTTCCACTAGCCCAGGTTACTCCAAGCCCTGTCCCTTGGATGCTTCTAGGGATGGGGCAGCCATGGTTCCTCTCGTTCAGCATTAATCAGTTCAGCGTTTTTCACATGAACTGTGACCTCAGTGCCTTTATAGCTGAACATCAGTGGCATCAGCTGAACAATATCAGCACAGAGGAGAGAAGTTTAATTAGAAATAAGGAAAACCATTTCTGAGTTTCCAACTCAGAAATGAGTTGGGAAACCCCCTATCACTGTATGGATTGGCATCGTTAGAGGCATTGCAGACTAAGGTGAGCATTTCCAAGTCTGGATTGGTGTGCCTGAGTATGTACGGATGGGGTCAGGATGCTTAAAGTTGGATTGTGGGACACGACCTGATCTTTACTTTCAAAAACCTGTTGATACTGATGGTGCTGCAGCCTGGAACTGTTCACCAGCACTGCAGCTGCTCACTCACTTCCTTGAGATCTGCTTCAAAGATACCTGAATTTCAGACACCAGGGATGGAAAGCGGTGTCCAGCCCTGCCAAGTGAACACTGCAAGGTGGAGCTGTGGAGGACATGTCAGGATCTAAATGAGTGGGCTTTGGTGACCACACTGTGCATCTCAAACCTTCCCTCCTGCCTGGCTTCCCTGTACCACTGCTTGAGCCTTTCCTTCTGGCATAATTTTATTTTCTTTTCTTTTAACTTTTCCCCTTTGCTCTCTTCCTGCTCTTTGCTGCTACTCCTGTCTCCTGCTTGCCTGGCACAAGCACGCAGCCCACTCGAGAGCTCCGTGCCCTGCCTGGCCACCCGCACCTTGGATGATGAACTGGGAGTGCAGCGCAGCCCCAGCGTGGGATGGCTCAGTAAGTGCTGGGCAGGGCTCAGGGCGGGCAGGCTGGGGGCCAGGAGAGGAAGAAGAGGTGGGAAGTGCCACCAGCCGGGCTTCTAATGCTTGCTGCTGCATTAACAGTGGGAAGAGCACAGATGTGTTCTATGGGGAGTGGTGCTGATCTGGCTGTTCATATTATCCCCACTGTCCCTTCCATTGCTCTGTTTCATTCTGTTTTCCTTTTCTCCTTCATTTCGGATGAAGCAGTTAGGTCAGGCCATTGTCCCCTTCCAAGGGGAATCTAAGCTGGCTGCTGGCACTTTTTTTTGTCTCTTGAAGTATCCTTTGGCTGTTAAAGGGGTTTAAATATTCTAATTTTCATATAAATTATCCTCAGAAATAGTCTGCCAGCTTGATCTCCCTGGAGTGAGCTGGACAGGTCTCTGGCACTGCTCCTGTCTGTGTCCCTGTGTCAGACATGACTCGTGGGAGCCTTGCTGATCCCAGAGGAGCACACTGCTCCTCCTGGGAAGGCACAGCTTATGGCAATGGTGGCACAGAGGTGTTCTTTGGTGGCCATGGCAAGCAACTGGAGTCTGAATTCCAGGGTATTCCCCTTGACAGATTACTATGGAGCTGGTAGGATGAGATAATAGCACAGAGGGGTTTGGACTGCCTGCCATACTTCCCTCACGAGTCCTTGGCTGAGCACGGCCATGGACAGGCTCATGTCACCTTTGCCAGAGAGACAGGAATGGGAATTGGGCCTGGATCGGGAAATTATCCTTTGTTAGCAAACACCATAAGGGTGAGTGTCATGTGCCAGAAGTCCTCCAGAGTGGTCTCAGCAGGTGAAACTTTGTACTCCATGTGTTCTTTTGGAGCTGCGGTGAGTTTGTCTGGCTATGTGGAGCCCATTAGGAGAAGGTTTGTTTGGAACTGCTCTGAGTTTCTGTGGCTGTGTTGAGCCCCCTAGGAGGAGGCTGATAGCCAGGGGAGAGAAAGGTACAAGCCTCCTCCTCTTGGGAGAAGTGTCATTATATCCCAGGGAACAGTCAGCTTGGAATCTAATAAAGAAAGCAAACAAGTGATGTCATCTGGAAAAAATAGCAGCTAAGTGGGGTCTTAAATAACAGCAGGAACAGTTGAAGCTGGGGATCCCCCTTTGGAATACATGATTTGTCTAATTGTTGTTGGCTTTGGCTGTGCTGATGTTGCTGGATGTGGCAGTAACACATAGCAGGTACAGCTACTTTGAATCTATCCCCACATATATTGTAAAGAAAACCCAGGTCTGGGGAGTCCAGAGTTTTTTATTCACACTCCTTTTGTTATTTGCTCCTGATGCTGATTTATTATTGGGCTTGTTTTTGCTGGGAGCTGATGAACACTGAGAACTTGGATATTCCTTTTAATAATATCAAATAAATGTTGTGTCAAAATGCAGCCTCAGTTGGGAGATACCTCCTTGCCATTTTTTTTCCTTAATATTTCCTCTCTTTCCAATGACATTCAGGGTCAGAAACTCTGGGATAAAAGCTCCTGGTGCTGTGTTTCAGGTTCATGCAAACATGATGAGAAGGGATGGGAACATTTCAGGATAATTTAGAACAGTTCATACTGACTGCTGTGATTTCTGATCCTGTATCCGTTCCAGGAGTCTTTGTTTACTATTGGTTTGTTGTTTGTGTTTTGGGTTGTTTTAAATTTAATTATTCTGCCGTGTCTCTGGAGAGTTTCTTCACCTCTCTGGAGAATCTGGTGTCAGGAATTGGTGACTCTTGGCCCGTCAGTGTGGCACACACATTGTTTTAATCAGTGCGATGCTTAAGGTTCATGAGCTTAGTTAATGAGCTTACTTAGAACGAGGGAGGCGTTCATTAGGGGCTGTCTCAAAGGACCAGGAACTGCCACCTTCCCTTTCTGCCTGTGCTGTGTGCAGTGTCTGGGATGCTGAGCAGGGCAGATGCCAGCCATGTAGGAGAGCTGAGGCCAGGGCTTTGCACCATGGAATGTCCCAGCCCTGTGGAGAGATGGGTTTGTGGTGGGTCCTGGGTGACCTGGCCAGCAGTGTGGTCCTGCTTTGCATGTCTCCCACAGGCAGGAATTATGGAAAGTCCTTGGACTCTTTTGCTGTCCTGGTAGTCACTGGACTGCTATGGGTCAGAGGTGACAAAGCATTAGCATCTTAAATCCCCCCTGTGCCACATCAAGTGACAGAAAGCAGCTTGTCAGGGTCTGAAATTCCCCACATCAACCTCCCAAGGAAAGGTGTTGCTGTAGCCTGAGCCTCTGTGTTCTGACTGTATCCAAGCAGGTGCTTTAACTGGTGACATTGTTGTTACAGGCAGCCCAGCCATGGCTCACCGAAACCTGACTTCCACCAGCCTCAACGACATCTCGGACAAGCCTGAGAAGGACCAGGTAAGCTCCAGGTCCAGCCTTCTCTTGGGGATGTGTTTGGAGAGGAGCTGGATGTTGGGGAAAGGGCTCCTCTGTACCTTAGCCCTGGAAAAGGAGTGAGTATTTTTTAGTCCTGTGACTGGTTCTTCCACTCTTCAAGTACCACCCCTTGGAAACAGCAGGTTAATCTCTTACAAGGTCTGAAGCAACTGACGCCACATAGAAGGCATTTTGCTGATCCCCATGAGAAAGGAAGGAAAATACCCCGAGAGTGATGGATTTTGGATCCTCTTCCTGCTGAGGGGTTACAAGGGTCCGCAGAGGAACACCCTGGGCTGAGTGTTCACAGGAACCATGGGGTAGAGCAGGAGCATGTTGGGGAACGTGTCCCTGCTGCAGCAGCTGGTGGAACAACGGTGCCACCTCCCTGTGCATGTCCCAGCAGGAAAGTGGCTGTGCTGACAGGTAACGTGGGAGAGCAGATCCAAAATGCAGTCAGGAATTGAGTTAAAATTGGCCTCCAGTGACAAATCTCCATGGACTTGGCCTCTTTCTTAGACTAGGGTAATGTTTGTGGTATGGCATACGGGCTGTCTTTGTGTGTGTTTCCGTCCTTTCCAAAGGCTGCCGGTTCTGAGGGGTAAGAGTAAGTTTATTCCAACTCTTAGAAAACTGGTAGCTGAATGAGGTCTCTGTGCAAGTTTCAAAAAACCTTTGTCTGGGTTCAAAAAGTGGGTTATTCTCAAAGCCTGGCTGTTTCTTTCGGAGAATCCCTTTTTTTGTCTGTGTCTTCCAGCATTCCCTAGTTCCATGGTGATTCTGAATGCAAATGAGAGTCACTTAGGAAAATTATTTGGGTAGGACAGCGTTGCTGGCCAGTTGGTGATGACTCCTGTCCTTCAACAATGGCTAGTCACAGTCTTCTGTAAGTGCCTCCTGAAAGGGACACAGCAGCATAATTGAGGTAGAAAAATGAGTTCAGACTAATTAAATATTTTAAAAAGAAATTGATATTTGCCTAAAGAAATACACTTTTATGGAAAGAGAAGGAGAACAGCGTGTTTTGTACTGACCTCAGAGCCGTGCGGTGTTGTAGTATGTTGTAGTATCATCTGTATTGATTGTGTTTCCAAAATACCTGTTTCCTTTAGTACACACAGCCACCACACCTGGGGCAGAAGGAGAATTGTTAAATAGCTTTTTGTCATTGGATAAACTGCTGTGTTATATTTTCAATCCCTTTGTAATTAGGGTTTTAATGCTAGACCAGCCTAAAGCTGGGGCTGAGCCTTGCAGCAACCTCACAGCTTTCAGCGGTGCAGGTGATCCCCACTGCCCCTCCTGTGTCTCTGGAAATTCAGATAACGGCCTTTTGTGGAGAATTGGGTATAAAAATAGATGTTTTGGTAGCACTAATAGGGAAATCCGTTTACAGATGCAGCTGGGAGCATGCTCCCAAGTTCTTAACTTCCAGTGTACTTAATGCCTGGCTCTTGGTAGTGAGAACTGTTTCTTGCTAAGTGTAGAGTTCCAAAAATCCTCTCAGTTAATTAGCCTGTGTCCTGCTGATGAACTTTGCACAAGTGAGAGCCTTGTCCTCTGCACCTTGAGACATCACCTTAGAGCTCAGTTTTCATGGCTGATCGACTCAAAGTCCTGCCTTGACTGAGTTTGTGACATTGTGATGGTGCCTGGCAACTTCCTTGAGCAGGACTCAGTGTGTCATACAGGAGGCATGGCAATAATCCATCGTGTTACCACAAAATGAGCTGCAAAGGGAACAGGTTCACTTGCCTTGGCAGCAGGGAGACTGGCTGTTGTTATTTGAGCATCCCGTCTGGAAGGTGGACAGTTTAGTGAGGCCATACAGGCAGGGGGTAGTCTGCTGGAGACACAGAATATCCCAATTTTTATTCATTTGTGTGTATGTAAGAACTGCAATGGGTGAGGTCAGTTTATAGCAATTGTGTGCTGGCTTCCTGCAACCTTAATCAATCCCTGATTTTACACAGAGCATTGCGTGCCCATGTTTTAGAGGAAAAAAGGCTTTGACCAAACTTCTTTGTACCTTCAGTGATTTTCCTGTCTTCCTGCATCCTTAATATTCAGTTCTGCAACCTTTAATGCTATTTGGAATGGTTGCAGCTAATAATCTAGGGAATTTATAGCCAGCATACTCCTTTAATCTGTAGCATTCCTGCTCCTTTTCTCTGGGTGTTGTAAGGTTCAGGTTTCACATACATGTCAGAGATCTGATCTGTGAGAGAATCCTCCCGGATTCATCCCTATTGCCAGGGACTCAGACAGCTCTGCCTGGCTCAGGGGTGTTACTTACGACCACTGAATCAGGCAGTTTGCATCAGCCAGCTCTCTCTGCCATGGGAATGCTGGCTTGATCCATTGGGATTGCAGAGGCTGGCTCAGTATCCTGCAGAAACTGCTGGGGCTGCAACTCAAACTGCTCTGATGAGAAACAGCTTCAGTAAGGGCCCACAGATTTGGGGTTTGCTCTTTTGTCGTGTTTTTTGCTTTGAGCTTGCTTTGCACTTCATAAAGATAATTAGGGAGGAGAAGGTGTATTCCCTTTGTGTTGTGTTCGTTTTGGCAGAGCACAGCTCCTGAGGTAACAGTGCAGAGAAGGGATTTGCCTTCATTTGTCGTATTTTAGGAGGTGTTGGCTGTAGTTAATGCCCTGGACGTTTGCAGCTGGAGAGATAAGCAGTGGCATTTTGGGACAATTTATTCATCTTTTCTGTGTAGCAATTAATAAATGAGCATCTAGACTTCCTACCCTCTCCTGGACTCCCAGCTCTCTGTTGCCAGATACATCAGTGGTGCTGGAGCTATGTCTGTAAAACAAGAACCTCTCATGGCTTGAAAATTCCTCCAGCTCCTGAACATCAAGTTGTTGGATCAAATTTTTCACTAGCACCGTATTCACAGAATCCCAGAATCTCAGAATGGATTGGGATCTTACATATCACCCTATTCCACCCCCTGCCATGGGCAGGGCCACATTGCACTAGACCAGGTTGCTCCAACCTGGCCTTGGACACTTCTAGGGATGGGGCAGCCACATTTTATTATTTTAGAAACATTTAAAAGTCTTTTTTTTCAGCTTATGTGCGAAGGAAAGTGACTGAAAAGAGTCAGGTAGATGCTTTATCAGCCCCTCTGGTGCTGTAGTGCCATCAGACCATAGGAAGCTGGGAACTTCTTACTGCTCTTCCCACTCCAGTCCCTCCTCCTGCAAGAAGTCCTTTGGCTGTGCTCTATTAGAATGTCCTTGGCAGCTCTGAGTGGCTGAACCACCAGGGCTCCTTCAGTGCTCAACATGTAAAATAAAGGGGACATGAAAGGAAATCTGTTTTCCCAGAGATCTGCTTTTCCTGAGCTGATACAACAGCGTATAGAAAGGGAATGTATGTTGATATAAGGGGAGTTTCCTGACCTGGTGTTATCTCTGCTTCCAGAGGGTTTGGATGTGGGACGAGCCTGGCTCTGAATGAATATGGTCAGTCAGAGGGAGGCACAAAACCCTTCTTATTTGTTGTGGTGTAGACACTGTGTATTCAACCCGGTGTTTCCATGTCAACAGGGGATCTGTGCCAAAACCAGCACTGAAGTTAAAAAAGAAATTGGCCTTGTTTAGAGAAACTCTCCTGCCTTTCCTGGGGACCGATGGACAGGGAGACGCTGGATGGATCCCATTCTTGGGAATGCAGTCCTGTGATTGATTGTGGGAGTGATTGCCTGCTTTTCCTGTTGGAACATCTTCTCATTTCCACAGTTGCAAGCAGACATTCCCAATTTTGAGATCTGTCAGCCTGGGTGATGTACTTTCACTCCATGGAGCTCCAGTGAAAATGGCTGTCTTCCAGTGCAATCAATGCCACCCTTCTGGAGGAAAGGAAGAAAGGAAGAGTGTCTAGAAAGTTTAGTTAACCAGAATTTCCTTTACTTTTGCTGTTTTTCTTGATGCGGAGAGCAGTTTTGCCTGTCTGTTTTCTCCCCATATTCACCCTTTAAAGCATCCTTGAGTGATGGAACAGCCTGGAGCCTGGAGGGTACCCCTGGAGAGAGGTGTTCATGGGTTAAGTTGTGGGAAGGTGATCGAGTGATCTTAAACCTATGTGTGAGCAGAAACAGAAAAACAGAGAGACAGAGACAGGTTCAAGTTCCAGGGGGAATTAACCTTCCTTAAGAGCCACTTAGGAGTGTGTGCTTAGGAGCTGCTTTCCTTTCCAATCGATCCGGAGTGGTGTTAATGATCCAAGTGCTACAGTACATTTAAGGAAATTGAGATTTTGAGGTTGCTGTGCCTTTTTGCAAGTACAGTGCTGGAGACCTGTGGCTTTTAACATAACATTAGTGGTTGGGTTGGAATGATGTTCAATTTGGCAGGGGAAAGTGAAGCTCCCTCGTCCCTCCTTTGTTCCTGGATGCTGCTGAGGAGTCAGATCTTTCCAAAGCTTCTTTGAGGAATGGTTCAGAGTGGATTTTAAGTGCTGACTGCACTCATTACCTGTCTGATAAATGATTTAAGAAAGTGGAAAACGGTGGTGCAAAACTTGTTTGGAGATTAATAAAAACCACTATAATGGCAGCTTTTCAAAATTAGTGACGGTGGTTTGCTGTGCTAGGCAGGGGAGAAGGGGCTGGAGCCTTCGGCCTCAGGAGCTGGGTGGCCACAGGAAACCCTGCAGATCAGTTTTAGCTCAGAGAATCATCTGGCTTTGGGCCAGGTGTCTACACCAGCCCTGGTGTTGCTGAATGATCCTTGTTCAGCGACACAACCAACCTGGTGACATACATTAAACGTTTGTTGTGGATTTGCCATCTTCCCATTATTTTTTTTACCACCACTGTGCTCCCAGACACTGTGTGTGGAAGAATTGGTAGCACTTTTCCAGACTTCCTCCACAGTGCTCCTCGATGCTTTTTTACTGTTTCTTTTAGTGGTATTCCTGATTGAAGCATGGAGGGGTAGGATAGTTCCAGCAGTTTTCTTCCTGTTGAATCAATTTATGTATTTTCTCGAGACTTTTTCCCTTTTTCTCCTTCCTTGAGTTTCCTCATGCAGCTCATTAGGGATTCATAGTCCAGTTCAGTGCCCCCCTCTCGCTGGTGCTCCTGGCAGTACATCCTCCCTCTCCATTCACCCTTCGCCAGGCACACACAGAGCATCTCCAGAGATCACCCAGGGAGTGGGGGGCAGATTGGGAACCAGCTGAGGGCAGGGTTTTCAAAAGCCTTCAATTCCAAGTTAATTCTGCCACTGCTGAAGTTCAAACAAAGGCATCTCGCAGAGGCTGTTTTAGAACCCAGTGGCTGCTGCTGCTGCAGTGTTTTCCCATTCCCTGTTGATGACATTTCTCCATGGCTGGATCCAGACTGAGGGTGCAATACTGCAGAGCCCACGAGCATGCAGTTACAGCACAGAGGTGCAGAGATGAGAAGAACGTGCCCAATGCAATTTAATTTTCTTTTCCTTCCTCTTTCACTGCTGCAGCTGAAGAATAAATTCATGAAGAAATTGCCTCGTGACGCTGAGGCCTCCAACGTGCTGGTCGGGGAGGTGGATTTCCTGGAGAGCCCCTTCATTGCCTTTGTGCGGCTGCAGCAGGCGGTCATGCTGGGAGCTCTCACCGAGGTCCCTGTTCCCACACGGTAAGGAAACCCAGCCCCTAGGCAGGGCACCAGACAGGGAACCTGCATTTCCACCTGGTAAAGTAAAGAAAACAGGCCAGAAGATGTTCTCCACTGCTTTCCACCCTGTGACATGCAGAGCCGTCAGGATTGGTGCTATAAAGCAACAAAACTCACTGAAGCTGCTTCATCATTTTCAGGTCCTGAGTTTGGTTATAAGTAAACCATTACACAAACACACTGACCTAACAACTCGGCAGTAAAGGGTACTGTCAGTGTTGAATTTAAGTCCTGAGGCTTTTTTCCTTGCTCCTTCTGTACGGATCCCAGATTCCCTCTGCACGTTTTTGCTGTACATATTATTCCTCTTCAGCTCAGATCAAATGGAAGATTCAATTCTGGTCCTCCTGGGGCAAAAAAAAGAAGTCAGGTGAACTGGGACATACAATTCTACTGGGGCTTGTTGCTTTGTAATGCATAATGGCTCAAGGAAAAATGTCATAGAAATATTTTATTTATTGTGACTCATGTTGCAAATTAATCTCAGTCTCACAAATAGCAATATATCCTGTGTTCTTAAATATTTGAAGTCGCTGCTTGAATTTGCCTGCCTGTCTAAGCTGCCCTATGTGAATTCATAGCAGTATCACAGCCCTTGTATGGAGGGGAAGTTAGATGGGTGTTGGAATCTTGGCTTCTTTCTACCAAACAAAGGGAAAAGAGGATCTAGCTTTGTTCTTTAGTGCTGGTAGCAGTGTTGGTATTTCTTGGAGGTTCATTAAGTGGTTTCTTACAGCCACATTCACAACTGTCTGTACACGCTGGGTATTCAGGTAGGAGTATGGGGACCCAGATGTGGCTTCATTTCATAGCAGGTTATTCATTCCTCAACATTCCTGGCCTCTCTGTGCTTCAGTGTATCAGCTTCCAACTCTAATCCCACTGGCTATTTTTTAAACAAATCTCCAAGTTCTTTTCAGCAGTTGTAAGATTAGGTATTGTTTGCTGTGGTGGTGGGAGCCAGGAAGTTAGATCCAGGATTGCTGGACAGCCTCATTACTCAGTAGCAGTAATCAAGGCAGTATGTCCTTCCATGCCAGCATTTTTCCCAGGAAATAGTATTATCCATTTGCTGTTCTCCAAAGCAAATACTGGCCCTAATCAAAGCAGGAAGGCCCATTAGGTGGCTTTCATGAGTGATGAAGAGCCATTTGCCATGGCTGCATCCTACAAAATTCAATCAAGGAAATCCCCTCAGGGCCACGAGGAGCTGTGATGGAACATCTCCGGTGCTGCCGGCATTCCTGCCGTGGGCCTGCACTTAAAGCCCGCAGACTCCACAAGATGCTGGAGCCTCTGGCATGCCCAGCCTTCTGTCCTGTGGGGCTTCTCCTTTTATTTTGTTAAACTGTTGATTTCCCTGGTAAAACTGCAGGCGCCACACGGTCCCAGCTGGGCACTGCGTGGTCTCCCGGGGTTTCTGACGCTGCGGGAGCCGACGTTTGGGTGCTGTGGGCTCTCAGTCCTGGCAGTGTGACCTGTGTCTGACCCTCTTTGGTTTTATGTAGGGCAGGAGGGGGTTAAACCTGAAGGTTTTGGCTCAGGGCTAATCCAGCCCCTCTGTCTGGGATGCTGTGTTAGGTGAACATTTCCTGCTCTTAAGACACTGCAGATAGAGAAGCAAGGAATGGTTTGGATTGGAAGGGAAGGGACTCAAAGATCATCTCATTCCAACCCCCTGCTGTGGGCAGGGACACCTTCCACTAGCCCAGGTTGCTCCAAGCCCCATCCAACCAGGCCATGGACACTTCCAGCAGTGGGGCAGCCACAGCTTCTCTGGGCAACCTGTGCCAGGGCCTCACACCCTCACAGGGAAGGATTTCTTCCTAATGTCTGATGTAACCCTGCCCTCTGTCAGTGGGAAGCCATTTGTCCTTGTCCCGTCACTCCAGGTCCTTGTCCCAAGTCCCTCTCCAGCTGTCCTGTAGCCCTTTCAGGCACTGGAGGGGGCTCTGAAGTCTCCCTGGAGCCTTAAGCTAAATGTGACTGTTCTATTTTCTTCTCCAGGCTGATTACCCCCAGTTCTCCCACGCTGACTCTAGAGCACAGGGGTTAGTAATAGAAAAATCAGGGATATGCAGTTGGAATAGAGATATCCCAGCCTTTCCTGAGTTTTCTTTTTACTGGTGAGATTGAAAAAACCTTTAAGGCCTTTGGTTTTCTTGTGTTGAATTTAATCCCACAGTACTTGAGACTTCTCATTTGGGGAAGCCCTGAGCTGGCAACATGGCTTGGGAATGGCTTTGTATTTTCATCAGAGCAATGCACAATGGTGTGTTCAAGGCTGCTGTTTAATGCAATGAAGATGAGGAGAAAGATGAGGAATGAGCCAGGAGAAGATGTTTTTTGGAGATAAGCTGCACTGACTTGCACAGTCTGGTGTGCAGAGCTGGGAAAGGCCAGTGTCTGCAGGTCTCAAATGAAGTGAAGTAACTTGCCCAAAGGTCACTTAGGAAGCGAGGGCCAGATCCAGGAGTCTGGTCCTCCCTGGCCTCCCAGTGGAGGCTTTTCACTGCAAAGGCACTTTTCCTCCAGGACATGGCTGAGATTCCTTTGTTCAGGTGCCTTTAACCCCTACGGAGTTGCTGTTCTAGCTCTTCTAGCAGTGCATTGAGAGAAATGCTGGATTTTGTTACTACTTCTGAGAGACTTTGAGCTTGGTGGAACCTCAAATTCCCTGCCTTGGAGCATTATTAGCAATGTTAAGTAGGAGAAATGGGCATTGGATAACTCAGCATGTGTTGTGTGCAGCAGGGAGGAATTCTCCAGTGGCCTTCAGCAGAGGAGGAGGAGTATGGGCTTTTGTAGCTGGAAATGTTCATAACTAAATGATAATAAATCTCTGCAGACGTAATCTAGTTCAGGCCACTAAAATGCATTAATGTTTTTGTGTTTGGCTCATGAGAAGATCTTGTTCTACCCACTGAAGGCAGTTCTGAGCTGAATTAGGACAAAAAATTTGGAAAGTGCCACAGACTCCTTGTTTTCAAGAGTGTTTTAGTAGTGCAGGAGCATTCTGGTGCTGCTGCTCTGTACTGGAAAAGAGCCAGCTGGTTTGGGTTATTGCAGAAGAGGGTTATAAAAGTGCCTGGTTCTCCTGGAAAACCAGGAGAAAGCCAAGCAGCAACTCCTGAAGTTATGAACCTCTCTTTTTTTATATTAATATGTTTGGCTAATTTGCATCCAGGAGTTTGGAAAGAGTTGGCCGAGGAACAGTCTTTCTTAAATGTTATTTTATAAGAACTGGTAGAGCAGGGAAAGTTCCAGGAGGTAGGAGGAGAGCAGAGGACATGACCTGGGCGTGTGTGGTTTACTCACCTCCCTGTGAACCTCAAGTAAAACACTCAAACGCCTTGTGAAGAATTCAATTAAGAAGTGTTATGTAGTAATGCCAGTCAATATGTATTTATGGATTCTGTCCTACTAACTTGCTGCCTTTTTTCTTTTAGGACTCTAGATTCTTTTGAACAGAAAGTACTTGTTTGGATATCATACTTGTCATAAGCCATTTAACTTAGTACCTCATCATATTTGAGTTACGGAGATAAAATAATATTTAATCCAATCCTTGGAAGGGGATAGGTGCTTCTTCTGGTCAGGTTATTTCATCTGTACGTTTGCACTGCCAAAGGTTTCATATCATTGTGAAATGATGTGAATGATCTGTTTTTTAAACTCTTCAGCAGTGACTTGGTTGCTGCCCAGAGATCATGTGAAAAATGGAGTGTCCAAGGCCAGGTTGGACAGGGCTCAGGAGAACCTGGCCAGTAGAGGGTCCCTGCCCATGGCAGGGGACTGGAACTAGATGGCCTTTAGGACCCTTTCCAACACAAACTATTCTGTGATTCCATGAAACAAATCTCCATGGAGTTGAACAGGCTTTTGTGGTGCACAGGGCATGATGGGCCGCAGGGTGTAACCTCTGCTCTGAAGTTATCTTGAGGCCACTGGCAGCCTCCAGATCTCTCTCTCCAGATCTTAGGACCACGATTTTTAAACTCAAATTTCTGTCTAGCTGTTGTATAAGAAATAAGCAGTTTGTTTTGCCATCCTAAATGGGAGCAATCTCTTGGTTTTGTCAGATTTCTCTTCATTCTGCTGGGACCAAAGGGCAAAGCCAAGTCCTATCATGAGATCGGCCGAGCCATTGCCACACTGATGTCAGATGAGGTAGGTGTCTTGGCATCTCCTGTGGGAAATGGCTTCTCCCAGGTAATGATATCCTTCCCTCCAGCCAGGTCTACAGGAAAGAGCATTCACGTTACCTCCTAATTCCATCTGTTGACAAAATTATTGCTTCTGACTTCATGGTTTTTAAAAGTGTGTCTCTAGTAGAGGTTTGTCTGCTGTGTGTATTTTCCTGCTAGCGATCACTCTTTTATATCAACTGTGAATTAATTGTTGAATTTGTTCTGTTGTGGTCTGCACCTTGTGTCCCATTCTACCATCCCAGTATCCCGCAGCCAGGGATGTCCAGGTAATGCCCACAGGAGTGTTTCCCCCAGGCCGTGGTGCTGTGTGTGGCACTGTGTCCTGAGCACTGGCAGTGTTTCTGTGTTAGCCAGGAGCAGCTGGCCCCTCCTCACTCCTCACACCCCTCACTGTCAAGGCTGGGCTTTCAGGATTCATTTACAGCTCCTTTCTTGCAGCGTCCCTGGGGCTCTGCGCGCCGGGGCTTATTCACATTAGCTTTGTTTCTTGGCATTGCACCTCTCTCCTACAGTTCCTTAATTACAGCTCGGCTGCTCCCAGCTCTCCTGCTTTCTGTCACTCAGTGGTCTGCTTTCCATAGCCCCAAAGTCCCTTCCTGCCACCAGCTTGTCTGTCACACACTGATCCAGCTCCTCTCTACACAGTCCAGAAGATTCCTATAAAATGCAGAATTAATGCGGTTTTTTCCCCCCTCTCTTCTCTCATTTGTTCTTCATGATTAATACCAAGCTAAAACTAGTTTATTATGTTGTCTTTGAGCAAATACTGTCATCAGTTCTGTGTCACAGGGTTGAAAATTAATCTGGGTTTGATAGACTGAAGTAGGTGGCTTTGTCGAAGTGTCTTCTTTAAGTATAATTGAAAGTCCCTATGCAGAGGAAAACTTTTTTGCACTCAAGAAATAGATAATTGCTTTACTAACATTTTTAAAGGTTAGAAATAGATGTTTTGCTTGAAATTAGATATATGTCTGCAAGGAAAGAATATCTGTCATTATCCAGCCAAAGGAGGGGGCTTTCTGAGAGTAACACCTCCTTGTGCCACATATCTTGATACTTCTTCAGAGGTTTCTGAGAAGGAATTAAGTTAATTTGTAGAACTGAGCAGCTGCTTCTGGAGTTAGTGCCACAGAATATGTAAACCTTTTTCACAAGGGATCTCTTTTCCTTGCAGGTATTCCATGACATTGCCTATAAAGCCAAGGACCGTCAGGACCTGATTGCAGGCATTGATGAATTTCTGGATGAAGTCATTGTGCTCCCCCCTGGGGAATGGGATCCAGCCATTAGGATAGAGCCCCCCAAGTCTCTCCCTTCTTCAGATAAGAGGTAATAGGAGGAGAGGGGCTCTGTGGTGAAAGACAGTGGGCACAAGGTGTGGAAAGGGGATAGGAAGAGCTGGTTTTTCGGTTGTGCCAGGTGTATGGAGTGACCTGCACCTGTCTGTCACTATTTAGAAAGTCCTGGAGATATTTTCAAGCCTTCCTTAGTAGCTGGAGAGAGGGTGCTCCTGAAAGTCTGTACCTTTTGAGGTGATGTTGTAGGTACACAATAACATAGCTGGTGGTTAGTCAGGCTCTTCAGAGTTCTTCTTGGTCCTCGTGTCCTTGCCTAGGAAAAACATGTACTCTGGTGGGGAAAACGTGCAGATGAATGGAGACACGCCCCACGACGGGGGTCACGGCGGCGGCGGCCACGGCGACTGTGAGGAGCTGCAGCGGACGGGCAGGTCGGTGACAACATTCCCACACCAATGGACTGGCTGTTCAGGCTGAGGGGAGACCCCAAAATGTGTCCTGGGGGCTTTTTGTGCCCAGAGTGAGGCTGTCTGAAAGGATTCCAAATATCCGGCTTCAGCAAATGGCAAAATGTCATGAATCAGATGCTCATTAAGTGATAAAGAGTCATTAAAAAGGACAGAAGACCCAGGTAGGTGCTGCTTGTTGGGAGCCTGTGAAGTCAGATGAACCGTAAGGGACGTAAACATGGCAGGTACAAGCCTCAGTTAATCCATTTGGATTGCTGAAGGGATGCCTTAGCCAAAAGCAGAGATGTTCCCTTTTCCAGATGTTAGTGTTGCAGTTGAATTGCACAGCTGAAGGCTTTTATGGGATAGAAATAGAGAAGGTAACAGCACCCCAGCCCCTACTCTCTGCTTTATTACTCTGCTTTGTGCCATGTAAAAGTCCACTGGAGTGGGAATACAGCTCAGGTGACCACGAAACAGCCAGTTCAGTGTTTCAAGATCAGTGCACAGGGCTTCATGGTGGTTTTGTGCCCTCCCTCCTACCCTGTATCTTCTTTTTCAGTTCTAGTTCTAGTCTAAATTCTAGGAGAAAAGTCTGAAAGTCTCCACACCACATTGGTACAAGGCAGTGGAGTGTCTTGATTTGGGGTCAGAAGGTGGCATGTGCCTGTCTGCCACAGTGTCTCTGCAGTCCTGGCAGAGGTGGGGAGCTGTGAGCAGGGAAACAAGAGGCTGAACATTTCTCATGCTGGTAGTGTCAGTGCCACATGGAGTTTTTAAGAGTTGAATACTTTCTTGTCTGTGATCATACAAAAAGGGATGTCTGCAAGTGAGTTCTTTTATTGTCCAAGAGTATTTCCCTTATGTTTTTACTTCTAACTTTGCTGGTTATTATTTTGAAGCATTTTTCCATGCAGCAGATTCTTTTGCTCGCCCAGCCACGGTGTCTGCTATGTAGAGAAATTCAGGCAGGGATTTAGACCAGAATTAATCTATTTTATTGCATCAACTAATATTTGGGAGAAAAAGAATCAACAGATGAGCTTCTTGAAATACAAACTGTAGTGGTCTGTTTCAGCAGAAGCGTGGCTTGTAGTCCTGAAATTTGTCTCTTTCCAGCTGCATTTCATGCTTGAGATATTATCTTTCCTTACAACATTCTCTCTGAGATCCCTGGACTGCCACAGCTGTGATAAGGCTGTTTGTAATGTGGTGATCTCACTCCTTTGAGATAATACTTTATTGCTGGCAGTGTCTCTGATGACTTAGCATGGTGACTTCCACTGTGAAACATCTCGTATGAGTCTCCTCTTGCTTGTCCTTGCAGATTCTGTGGGGGTTTGATCAAAGACATCAAGAGGAAAGCACCGTTCTTCGCCAGTGACTTCTACGATGCTTTAAATATCCAGGCCCTCTCAGCTATCCTCTTCATCTACCTGGCCACTGTCACCAATGCCATCACTTTTGGGGGATTGCTTGGGGATGCTACGGAGAACATGCAGGTGGGCAAGAGCTTTCAGAACCAACAAATACAGCATTTGCCTTTTGCTCTCCAGTCAGAGCAGTGTTTGGGCACTGGCAAAGCTGGAATTCTTGGTACAATAATGGAGGTGTTCAGTGTTTTCACTGCTTTTTCTGCTGCTGTGGCTGTCCTTTGACAGCTTGTACTGTGATTCCTTAAATGGTCGGTAAAAGCAGGCCCAAGAGACAGAGAGGGTCTTTGCTCCTTCTGTAGAGAGAAGTTCCTCTGATCTGCTCTTAGTTGTACCATTTTAGCCCAAATAAGTTTGATAAGTCTGAATCCTCTGCCTGGTTCCTACAATACATGGGCTTTGGCCTCTCTGATGATTAGAAAATCCCAAAATAATTAGGAGAATGAGTAACACAGGAGAGAAATACCAGGTCTTTAGAAAGATGAATTTTGTATAGTGGGAGGTTATATGCTGAGAACCAGCCACATATCCATGGACAGGCTGGATCAATGGCTTAGCTCAGGCTAAAGAGAAGGGATTCTGTATTAATGGTGCTGTAGGTGCATTATGTTAGTGGAATAATAGGAAAAGTAGAGGTTGTGTTTAGATAGATTCAGTTCAGCCAGTCCAGTTCAGTGAAATCTCCTAGCAATAATGAACCTCATAATGACAATGACTGAATTATTAATTTCTGCAGGTTTAATTAAGTCAAACATAGGAAATGAGGGCATATATCTGGAGCCCTGCACTCTCCTGTGATGAATTAGGCTAGTGTAAGATCCAGCAGCCTGTGCAGTGTCCAGCTCCCCTTTCTCCTGTAACAGTTTGCCTTTTCTGAGACTCATGGAAGTCAGGAATGGAGAGACCTTCAGGATCCACCAGTGAGCAACCCTGGACTGTCATGGAGTAGCAGAGCAAAGCCTGTCTGCTCTGCACAAGGTGCAGTTTTTAAATTAGAGGAGGAAGGGGAAAAGTTACCTGATTCCAAATCTAGTTGAAATTGAGAATCACTTTATTGTGGCCAAAAGTCTCAAGAATACTTACTATCAAGTAGCAGAAGAAACCCCCAAACTGCAGTATTTTTGGGGCTACTACATCACAGTTCATGTGTCTTGTTTGTTGTAAACAGTGATGTGGCTGCTGCTGGGGCAGGCACTGAGCATGGCCCATCTCTGCTCCCTGTCCTGGGAGCTTCCCCAGCCAGCACTTCCTTCACAGCTCACTCCTGAGTTTTATGTTTCCAAGAAAAGACACTATTCTTAGCTACAGACATGTGGAAGAATGCAGGGCAAAGAGATTCTAGATGCCCTGGCCACGAGAGCCCTCTCCATGAGTAATACAAGAGGAGTAGAGGGGTCAGATGTGTGAAGGCTATTCCCTGCCCCAAGATTATTTGGCTCATCCTTACAAGTCTCCTAAAGGTAGCCAGCCTATTGCTTTCCTCAGTGTAAACACTAACTTGTGTCTTCTCAAGGAAGGGAGACAAAAAACTGGATTTCAATTCCTGTAGTACCCCTGATAAGTCAGGAAAGCTGCAGCCCCATCCCTGCAGCATAGGTGGAAGGGAGGATCAGCACGTGCCGTTAATGGCCGTGCTTATCCCGAGTAACTCTGGACTGTGTGGGACCAACACCTTGGTGTGAGCTGCAGGGAAGGCAGGGGATGCTCTCCCCCTGGTCATGGGCATGGGGACATGCAGCACATGGTCACAACAGAAGCACTCGTTTAGAGAGGGTTGTCCTGCAGGAGTGACTCCTCTCCTGTGTCTCTGCAGGGCGTGTTGGAGAGCTTCCTGGGCACGGCTGTCACCGGCGCCATATTTTGCCTTTTGGCTGGTCAGCCCCTCACCATTTTGAGCAGCACAGGACCCGTCCTGGTCTTTGAGCGGCTCCTCTTCAATTTCAGCAAGTGAGTATGCGGTGGGAGAGGGCGGAGGGCAAGGAATGTCCCACACGAAGGAAATCCCAGCCAGGGAATGAGCTGCCTGCTGGTGGGGAAGAAGGGGATTTAGTGCACAAAATGAAATGTCTCGTTCCTTGTTGAGAATCCAGTGCAATCACATCAGGGATTTTCCCGGCACGCATGTCCCAGGGCGCTGCCCCGTGTGCAGCTGCCTGTCTCTGTGGGGCCTCCTGAAAAAAAACCTTGGCTACTTCAGTCCTCTGTGAGGAATTTGCTCTAGTTACAGTGTGCTGCTTCTTCCAATCATTACTTCTCTGACTCTGATAGGAGCAAAGAAATGAATCCTGCTCTTCACTAACAAAATCCCATGGGTCTCAAGGTTGCCAAAGATTTGTCCAGTAGTCATTTGAAATAATCACTATTATTTATGAAAGCAAGTGTGTCTGTGGTAGAAACAGGCCCCAGAATTCTGCAGTGGAGCTTTCCTGCATTTAAAGGCACTTGAGTTTTTGCCATTTAACTGATATGAAAAGGTTCTGCTCCCTCCATGTTGTTGTCACCTGACACCCAGAGCTAAAGGGACCCCGTTTTGTTAGGTGTGATCGTTTACCTTTCCTGCATCTGCAATACCAGAAAGATAAACTGGAATTCCCAAAGGAATCAGCAGTGTCATGGATGATTTCACCCACGGGAGTGGTAATCCTTTGGCTGGTGTTTTGTAAGGAGATAATTTTAGGTTACACAGAATACACCCCAAATCCCTTGTGTTCTCAGCATGGCAGGTTGTGCAGGACTTGTGTTCCTACATGTAAGGAGGGATGGGGGCTAGAAAAAATGGCTGGAAAATTATATTATCCCAGGGAGGGAAACTGGAAGGTACCAAAGGGTGAGAGTTTCACAGTGGAGGAAGAGGGGGGCACCTTTCTTTTCTTCCTTCATCTGGAATAAATGAATAGAGTCAGGAATAGACATGCTTCATCTCATGGCATCTGGCAGGCATGACAAAGCCCAGGTGCAGTGCACAGCAGGAAAAAAGCAAAATGGAAAAGCACTTTGTACTGTTTTGGGAGGGAGAAGGTCATTATTTTTAACCTGAGGAGGAGGTGGTGGTTATAAAAGCCATTGTCCTAACAACCTGCCAGAGCAGAAAGGCAGGAGTTTTCAAAGGAGGCCTTTCTTATGAAGGAATTGGGACTAAGTACTTTGATTTTTCAATAATGTCTTTGTGGTTGTTCATTTTCACAACACACTGTTCCCTGCTCATTTAAAGTGTGACTCCATCTGTGTGTCTGAAAAGATCCTAAAAATGCCTTGCAGACCCAGCTGTGTGTCTGGCCTCGGGTGCTCCGTGGTGCTGGCACCAGGGACCAATCCTACAGGACACGGTGCTTTTCCACCTGCTCTGTCAGCTTCAAAAGTGCTGCAGGAATTTGAGGAGTAAAAGCCAAAATAATATAGTTAAAAATGTTTGGAGTTTTTCAGTGGTGTGAAGTCAGTGTACGTGGGTTTCTGCCAGCTGCCTTCAGATGGATGGGACCTCCTGCCCCCTCAGGCACTGACTCCAGATACTTCAGAGTTGTCACTTGGGAGTTGTATTTTTACTTTTTTCCCTTCTCTTTTTGTGAATCACTTTGTTTCTTACTTGCTCCTTGCCTTCTTCCAGGTCAGGCCTTCTGGCTTCCAGAGAATTACAGCTGGCTGAGCCTGCCAATCCCACTACCTCTTGCTGCCTTCCCAGAGCAGGCAGTAGCCTTTCTGGCAGGTCCTTATCTGCTCCAGTGTTCCCTTTAGGCACTTTTTCATTCCTAAAAGCCCACCTTTGGGCTCTGTGCTGGCACAGCACCTCAGCCTTAAGCAGCAAACAAGGGGCCATCATTCCCAGGAGCAGTGACGATGCAGTTGGGTGCATGGTTCTCCACACCCTGTTGTTCCTGGCACTAGGGTTTGTCATACTATCATAGAGTATCCCAGGTTGGAAAGGACCCATAAGGATCAGCAATTCTCTGCACCTGGCAAGACTACCTAAAACTAAACCATATGACTAAGAGCACTGTCCACATGCTCCTTGAACTCCATCAGGTTAGGTGCCATGACTGCTTCCCTGGGGAGACTGTTCCAGTGGCCAACCACCCTCTGGGAGAAGATCTTTCCTTTATGTCCAATCTCAACTTCCCCTGACTCAGTTTCATTCCATGTAACATCTACTCTGTACTTCCTGATCTTATCTAACCCAATGTTTTCCTTTCTTGCTATCCTTGTCTTGTTTCAGGGACAATGATTTTGACTACCTGGAGTTCCGCCTCTGGATCGGCCTCTGGTCAGCCCTCCAGTGTCTCATTCTTGTGGCCACCGACGCCAGCTTCCTGGTCAAGTACTTCACCCGCTTCACTGAAGAAGGGTTTTCCTCCCTGATCAGCTTCATCTTCATTTATGATGCTTTCAAGAAGATGATCAAGCTGGCAGATCATTATCCCATCAACTCCCAGTTCAAGGTGGACTATATCACGCATTACTCTTGTGCCTGTAAACCACTAGATCCAGGTAAGGGAGTGTTCATTACCTCTCCAGGTTGTAGGTAGGAGGTGGCCTTTGCTCTCCTTTTCCCTTGTGCTGCAGCCCAGATAATAGGTAGATTATTCCTTCTTTATCAGTTGCCTTCAGGTATCCTATCTTAGTCTCAGGAAGCTGAGAGGTAAATTTCACCCTACATGCCAAGTGGAGTATCAGTATAGCTGGCCTTCCTGGAACTCCTCCAGAGAGCATCGTGACCAGTGGAGAAGCTGTTTCTGCACCCGTGTCTCCTTGCATCCCTGTGGCTGTCAGTTCCAAATGGCATTCTTCCAAGAATTCCACAAAGGGGCAGAAGTGGTGGCCAGGTCACTGCCATGGAGCTCAGGTCACTCCTGTTGAGGAGATGGATTTATTCAAGGCGTTACCCAAACATGGGTGGTTCCCACCTCCTGGTTGCATGGATGAAAGGGAAAGGACAAACAGTTCCATCCTTTCCAAGAAGGGAAGTGTATCCACAGGGCAGCCTATCTCTGGAGCATGGGCGGCGTGGCAGATAGAGCCAGCGTACCTGTTGCTCTGGGAACCCAAATCCAAACTGAGAGATCCTGGCTGTACCATTAGGGAAGCAGGGACCACTCCTAGGATTCCACAAACAATGGGGAGTGAGTAAGAAACTTGCTCTGTGCCCAAAGTAAACCACAGGTTATCTCGGCACACCTGTCCAACAGGAAAAGCTGCTGGCTGCTCCTCGAAGGTGTCAGGAGCTGGTTCCCTGGGGGCTGGGTGCTTTCCTTCCCTTTTGAACACAGGATCTTGGTGAGCATGTGGATGCTGGTCTGGTTCTCCCTCCACTGGAATGGCAGAGTGGTTTCCTTTTTGAAACTAGGACGATGGGAATGGTAAATGCCAAATTGGAAGTCTCCACTTCCCATTGAAACCCTTGTGGCTCTCCAGACATCCAAGTGAAAAAAGTTCATTTATGCAAAACCTTGGTATGCCATGAGGACAGGGGCCATGAGCCCATTTTGCAGGAAGGATTACATTTCTAAATGAAATTTCAAATTCACGATTCCTAATGCTGCAGAAGCCACAGGGAATACTGCTCCTTCTTTCAAAGAAATTATCCCCATCCTGTTGATTTCAATTTCTTGCTCTCTTTTTTCTTTCTTTTAATTCAAAACTGTGTTTATGCTGGACACTGAAATACATTTTGCTTTTCTGGATATCTTTGGCATTGTGCTTGCATTTGAAATTAATCATTAGGGGTGTTCTGTGGGTATTTATTTAATTTAATCCAGAAATCATTAGAAAAATATTGGAAAACTATGAAATATTATATTGTCTGTCTGGTTTTTTGTGGATTTTTTTTTATGAACTCAAAATATAATCTCAGTTGGGTTTGGGTTATGTTTCACTTAACCTTTTCTTTTTCTGTTTTGTGAGTGATTGATGATTGAGGTTTTTGAGTCTCTCTGAAACACCTGTGACTCACTTTACTGGAGCAAAGAGGTGGCAAACAGCTTGACAGAGTCAAGAAATTATTTAATAATTGGAAGTGGCTCTCCTTCCTAACTGTTTCCTGCATCCTGCTCACCATATTGCCTTTTTTCTTTTCTCTTGCAGTTAATAGCTCATTACTTAACAGGACAATGGTGCTGTCAGACTATGAGCTGGTCTCTCCCTCCTCTGAGCTGGTGAGTTCCCCTTGGGAAGGCAGGGATCACATGGACTGCAGAGTCTTGCACTGCCACTCTGCTGGCAAGCTCTGCATATGAAGAGAAAGAAGTGGAGCTTGGTGGATCACATCTGCATGTGGGGGAAGGAAGTTGAGACACAGAGTAACAACCCCTTGTAGTCAAACACCAGCAGGAAAATGGTCTCACCCAAACCATTCTATGATTCCCTGATTTTTAGCTTCTGCATGATGCCTCCCTGTTCCTCTCAGATACTCTGTCACCATTCCTGTCCCAGCATGGGCAGAGTATACACAGCCTTATAAAAACATTCCCTTTTTTTCTGCAGTACAACACCACCATTGACTGGGCAGCTCTGACAGCCAAGGAGTGCTTGAAGTATGGGGGTCAACTTGTGGGCAACAACTGTGACTATGTTCCTGACATCACCCTCATGTCCTTCATCCTCTTCTTTGGCACTTACACCTGCTCCATGGCCTTGAAGAAATTCAAGACCAGTCGCTACTTTCCCACCACTGTAAGTATCTCCTGTCACCCCATCAGTCTTTCTGGGGGCACAGGTCAGCCTTCCTTTTGGAGTTGCTGTCCAGCACACAGGGAAGGATGCTCTGCAGGGAAGCCAGGTTGCAGTGGTTGGGATAAAAGTGCAGCTGGTTGTTGGATCTGGAAATCAGAGGTATGCCTAGGATAGCTCCCAGTGGTTCTGGAGAGCACAAGTAAGGCAGCAGAAGAGCCAAGAGGAGTCATAACCTGTTTGGGCAATGTGGTAGGGATTTTAAAGGTGCTGAAGGCAACCCTTCCAAGCTTACAGTCATGTCTCAGGTGCATCTGCTTGTTTTGTCCCCTGGTGAGGCTCCCAGGCCAGGTGTGCAAGCCAGCTCTTCCTGTGTGTGCCAAAGCCCTTTGTCTCTGAGACTGCCCTGTTTCTGGCATTTTGACACACAGGGATTTATCCTGCATGGATGTTTACTGTTCCACTGTGTTACAATTGAACCTCTCTTATTTTTAATAAAAAGGAAACAAATTCCATCCGGGCTGGAATGCAGCTCAATTTATCTGTAACCATGCAAACCCAGGAAATCTGGAAAGAACAACAGCTCTGGAAAGCTCACACAGTTCCAGGCTAGTGCAATGGCTCCTGTTTGGTTAAATTCTGGAGTCTGATCAGTGGCAGCTCTAAGTTATTATATTCCAATGACTTTGGGAGAGCTGCAGTCTTAGGGATTTAGCTGAGAAGGCTGGTTTGTTTTCCTGTCTTACTTAATACTTGAAGAGCAAACAACATAATCTCTGCCAGTCCTTCAGAGTATCTCATTTGTGGAAGTTTGTGGTGTTTTCATGCTTCCATTTAGGCTTTCAGAGAAGACAGTAAAGTATCAAGGCATGTGTGGCAAATGACACTGGACATGATGGTGGGCATATTTGTGGGAGAAGAAATGATGATCTTGTCTTGCCAGGGTTTCTCATGTAGACACTAAAGTGTGGGTGAGATGTTGTTCTGTGGTCTAACTCCTGTGGTTATGGTACCTTGTCTCTTTCAGGCCCGGAAGCTCATCAGTGACTTTGCCATTATCCTGTCCATTTTGATTTTCTGTGGAATAGATGCCCTAGTTGGTGTGGACACACCAAAACTAATTGTGCCAAGTGAATTCAAGGTATGTTGTTGCCAGCTTGTTTGCTGGCTTTTGGAAGAAGTCCTTTTTCCCTCACATCTGCTGTGTATGGAATGACTTGCCCTCAGAATGGGAATGTAGTCAGTGGTCTGGAAAGGCCTGGTTTACTCAGAAGGTTAGGGTTAGGATGCTTTTGTTAGCATCATTTTAATTGGCTGATTTGCCTCCTAAATTCTGCCTCTGTACTTGGAACCTTTGATTGGTGTTAATGGAAAAGTTGAAATTGCCACAAACCTGAAGTGTCTCCCTGGAGCTCCATTGCTGGAAGCAAACCTGGCTTTGGGATATCATCACCCCTGTATTGCACCTCTAACACAGGCTTTCTTTTCCTTGCCCTTCAAAGCCAACCAGTCCCGAGAGGGGTTGGTTTATCCCACCTTTTGGAGGGAATCCATGGTGGGTGTACCTGGCAGCAGCCATCCCTGCCCTGCTGGTGACCATCCTCATCTTCATGGACCAGCAGATCACTGCTGTCATCGTCAACAGGAAGGAGCACAAGCTCAAGGTGAGTGTGCCTTATCCCTGGAGCACCTGCAGGGGCTTTTCCTCCTGTCACCTTCCTCCCTCATGGACACGAGCTTATTCCCTGTCACTGGCAGCTGTTTCTAAGCAGGAAAAGTGGCTTTGTGGCCAAAGCTGCACGGTGCTGTCAAATACCAGCAATAAGCTGGAGAGATTTGGGACATACCAAGGGCATAACCCCAGTTGGATGTTATTTAAAGAAGAGCTGATACGTAACAGCCTAAGATGTAGTCATGTTTTTAAAACAAACTTTCCAGACCAGTGCTATGCAGTTTTTCATGCCTGTAGGGTTTTTTTTTTTTTTCCTGGCATGGTCAGTTCTATTGAAAAATATTGAATTCCTGTAAAAGAAGACTGTCCCTTCCTGCTTACAGGGCATGTTTCAAGTGGTCTGACCCATGGGAGTAATGGCTCCCTCAAAACACAGGTAATAGTGGGTCATTATTTAGATAACCTGCTTCATCAGTTATCAGGAGAGCTATTGGAAATGGGAAGGGAGCTTCTGCTTGGAAAAGAGGAGGATGTTTTAATTCATGTGGTCGCTGTAAACATTAGACAAAGTAATGTGTAATTTTAAGACCATCCTGAGCCCATCCCGAAGGAGAGAGTTGAAGTACCAGGGAATGGGAAAGGTTTCTTGTGCGTGGTGATGACTGCTGGCTGATAGTTTAAAAAAAACTTCTCAGAACATCCTTGTTTGCCACCTGGATCTGGGCAGATAAATTCATTTCTGGGCCCTCATGTTCCTCAGAGATGGCTAAACAGTTTTAGGTCTGTCTCCTGCACCTAACAAAACAGACATAGCATTTTCTTAAATACCATATGAAATTATTTGCTGTTCTTCCCTCACAAAGAAAAGGCCCCTCATCTCAGCTGCTTAGGAACCACTGAACATGGTTTTGCTTTCAGCACTGGCTGTACTCTTTTAGTAACAAAGTTATAAACACTCCAGCAAAGTATTGTGTGATATAAAATGTATTCCCTACTTCCTTTGTTATGGTGTGAATATGGTATTTTGTGGAATTGAGGTTTGCAAGCCCTATCCTGTTGTTCCACACCAAAAAAGCACTTCTATACACAAGATCTGCTGTAGGAAAAAACGTGGGTTTTTCTGCTCATCCCTTGCTAAAGTGTTGGCAGGGTGTTGCTGGGTGCCCATCCCAGTGCCACCAGCCAGCCAAGGTAAGCAGTGGATATGTGAGGAAAACAGTGAGGACTGTTCAAGAGAAGCTGGATTGCTCTCCCTCCTGGGTCATCCTAGGCCTGGATCATTTGTTTTTTCCAACAAAATCAAATTGAATGGGATTTAAAAAAGGTTAATATGTTTTAAAATAGCAAACCTTAGAGGTTTGTCTGCTGTTTTTCTGAAGATCCCTTTTCTTGGTGGCTCTTTTGTTTCTTCACTTCTTCTCTTGGCACTTGTGACTGCTGGATTTCCTGTTTTATTTCATTAAAGGATTTTAAAAATAGAGGATCAGAGGTGTTTGAAAAGGAGTCAAGAATGAGGGCAGCTTTCTGCTTTGGGTAGGGAATTCAGCTGTTCTTGTTGCACTCCTGAAGGAGCCTGGGGTTGTGTCATGAGGGAGATGCTTCCTTATGCTGTTCACAAGATCCGACATATTTCTGGTATTCAGCTCTGTTATCCAGGATGTTGCAGAAGGAAATGCTGCCTGTCTGGTGTGCCTCTGCCCTGCTCTGTAGGCATTTGGAATAATGAAGGCTGTTTGTCTCCCTCCACAGAAAGGTGCTGGATATCATCTGGATTTGTTCTGGGTGGCCATTCTGATGATTGTCTGCTCCTTTATGGGTCTGCCCTGGTACGTGGCTGCTACTGTCATCTCCATCGCTCACATCGACAGCTTGAAGATGGAGACGGAGACTTCAGCCCCTGGAGAGCAGCCCAAGTTTTTGGGAGTCAGGTATGTCCAACCAAGAAGACTTGATTACCTTGTTTGCCTGCAAAATCCAAAGAATTTTGTGCTGCTTTCTCCCTATTTCCAAAGCCAATTCCTTGGGCAAGTCCCTATGTGACTCCTCCAAAGTTTATTTGGCCACATTAGATGCAGTGTTAAAGGAAATAAATTTCCTGCAGGTTTCTCTCTCCAGGGAAATAAGGCAAATTGCTTAGCAAATGTTCTGGTCAAACATACAAACCTGTCATACCTAGTGCAACCAGCTCTACTTAATGAAGCATTTTTTCCTGTGTTTGGTTGCCTTAATTAAGTGGTCTGAAGTGCTTCCGATGGGATTACTCCTGGAAATCAGGCTGCTTGTTCAGCTAACTAAATGGAAATTTCATGGCCTGACTTTCAGTGCTCCGAAATATTACTGCCCGAGGTATTTTTGGATGTGGGAAGCCCTGTGGGTGCTGCTGAAGGCACATGTTCAGCACCCCATGAAGGTCGGAATGATTTATCCAGCTGTTGGAGTGTTCTGGGCAGGGCTCACGACGTGTTACTTCTCTCAGCGTGGAGGGCTGATGATTTATTACCTCTCTGCATGCTCTGAGTACAGCTGTGCAGGGACATGGCTGGCAGTGCTGCCCCTCGGTGGTTTGTAATGTTCAACGTGTAAACACACTGCCCCGGGCTCAGTTGCAGTGCTGTGTTGATCCCCAAACAATGTAACAAAACGATATGGGGGTTTAAAACAGAGGTCTTAGTTAGGATCTAGCCATCTGCCTGATGCTGTTGGATGACAAATGTGGCTGCAAAAATGAGTTTTGGGGATTCCTGTTGGTGTTAAGTACTTGTGGTCCTGACTCAGTGATATTGCTTCAGGGAGCAGAGAGTCACCGGAGTCATCGTTTTCATCCTGACTGGGGTGTCTGTCTTCATGGCTCCCATCCTGAAGGTAAGGACTGTTTACAGTTCTTTCAAAGCTTAAATCCAAACCTTTTGGAAGGAAACACCAACACAGTTGCAGCGTGCTAGAATAGTGACCAAGTTTGGGCTGGGGTTCTTGGGCACTGTGGTCTTTTTCATTTTAAGATTATTTCTACCATGTTTGCATAAACTTAAGTTCCCTTTTGTTTTATGATTTCTTTTATACCTCTACTGGGCCTATGTTTTATGGAAAACATATTCTGGATAAAGCTCAGAATATGGAAGATGTATTTCTGGAGGAAGTAGTGCAATTAAATGGCATTTCTTCATCTCCTGAACCTTTTTTTACCTGTGAGTTTAGCAAAGGCTCTGGGCAGATGTGCTGCTGATGGACCATTGGATCTAGGTAGGTTGCAATTTTCCAAGACCAGAAATTTGGTGGCATGTAGCCATGGAGAAATGCATCCTTAGTGGATCATGAGATTGTAGAAGGAAACTGGAAAACCTGCTTATGGATGGATGCTGTGGAGGATGTCTTGTGGAGGATGCTGCCTTCTCTGGGGATAGTGGTGCCAAGCACGGACATCCTGTCCAACAGGAGACGTCAACTGCAGGAGCCCTTATCCATCATCCATAGGCCGATGGTGTGAGCAGGAGATGTCAGACCAGTGCGTCGTAACTGTGGGACCCAGCAGATGGTGTCTGCAGGAGCCTTTCTGCACGGGCTGGGAGGCACACTGAAATGTGAGCCTGAGGGGAGGAGGCAGGCAGGGACCAGCCATGCTGGCCATCGAGGGAGTGGAGACAGTGGCTTTCCAAGCCAATGTGTTCCTGTTCTTCGTTTCTAAGGCTGTTTGTACAGCTCGGATTTTGGTGTCTTGGGTAACAGTTTCCACCTCTACACAAATGGGCATTTCAGTGCCTTTAATTTAATGCCTGATTTTGATAATCCTGTTTTGTAGTTTATGTGACCTTTCCCTGCAAGATCCCTCTTCCTCTATTCCACTGGGGTCTGTTATTTCCCCTGTCATTGCTTCAGTCATTAATTATTTGTCTGTGCTTCCCCTAAGACAATTTGTGGGGAAGATCCTTGCTGGAGGATGCCTCAGTATAAGTCAGCATGCTGCTGGCCCACGTGCCAGCGGGAAGGACCTGGCAGGATTTCAGGACCTTTAACAAATTCCAGTGGCAGGGTCCTGCTGGAGAGAGCTGCACTGCTAAATGCATTGCAGAACATTTCAGTCTTCTCCTGCCAGCGGCAAATTGAACACTGACAATCCCAGATTTAATAAACCAGGCAATCCATGGAATAATCTCAGCTTTGTTTTCTGAGGGCTTTGCAGTGGTTGTGCTGGTTTTGGATGGTGGTGGTGTTTCTGCTCAGCCAAGGCAAATCTCCACAGAAACATCCTTGGCCCTGCTAGTAGGGTGACAGGTATTTTCCTATAAATACAGTTTTAGTCCTGTTGGCTTGCAGCAGCTTTGCTTGGAGTGCTGAAGCCAGCACCCCCATTGTTAGGGAATGCTTTGCCAAGAGAAAGTCTTCCAAAATGACAGCACTGCTTGCTACTCTGCAGGCTAAGCTACTGAGATTTCACCTCAGGATGATCTCCAGGATTAATCATCATGGAATGGTGAAATAATATTCAGACATTTTTCTTACTTTTAAAAAACCCCATGGAAATAAATAGAAGGGGAGAAGAGAGCAATGAAAATGAGCTAGAAAGTTCAACTCTTGCTTACTGTAGCTACTATTGTGTCGTGTCTCATTCCTCAGATCTAGTGAGGGCTTTGAATCCAATGGTCACTGACCTGCTGGGTCCCCGTCCCTCTCACAACAGTGTTGGCAGATCCCACACTGCAGAAAAAGCATTTACCTTCGAATGGGAAATACCAGTGCAGCTCACTCGAAGGAGCAAATAAATCCAAGAGAAAGATGAGTTAGCAGTTAAGCTCGCAGGATGTGACGGGCAGTGAGACTCAGGAAGGCAGGAAAAATGCAGGCAGGAAGGCTTTGGATAGCATATGGCTGGGTGACTTTGGTGCTCATGTGCCCCCAGGGAAATGCCTGCCAGAAATGATGAACAAGGTGATGGGGAATATGCTGCTGTGTTATTTGCCTTTTCAATGAGCTCAGTGCAGAGGTTGGAAGGGGAGGGTTCCCAGTGCAGGAATGCTGAGAACAGTGAGTGCCATGGCCTGGCTGCGGCTGCCATTCAGTGGCAGCCCCCTGGCACTGCATGAGGGACTATCCTTTGGAGCTCATTCCTGGGTGCCAGGAAATCCCACAAAGGCCATTATTTAGCTCCTGCCTGTGGTTTGTTCCAAGCATCCCTGTTCCTGTCATGCCAGGCTGGCTGCCCACTTCTGTGGTGAGGGACAGAGACTCATTCTGTGGAGCCTGTCTGGTGCTCCCCTGCACCTTCCTCACTCCCAAGGAGGGATGTGCCCGATGTGCAGGAATGGGCAGCACTCAGCACTTGGAGGGAGCAGAAAGTGATGTTTGAAAGGACACATCCTGGCAATGAAGAAGGGAAGTCACAGTCCTGTATTTGGGAGTAGCTCTGGATTAATGTGTACAAGAGATGGAGCAGGCAGAGATTGGGTTGGCACGACTGTTGTCGCTGAGGTGGGACTCCAAAGAGCAGCCTTTCTGCATGGATTTGCATGGCATGCTGAGCTGGACTGGACATGGAATCACAGGATGGTTTCAACTGGAAAAGCTCTCTTATCGCCCAGTCCCACCAGCACTGCTAAAGTCACTGCTGAGCCATGTCCCCAAGTGCTGCTTTTAAATTCCTGCAGAGATGGTGACTCCAGCACTGCTCTGGAAAGCCTGTGCCAGGGCTTGACAACCCTTTCTATGAATATCCCACCTAAACCTCCCCTGGCACAATTTGAGCCCATTTACTCTTGTTCTGTCACCTGTTACCTGGGAAAACAGGGTATACCACAAACTACAGGATCATGCTGCCTTTTCTTCTTCTCTGCCTTCTGCTTCTAGTCACATCACAAATTGGAGGTGAAAGGCAGTTTGAAGCTCATTGGAACACGTTTGCCCACCTGTTTCCTTAACTTGCTGAGTGACTGGCATCATTCCCTCTGGTTCTTGACAAGATGTCCATGTCCTGGTGAAGTGGGAGAGTGTGACTGCACAAATGTCCTTGCATCTCTCAAAACACAGCAGGAGGATTTATTGTTTATTCAGCTTTATTTTGCTTTATTGTTTTCTATGGCTTCATTCTTCCATGTTGTCCACTGATGGGTGCAGTTTGAATTGATGACAGGCTGGGAATGTTGTCCCACCATGTGTTAATGGTGCATGGTGTAATGGGGAGATTGTTCACCTGGGCTCTTCTCCTGCTCTTGTCCCACAGTTCATTCCCATGCCCGTGCTCTACGGTGTCTTCCTCTACATGGGAGTTGCATCCCTCAACGGCGTGCAGGTGAGTCATCAACCAGCACAGGGCTTCTTCCACAACCCTCCAGCTTTACCCTTCTCCTTTGCTGCCTCCTCTTCCTTCCCAAGGAACCCATGAAGGGTGGCAGCTGTTGACAAACTTTGCCACCAGCCTGAGATTGGAGACCAAGGGAGAGTGGCCAAGTAGGCACTGTCAGTGCCAGGAGGTGCTTTGTGAAGACCTGAGTCCATCTTTGACAATCAGGATGGGGCTTGGAGCAACCTGGCCCATGGCAGGGGGATGGGACAAGAGGATCACCTTAGGATCCTGTCCAACCCAAACCATTCCAGGATTCTACAGTTTTCTGCCCCAGCTCGGGCTCACTCCCAGGGTAGTTTGGGTCCTCTGCGACAGACTGAAGGCAAACAGGGAGGATGATTTATGGCAACTGGGTTATTCCTCAATGCTAACGAGCAGGGACATTGTTCTCCAGGGAGGGGAAGCCAAGCCCCTCTCTTTGTCATTGAGGAAATCTTATGTAAGGAGCCATTCTCATGCCCAGCGCCTGTAGCTGGCCCAGGGAGGCTGGAAGTGGTTTTGTTGCTTTCTGGCACCCTGTTAATTGTGGTCTTTCTTTTTCGTGCTGGGTTGTGCCCTGAGGGGAAAGGACTGCCTGTTCTGTGAGCCCCAGAATTCCCTCAAGCATTCTGTAAAACAACTCCAGCTTCCATTCACTGGTGTGGGTTCTGTCTGGTCCTGGCAGTGGGCAGTGAGCCCACGCTCCAGCAGGGGACAACGGGGGGATTGTGCTGCTGGCCCCGGGGCCGGCTCCCTGTAGGGGATTTCCCCTGCTCCAGACCCAGGTGGTAGGGGGACTGGGATCAAGAGTGTTTTTTACTCAATGAGAAATGCCCATTTTGATTTAACTCCAAGTCCATCCCATCCAGCACAGGGCAAAGGGACACTGCTGGGAAAGCTGCCCGTCTTCCTTGCTCTTCGGTGAGGTGCTGTTCTGTTTTCTGGCAATGCAATGTCTGCCCTCGCCTCTGTTGACCTCTGCTCCTGATTTATTTGGGGAAAACAAAAGCATTGTTTCTAAAGGCTGAATGTCTTTCCTTGGCAGGAGCAGGGAAGGGAAAGACAGCAAAAAGGCCCCAGAGTGTGATGCTGACCCTGGTTTTGGCATTCATCTTGTTTTCTCTCTTTTTGTGCATCCTGGCTTTCATTTCAACATCTCTTCATTTTCCTTTCCAGTTCATGGATCGTCTGAAGCTGCTCTTAATGCCTCTAAAACACCAGCCTGACTTTATCTACCTGCGGCACGTCCCGCTGCGCAGGGTCCACCTCTTCACCTTCCTGCAGGTGGTGTGCCTGGCCCTCCTCTGGATCCTCAAGTCCACTGTGGCTGCTATCATATTCCCTGTCATGGTAGGTGATGCTCTCCTTCACATCCGTCGCTTTCACCACAGCCTGCTCCTTCCCTGCTTGCACACTGCTGTAAATGTGTAAACCCAACTTCTCCCTGTTGAGTCTCTGGCTTGGGGCTCCACTCATGGCACTCATGTAGGATTGCACGGGGTCACTGTGGCCGTGGCTGCCTTTACATAAATCCTCTGGAGGAAAACAAGCCTCAAAGTTAATTTTTTCTTAGGAAGGTGTAGTTAGTGTTGACTGTTCCTGGCTGCCGAGGTTAGATTTGCCATGGTTTCTCCTTGAGCTGCATGAAGAAAGGAGAGGGGCATAGTTTTTCTGGTTTAGTCCATGCTGGCTACCAGATACAAAATGTTTCCCTGGCTTTTAATAAGCATAAATTGACAAAACCAAGAAGGAGGCTGAGTGCTAAGAGGGATGCCAAAGGGAGGGAAAGGGAATGTCTCTTTTCCTTGAGCTCAAGTAAGAAGACACTAATGTTGTTTACCATTAATAGGTGATTATTCATATTATTACTAGAGCTATAGACACAGGCACTCTGGCTTGGAGATGGGTCAGACTTCTGCAGAGGCAAAGCTTTATGAAACTCTTGAATAGATCTTGGCCCCAGGTCACCTAATTTCAGGTTTATGGACAAGTAAAATCTCAGTTCTGGGGGCAGGTAGGAGCTGCAGTGCTTATTTAAGGGAGAGAAGGAGGGAGGGCAGAACACATGTAAAGAATAAGATGGTGAAATGAGAAAAGATGATGCAAGTAAAAAAAATCCTCCTAATGTTCCTGCTGAGGCACATGCTCCTGTAAAAGATGTTAAAAATCAGTAATTCTCACTGACCTGGCATTCCATTGCAATTCCATGACTGTATTTCACTGAAGTTGGAAGCTGAATCTAAAATCTCTTTGCCCATATTAGAATCTGAGTGAAACCCAAGGTGGACAAAGTTTGTTAGAATGGTGCAGGCTCAGGGAAGGTACAGCCACAGCTTTGATGGAGCTGGACATGATGGCAAAAGCTCAATTTTCTGTGCTCATGAGCAAAAAACTGCAAACTTCCAGTTTGTGAGGATTGGGCCAATAGCCAACTCCCTGTTTATTTGGAGGAAAGGCATTTTCAACACAGTAATTCATGGTGGGATGATCACGGGTGTCTGCATGGCATCTTTCCACCCCTGAGTAATTCCTCACGTCTGTAATCGCGTCTTAAGTTACGCAAGTCAAAGCTTGAGATCTTTTCCTGGGAATTGTTTGTGCTGTGGATCATGATTGCTTGGGACAAAGCTGTCCTTAAAGGCAGCCTGTTGGGAATAGGTTACAGCTTCCAGCCTGTTCATGTACCCATTGGCAAAGCCTATGTGGGATCTCAGTGGCCTCTGCTGGGGGTGTCAGGCCCAGTGTCCATGTAAGCACCCATTTCAGACATGTCCCTTCCTTTTTTCCCAGAGCTTTCATTGCAATCTTGCACAGAAGAAGCTTTTACTCCAGTTTCCTGCTGCCACAATCCCAGTAAACTTTATTCTGCAAACTCTGGGGACATGGATTGGCACTTGTCTGATTTCTTAGGAGTTCACCTGGGCAAGTGGTGAGAAATAAGGTTTTATTACTCAGGCTGTCCCGTGAACCTGCCTCCAAAAGTAAATGAAAGTGCTAATTTTTTTTCTTTTTATTTACTAATACAGGAACATTGAATGATTATGATACTGTTTTATGTCCACTGCTTCTGTTTTTTTCTGACATGAGGCAGTCACAGCACAACCTCTTAAGCTGACAGAGATCTCCCAGGTGTTCACCACCTTCTTTGTATGTTCATTTACAGCCAGAATTCAAGAGTGTGGTTTTAGAAGCAGAACTGAGAGGAACGCAGTGTTCCAAATGAAAGGTAAAATGTGACTGGGAATCCTTTTCTGCCTTTGCAGATCTTGGCCCTCGTGGCAGTCAGAAAAGCCATGGACTACCTCTTTTCCCAGCATGATTTAAGCTTTCTTGATGACGTCATTCCAGAAAAGGACAAGAAGAAGAAAGAGGATGAGAAGAAGAAGAAAAAGAAGAAGGGCAGTATGGACAGTGACAATGATGATGTAAGCAACTTCCTGCTCTTGTCACATTCCTCCTTTCTAGGTAGCTGAGCCCCAGCACATTCTGTACCCTGCCCAGTGCTGAGGCTGGACATTTTCCAGCCACAGGTGGAGCTGACAGCTCAGTCCTTTGCTGCTGCAGCAAATGGGTCCCAAAGAAAACTTAATTCCTACACTGCCTTCCCTTTTCCAGCCTGTGGTGCAACTTGTGCATTGCTAGGAATGAAATCACACTTTCCAAGAGCACCAGGTACCTGCTGAGATGTCATGCCCCTTGCTAGAATGTCTCTCATCACCCTGCCTCCTCCAGCTTCCCTCCTACGCCTTTCTCCCCTTCATTGTCTCTTACATTTTAGGAGGAGAAGGCTTTTCACCAGCAGCTCTGGTCCTACTGGTTTTCTTTTTTTTTTTTTAGTATTTTTGTAATGGCTCTTTTGGAAAGCACAAAATAGATGTGATTTGTCATATTGCAGGAAAAACTGCTTTGTGTTGGTAAAACTCATCACCTAAATGTTTCCTGAGCATCGGTGCCCTCTGCAGTACACTCTGGTCCTACCTCAGGTGGCAGCATGCCCTAAATAGTGAAAAGTGACCTGGCTAGACCAGACACATGTGCCTTTGACTGTTCTCTTTCCTCCTCTTTATGTAAGAAGAAGAAATGTAGTCTTGGTGCCTTTAAATGTTGTCCTGCTCAGGTCTAACTCAAATCCTTTAGATTTATATTGAAGTGCTAGATACACTTCTGTGGTGAGTTCTAAGCATGGTGTCACTTCTGCTCATGTCCATGAAGGAGGGCCTTTCCTGGGGTGTAAGGAGAGGTAAGATCACCTGAAGCTGGAAAAAAGCTGGAATCCCATTTTAGCACAGCAGGAAAAACAGCTGTGAGGAGTGGCTTCTAGTTCAGACAGCAAGCTGTCTGAATGTCCTGTCATTCCTCCAGTTCCCAGGATGAGGGTTTTCTTTAGCACCTATGAGCAAACCAAAATGAGATTGATAGAGGCCCTACTGAGTAATCAGCAAAGGTTTGACTCCATCTCCTCCTCTTGACTGGTGTGAATCCAGCAGCGTTGTATCCTGAGCCATGGCTTCCCTCTCTCCAGTATGTTTTAAGATACTTCCTCTCTTCCCAGGCTTTTCCTGAACTCCAGGTACAGTAATTAATCTAATGGATAAGACATTTTATGCAAAATATTGGTTCTTAACTTCTGCTGTTCTTTTTCAGCACTTGCTTTTACCAGCTTCCTGAACAATACAGCATTGGGCATTACTGGTTGGATTATTTTCACACTTTCCCTTCCAGAAATATCCACCTCCAAAGTTAATCCTGTGGGATCTAGGGGGCAATACATGGATCCAAGTTCAGTCAAGGGAACTGCTGGGTGGTTGCTTGTGCTTTATTTGGGTTATGCTTGTCCCTCAGCCTCATAAAAACAGGCCCGAGGAAACATCTTCCTGTTGGACATCAGTTATGCTGAAAAGGCAACTGGATATCAGTTATGTTAAAAAATGAATTAAAAATAAGAATAATAATAATAATCCAGAGAGAGCCATTCTCTGGCCTCTGTAGTGTTTTCCTGCTCTGACTGGAAGGTCTCCTCCCTTAACCCCAGTGTTGTGGGTCTGGTTCTCTTCAGGAACCAAGGTGTCCCAACATTTCTGGCAAATCCCACCTTCCTGCCTTTGCCTTCCAGCCTTTCCTTGGCTATGAGGAGTTCCCTTTATTTTTAAAAAAGCAAAACAATTCCAAGCACCAACTATTAAGCAGAAACAGGTGGGTGATAGAAGGCAGTGGGGTGTAAAATCCTGCTGGTACCCCAGCTCTGGGGGACCCCAGCTTTTCCCTGTGTCTCATCCTGACTTGGCTGCTGTTTCTCTGGCTGGGTCAGAGTTACAGAATTCTTCCAAGGGCTCTGGAATTGATGAATCAGAGGTGTAACTGAGGTTGGGTTTGACTCCACTTGCATTAAAGAGGGAGCTGAGCCAGTCTGATGTAAGGAACCTCTCCCATGTCATATCTGGGCCCTGTAGAGCAGTTGGGAAGAACCAAGGGCTTTTACAGAAATCCCAGCAGAATAAAGGGTTTGGATGAGCTTTTCCAGCAGCCAGTCCCTGCTGTGTCTGCCCACAAATGCATTTTCCATCTCTATTTCCTGCAGCTGACTCCAGGCAGAATGGGATATGGTGTCTTTTAGGATGATGGGGTGGGAAAGGAGGACATTTATTACAATTTGCAATTCCACAAGATGTTTCTTTCAGTCTGTTTTATTTTTGAAGTATGAGGGTATGAAGGGAAGTGGGGTGCAGTGGGGAACCAGTAGAATCCATCAGGCAGCCAAGCTGGAGGATGCTTTTCGCTTTTTCCTTTTCTCTTACCTGTTCTTACAGAACTATATGAAGGATAATTTTAATGTGTGGGAGACGATAAGAGAGAGCAGTGGGAATGTTCTAAGACCTTTTACACGTTTCTTTCACAGTCTGACTGCCCCTACTCAGAAAAAGTCCCAAGTATTAAAATACCAATGGACATCATGGAGCAGGAGCCTTTCCTAAGTGATAGCAAACCTGCCGACAGTGAGTAGAACTAAGCTCTTGCATGCCTGCTTGACTCTGACTTGCACTACAAAAACATATTTATGTATATTTAGAGTGATTTTTTAAAAATTGTTTAATCTTTCCTTTTACAAATATTCTCTTGTTCTTTTTTTTTTTTTCCTCTCCTTTTTAATTTCCAGGCCCTTGCTTTATGACATCTTTTGCTTTTGTGAGCTTTTTTTTTTTCTTTGCTGGTTACAAAATCAGTGTCGTTCCTTCTGGTGCCTCCAGTTTAAGTGCTTTTCTCCAGCTTCTGACAGGTCTCCTGGCCAACCACTCTCTCTTCTTCTCCTCTCCCTCTCCCCCCTGGTGTTAACCTGGTGGTTATGGTGGGATTTATTTTTTTTTCCACTGAGCCTGGTGTTCTGGATTTGCAGCGCTGTCCTGTCACTGTTTGTTCCCTTAGGTGCCAAGCAGTTGCAAAAATCAGCATTTAACAGAGTAATTAATTATTTGTGTCATTAAGCTGCACAGGCAGAGATCAGTTGGCCATTAACATGTTTCCCTTCTTAGGTGGTTTATGCTCTTCTTTTTGGTTTTAATTTCTCATGTTACTAGCTGTAATTGATGAATTTAATCTTTATTTTCAGTCATTCCCACTTTACATTTTCCTCTTTTAAGTGAGGAATCACAGCTGACCTTGGTGTTTTTGCCTTTGGGATGACATTGTAACATACTAAGGGTGTCAGATGCCCGTTTCTTCTGAGGTGGGAGGGGACAAATACAAACCAAAGTAATAAATTAGTGCTACTGCCAGGCTAGTGCTTCATAGGAACAGGACCTAAACCCCCTCAGGTTCAATTATCCATAGAGCTTAAGAGCTGGGAGCCAGGTCCCTTTCCTTTGGGTAGCATATAGAGGCCTCAGGGAGTGCTAAGCATTACCCTATGGCTTCTAGACACAGAAATACTTAGAGATTGGGATTATAAAATAAAACCATTGGAAAGGAGACATTTTCTTGGCTATTTGGATATCCTCAATATTTTGCTGATGTCAGCATGTCATTCAAAACCAGCCACAGGCAACCATATATCCTCCTCATTCCATGTTTTTAGTACATTCCTGATGTATTAAAAACAAATTGCATGCTAAATATTGTTACTCAGGATTTTAGGATCAGATGCCTTTTTTCCAGCATCTTAAGGGCTCAAATAGTTAAGGAAAAGGTGGTTTTGCCATCACCCTGCTTCTTGGGATGCCCTTGGAGATGGAACGGAGAAAATCAACCATGGGCTGAGCTGTGGTTGGTTTGTGTGTTTACACAATTTTATAATCCAGTATTTTATTTGCTGGTTTTTAATTAGAAACAAGGCAAAATAACATTTAAAACTTTTCAGGCCACGAGAATAACAAAAAAAAAAAAGCTGAAATCCAGCACCACTGTGGGATTGTGCTTGAATGTAACTGTGCAATGCAGGGTATATTCCTGACAGTATCACTAACATCAGCTGTCCTGCAGCAAGAGCAGGAATAGCACTGTTATTCCCAGAGAACATGCCTCCCATAGGGTCAGGAGAGAGAAGCCACCCTGTTCCTCCCAAGGACTTAGGGTGTGACAGTGGGAGCACAGGGTAACTGAGGGGTGTAGGTCTGAGGTAAGTGTCAAGCCTGAAAGGAGGGGGGATCTCCTGGGAAACGGGGCCTGTGGGCACCCCAAGGGGTTTTCAGAGGAGAGATGGGAATGGAGTGTTTCCTCAACAAGCTGTAAATCCATCTGGCAGCTAACAGGAAAAGAGCTTGGCCCGTAGATGTGGGTTGGAGGAGATGAGGTGTAGAGTGCTCCATCGGTGCTGCAGCAATGACACCAAGGCTTTCTTCCCCCAGGAGAAAAATCACCAACATTCCTTGAACGCCACACATCGTGCTGATACAATTCCCTTCCTGCAATCACACGCCATGCCAAGGTAAGCACCCTGGAAATGTGCTTTGGAATGAGTCCAAAAAATGCACCCCCTCAGAACACAGCAAGTTTCCTACAGGGAATTTTTAAGAAACACTTGGAGAACATTCTGTACACTGGGTTGCTGCTTCTCAAGGTGATTATGAACAAGTTGATTCCATAGTTATTCCAGCCCCTGGCAGTGCTTGGGATGGGGAGTGGAGACCCTATGAGAGATATGAAGGCTCCACTGGCCCCCTGGCTGCAGCACTGAGGACAGGTTTGGGAATCAGACCAGGAGAAAGACATGGAGCTACTGGGAGGAGCCTGGAGGGTTGTTGCCAAGGGGAAAGAATCAATTTTTCCATATCTGTGGTGGAAAATAGAGTAAATAATAATCTTAAATTGGAGCAAGTAATAATTGCTCAGAGTCCAATCCCTCGGGGGCCAGCTTGGGTCTCCCAGCACCGGGAGTGGGATGTGGACCAAGGCAAGTCTATTCCTCTGAAACATCAAAGATGTATCTGTGCTTGCAGGTGTTAGGCACTGAAATTCATCCCAGTGGCAATGCCTGGATTATTTCAATGGCAGTTGAGGGGTATTGTCACAGCCTGGGGTGAAGCACCAGGATGCCCCATCCCTGGAAATGTCCAGGGCCAGGCTGGATGGAGCTTGGAGCAACCTGGTCTAGTGGAAGGTGTCCCTGCCTATGGCAGGGCATGGAACTGCATGAGCTCTGAGGCCCCTTCCAGCCAGGTCTCTTCCAACCCAAACATTTTGGGATTCTGTGAGGCACAGGTGCTGGACACTTGGAGCTCCTCAGTCAGTGAAATGGGTGGTTTTGCCTGCTGCTGTGAGCACTGTTCAGACCAGCTCATTCAGATTATCTGTGTGTGGGCCTTACCTTAAATCTGGCTGTGTATTCCCAAAGCCTGGCATTTGTACTGCACTGACCTTGTCCGTCTTCTTCTTTGCAGCCCTCCACGAACTCCAGTAAAAGTTGTGCCTCAAATTAGAATAGAACTTGAGCCTGAAGACAATGGTTATTTCTGGAGGAGCAAGGGAACAGAAACTACTTTGTAATTTGTCTGTCTGTCCGATCTTACACAAATTCATTTTGTCACTAGCCAAATGTTCAGAAGCTCCCTGCTCCCGGCGGCGAAGGTGACTGAGCTGCCCCGCTGCCCCTCCCTGCCCGCACCCCCGGCCTCTCTGGCCCCCCAGGACTGGGATAATCCTTCTCCTTGGCTCCGAAGCGCAGCGGGGGCAGGAGCGTTACGGATGTCGCCTCAGACCTGTGGGAATGCCACAGGCACTGGCTGTTGTGGGCCAGTGTTTGTCTGGCAGAACAGAGCTGACCTCCAGGCTAATTCCACGTCTGCTCCCACTGCTCAGAGATGCCGGAACGTGCTGCTAACCCTCACGTGCTCTCACCTGTAGATAAAACAGAAGGTACTTCACTCCCAGCACAGACAGACCGTTGCCATTGCTGTAGCATGTTTGGACATGTCCCTTTCCTATGCAATTTTTTTTTAAAGAAACACTTTAATGGACTTAATCCATCAGGTACATGGAAGAGTGTTATTTTCCTAGATTATTTTGTTTAAACTATGGGGGCCTAACCTATGACTTCTTTTTTTTTTTTTTTTTGACAATTTTTTTAACCTTTTTTTAATTACTGTAAAGAAAAATGAATTTTTTTCCTGCAGCAGGAAACATATAGTTATGAGTAGTTCTACCTCTTATTTCTAGATGCCAGGCTTTCTGTAAAAGATGTATTGTATCATATATAATGTGATTTTTACAAAAAAACAAACCCATGACATCATACCACAATCTCCAGGACGTGGCATAGGGCTGGGTCAGTTCAATTAACACCTTCTGCTCTGAAGCATCTGTTTTTCTTAGGGTTATGTTGGTTTCTGGAGTTTTTTTAATGACCAATCCCTGCTGTGAAGGAGACTTAAATCTCTTGTGATCTTAGAAGAGTCTTAAATGGGTTATTGGTCCAACGCTGCAGACAGATGCTGGCTGTTGATTTCTGACATGGGATTGCTCCATGATTTTCTTGGAACACTGGTGTGTGTGCAGTGAGAAGACCCAGTGGCACAGTGGATGAGGAGGAAGTTGAAGGTGACCTGCTGGGATGTTCACCCTGACACGCAGATTCACAAACATCCACGTCCTCCTGCATCCCACCCCTGTCTACCATCATCTACGGAATTTACCCTAAACATTGGCTACCCAGCCCCAGACCCAGCAATGCAGCAAGACTAACCAGGCCAGGCATGGGCGTCCCAGGATTTTGGGGTGGAACCAAGCGAGGGAACATCACATCAGGAGAGAGGTTTCCCCTCTCTGTAGCATGTTTATACTGGTATGTGCATCTAAAATGCATTTGGGAAACTGGGCTTCACCAGGACGTGGGGAAACACATCAAAAGCTTCATCCAAAAATTAAAAACAAGACAAGAAATACCCCAGCTCCTGAGGCAAATTCCCCAACGGAGACAATCCCATCACAGAGGATGGGCATGTGCTGCCACTTGGTCCTTGTGAAACCAAAGTCTGAATTGGTGAAGTCAAGAGGATTTTCTGATGGTGCTGAGACCTTCAATGCCAAATTTTAGCATTGGCTTCCACATAGGAGCCACCACCTCCGTACAGCCCCTGCTCGCTCTTGAGGGGTCTCCCCTTCAGTTTCCGTGAAATCTGTGTTGGGTATCCCAGGAACCCAGCTGAAACCTGCTCTGAAAGTGCTGGGGAGACTTGGGAAAGGCCTGAAGAGGAGCAGCTCTAGGATCCCTTCTGCTGCTGGAGGACAGGTAACTTGAGAAGTGTGATGCCAGCTTTAGCCAATGCGCTCCATCCCTTGGTGAACACTAGTCCTGGCTCCCAGTGGGGATGCAGACTTGAGCATTGCCTGTGGAGTACACAGGAGCTGCTTTTGGGATTGCTACACATCCTGCCCAGACCATAGATGTGTAGCAATCCCAGAGGAAAGGTGCCGTCAGGTGGATTGCAGGGGCTGTCCTGGTCAGTTCCATGGGCACAGCTTCCATCTGCTGGTGCCTGGTGACCTGTCTCCCCAAAAATGAGGTCTTTGCTTCTGAACCGTGTTAAATACACTTGAAGTGTCCTGACTGCTGTTCTAGATCTTTCTCTCTTTGTGTTGTGGTCTTTTGTGTTGTGCTGAGGGCAGCGCTGCTGACAGGACAAAGGGTTCTGCAGCTTTCCCACGTCTGGCGGCAGGGAAGAGCCTGACAAGGAAAGGTTCTCTGCCCACCACATCCCTTTGAAAATAACTAAAACGTCCTTTCAATCCAAATTAGGTGTTTTGTCGGAAAAGCCTGGGTGGGCACTTCAGGGAATAAGTGTGGAGACTGACCCAAAGCCCTCCAAGATCAGAGGCAGCCGTCAAAAATGACCTTCCCCCAGCAAATGCAAGGTCCCAGCTCACGGTGGATGCGCGATGGCCACTGGCCACAGCCAGCTCTGTGCCAGCCCCTCCCCGGGGCTGAACCACCTTTGTACCTGTATTTAAATCAAGTCGCACTTTCAGATACTTCTATTGTTGTTTCTAATTCTCGTAAGTCTGCGTTTGCTTTGGAGGAGAGAACAAGGACTTAGGATGAAATGAAGTGGATCAGATGGTGGAACTAAAAGGAAAAAAGCAGAAAACATTTCAAACATATTAAAGTGATTTTTTTTTCCAGTAATTTAAAACATGAAATTCCTTATAACATTATAGTATTTTACAGTTTTATGAAGCTTTCTATTGTGACTTTTATGGAATCAAAAGATGAAGATGATGAGATATTTTAGCATTTATATTTTTCAAAATTAAATAAATGTATACTGAAAATAAAGTAACTTTATGCATTTACGGGATAGTTCATGGCTGTTTTCCCTCATTGCCAAGTCTTGTCTAATTGAATCGAGATCCCAGAATCAATGTGGTGACACAAGGGGCTCCTGACACCCTAGTGTTGGACCCACTGAAGCTTATTTTGGCATACCTGGGGGAGTGGTTGGATCTGGAGAGTGGCCAGAAGGTCTGGGGGTGGCACAGCACAGCAAGGATGAGGCCAATGTGCCTGGGCTTCTCCACAAAACCTCTGGTTTCTGGGCTGAAACTTACCAAATCAGATTTGCTTTCTGAGCATGTTCCTTGGCCAGGAATAACCATTGGAGGACTTGAGGAAACAGCAGCCATCGGAGCCTCTCCAGCTCCACCACTGTTACAAGTGCACATACCTGCGTGTCCACTGGACCCCCACCAGCCACTCCCCTCTAGGCCCCTGGACCTGCAGGTGGGATCCCTACACCTCTCCCACCTCTGAGCTCACCTGGAAAAGCAGGGCCTGGCCAGAGGGCAGCACCTGCAGGTGAAGGCAGCTGGGGGGAGTGCTGGGCTGCTTTTGGCACCTGCCCAGCCCCTGGGGTTGGTACCTTTGAGGGAACTGAGGATCATCTCCTCAAGCAGTAAACCAAAGGGAGAAGGAAGGATCAGGAACTGACTGGGATCAATCTTAGGGGTCTTTTCCAATCTAAATGGTTCTATTCTGGGATTGTAAACTGGACAAGGGTGGTACCACTCACGTGGTGGCATGGAGAGCCACCTCCTTGTCACTCAGCTCCTTGTTGGTCAGCTCTGGTGCCTCTGGAAGCTTTGGAGCCGGTACTATTGGGCAGAGTGTTCACCCAGCTCCCTGGGGACCGGGGATGTAAGATGAGCCCAGTGGTCTCACAGGTCTCATCTATGTCAGTAAGCAGGCAATGGGCATGGGAAAAATGCAGCAGGTGGAGACTATGGAGAGGAAGGCCATCCTGGAGCCCCGGAGCGCTCCTCCCGCTCACGGCGATCCAACCCC
>JANPWX010000183.1:6009837-6068614 GCA_024734555.1 Trochalopteron elliotii
GGGGGCCGGAGCAGGGCTCGGCGCTGCCGCTCTTGCTCCGGTTTCCGGCGGTGCGGCGCCGGAGCCCCAACAGGGATCCGGGTACGGTCCCGCTCCGGCTGCGGGGAGCCGGGGCTCTGCCGGGGCCCGGGAGAACGGCGGCGGCGGCGTTTTCCTGGTGCCTCCGGTGTTCTGAAAGCCAGAGTGAAAGCCTGTCTGTCCCTCCCCCTGCCCGTCCTCGGGCGGCCCCACGAGCACACGTGGCCTCCTAGGAGCTGCCACTGACCGTGCCGTGGCTCCAAGGACCGGCTGGTCCCAGCTCTGCTTTCAGCATTTCCTGCCCTTCGTGCCTTTGGAACTTAGGGAATTTCAAACAGCGACTTTTTCCCTGCTACCAATAAGGTACAATTTTACAGGTGTGACAGCTGCCAGGTGAGACCTGATGCTCTCCTTCCTCTCTCTCACTTTTTCTGCAGCTCACACTCTCCACTGGCAAAACTTCTGTTTTTAAAAAGCCCGTTAAAATATTTCATCTTTATTTCCAGTGGGGGAAGGTCCTGCCTGGGATGGAAACAGCTAAAAGAGAAGAAACATAAAAATGCCAAAACCAGATGCTGCCACGTGAGTCAAAGCAGGGGAAGCCTCGCGATGTGGAAGGTTTGTTTTATTGCCGCTTTTTTGTGCATTTACTGTGCTCCTGCATGGGGTGCCTGTCCTATGCGGTTGCCCCAGGGCTTGAAACCTCTGCTGCCAGTCAGTGCCACCCTTATTTAGTCCGAGGGATCCCACAGGGCTTTCGGGATGGTGCCAGAATTGTATCTTTGGAGCCCCAATCCCCTCACAGCATTAAATGGCTTGATCCTGGGGACTTTTTACAGGAGAGCAGCAATTGCACATTAAACTTCGATGACCACTGAGAAATGAGAGAGGCCTGTGATAAAAAAACCTTTTTTAAAGAATAAGATCAACAATTTCTCTACAGCAGTTGAGCAGCTTCAATTTCCATTCTATCCATATGACACAGCACCTAATTCCATCTCCTGATCTGATCTTGGCAAAAGGAAGAGTCACCTGCCCTCAGCGTAAATATTTAGTACATAAAATACTGTCAGGAAACCCACTTTTAATAAATATCTGTAGTTCTCACTCCTATACACAAGTACTTTACAGCGACGTGCCGGGGAGAGCGCGGCCGGCTGGGCTGGGACAAGGTGGGATGGACATAAATTAATTATTGCAGTCGGATGCGCCGCGGGCGGGAGGTTTGGAGTTGATCCACGCTGGAAATATAAATATCTCTCACACCTTGAAATCCACGCTTCCCGTTGGGAAAAAATCCTCTGTTTGGAGTGTTGTTGGCACCTGTTGTGTCTCTGGGATGCTGGTTCGGCACAGACACAGGGAGCAGCTGGGAACCAGAACCTGCTTGGACTGGGACCAGGACAGCGCTTGCAGTACCTACAGGGGCTGCACAAAGCGCCATGTTGATGATACCCAAAACACACCCAACCCTTTCCTAATGCCAGCAATGAAATTCCTCTGCAAATGGAAGTCCACTTTTTATGCTAATGCTGCTTTAAACACCAGCCCTCGGAATGATTATAGGGCAGAACCTGATGGCCAGCACCTGGCAGTGGAACAATACAGGTAAACAGGTGTGGGGCAGCACAAAACTCTTACAACAACCTGCCGAATTCCTGCATTTACCCAACAGCTGCAATGGTGCTCCTGCAATGGTGCTCTATTTCCAGGGAGACATGAGTCCTGAGGGTTCATTCAGCCTCTGGCAAATGTTTCATAGAGTGTCCTTTGCCTGGTCCTGCCTACAGTGGGGCGTTTCCTACAATGGGAGTGTTTACAGCCCAAAACCACAGGGGGTGCTGAGGGTTAGGGCTAACTTTTGGGCCCAGAGCTGGAAGGAGCCCTCAGTGACTCCCACTCACTGCCAGGAAGGTTCATTTAGTGTTTCCTCTGCATGTCCCAGCCGGCCAGGAAATGAGGGGCGGGAGGAGGCCGGGAGCACCAGAAAGTGAACCAGCACTTCTTGTCCTTTGTATTTACAGGGGACAACCTGTGCCCTGCACTGCCCTGCCCGGGGCCTGCAGGGCGCTCCGCAGTGTCCGGAGGTCGGAGTCACACACAGAGTGCCAAACAGCCTCTTTCCATGGCTGTCCTGCACAAGCCTTCCCGCTCATCGTTCCACAGGGGCAGCCCTCAGAGGCCATCGCTTCCCAGTGCGCTCCTCGCCCTTCCCGGAGGTCCTGGCTGGCGCAGGAGCCCTCGCTGCCGTGTTCTCTGCTGGCACCAAAGGCAGAGCTGCAGCCAGCGCCGGGGCACTACCAGAGCTGAGGCTGCTGCTGTTGGCAGGGGACTGGTGCAGGAAAGCCAACAGCCGTGAAGTCTTCCCAGGCAGAGGAGCTCTCCAGTGTGGAATGCTGGCACCTTTGGGCTCGGGGCTGGGTGGTGGGATGTGCTGCTCAGCCTGCTGTGTTTCAAAAGGCAGCCGGCTTGGAGAGCTGCTCCCTGGCAGGGGCTGAGCCTGGGCAGGCACCGCAGGCGTGGGCACCGTCAGAGCCCTCTGCAGGCTGCCTGGGTCCAGTGCTGCATCACCCTCAGTCTCAGCCCCTCCGGCTGGTGGGAAGCTGCTGCTTCGCCGGCTGCAGGACTCGCAGCACAGCTTGTGGTAGCCAGGGATGGAGCAGTATCGGGCCAGCACTTCCATCTGGCAGAAGATGGATTTGTCTCCCAGGCAGGGCTCATCTGCAAAACAAATGTCCCGGCAATGGGAACCCAGTGATGGGCACTTGGGTAACATCAGCACATCGTGTTTTTAGAGGAGCACAGACAGCAATTCCCAGTGCCAACCTCCCAGAGCTCCTACACACACTGAGTATGTCCTACCCACCCCAAATCCCTTCCCTTCCAGACTGAGAGGACATCATCCATCAGCAGTGTTAAAGCCAAGGCAATCTTCCCTCCCAGAAATTAAATCCCAAGCAACAGCCCTCAGAGATGCCTTAAAATAAAAAGTTAGAGTCAGATGAATCACAGAATTACAAGGTTGGAAGAGACCTCCAAGATCAAGTCCAACCCAGCCCTAACACCTCAACTAAACCATGGTACCAAGTGCCACATCCAGTCTTTCCTTAAACACATCCAGAGATGGTGACACCACCACCTCCCCGGGCAGACCATTCCAATACTTTATCACCCTTTCTGTTAAAAACTTTTTCCTGATATCCAACCTCTATTTCCCTTGGTGCAGTTTAAGACTGTGTCCTCTCGTTTTGTCAGTTGCTGCCTGGAGAAAGAGACCAACCCCCACCTGACTACAACCACCTTTCACAAAGTTGTAGAAGTTTTGTTCAGATTAAGTTTGGTGTTTTTCAGGGACCAAATAGAGCTGTAGAACTGATGGAAAGCTGGAACAGTGGGTCACACCTGAGGTACCCTGAATGCAGGATGTGCATCCCTTTCCTCAGGAAAAAGAATTTCCAGAGGCTCTTCTGGAAGCTTTGAACCAAAATCACCTTTCTGCAGGGAAAGATGTCCTCACCCAGGCACAGGGGATGCCTCACCATGGGCCAGAAGCACATCTGGCCACTGCCTTCTCCTGCTTCAAAATATCAACTGGAGCCTGACCTCAGAGTGGGTGAGAATCAGTTCAATTCCAAGAACTCAGTAAAATACCTCACAGGAACATCAGCAGGGCTGGGGGACAAAGGTTATAAACAGCAAATTCAATGGAATATAGACATGTCCTTGTCCTGATCCCACTGAACTTCTCTGGATTGATGTTTGCTGGTTCCTGACAAAACTGGTGTAAAAGCAGCAGCTCTGCAAGGGAGTATCCATGCTCCATGAGGCATTGTGAGGCTATTCCAGCCTCAGCATGGAGCTACAGGTACAATTCATCTGGGCTATACGTACAATTCCTTTTGCCTTACTATAGTGACAGTGACCCTTATTTGGTCCTGTTCTCTCATGGTTCATTTTGGAGTATCTGTTTGTGCTGGTTTAGATTCCATGACTCCACCCACAGTGTAGACATTTGAGGTTATGCTTCTCTACTTCCAGCAGGTTCTATAAGGACCCAAAGCAGATCCCACCCGTCCAGTCTGAGGGAAAACACCTGCACTTGCCAGGAGCTCTGACTGCTTTTCCTACCAGCTCCTGACCACTGTCAGGGCCACCGTGTGGGAGTTAAAACCCCAATAAACCCCAAATCCTACAGAGTGAATAATCTAAAGGAAGAAATGCATTGTTATCCTAAAAAGCTTCAAAACCTGTTAAAATTTCTATGAAAACAATGTAATGGATTCCCAGGAACCTCATTCATGCTCTTGGTTCCATGTTTATGTATTTTTATTCCCTCACTTGGCAGCTTGTAGAACTTACCCTGCGATTTAGAGGCCAAGCAGGGTTTGTTTTGGATTGACCTTCACCTCTGGCCCCAGTCTGTGCCAACACAGCTTGGGCCGGTGTGGTTAAACCCTGTTTGAGCACATTTAGAGGACAGACCCCAGCGTGGGGAGCTGTGACATCCAGAGATGGATGGATGGACTCTGTGTGTGACCCCTCTGCCAGCACGGTGCTCTCCAGGGAGGAATTACTGCCCCCCTGCAGCCATTCCAGCCATTCCCTTACCATCACAGGGAGCGAGTTTACAAGCCCTCACGGATTCCGGCCGCTCCCCCTCGCAGCGGTCCCCGGCGCGGCACAGGACCTGCCGGCTCTCCGTCCCCTCCCCGCAGGTCACCGAGCACTGCCGGACACAGAGGGCACGGATCAGGGCATAGTGTCACAGCACTTGGCACAAATTCCCGCGTGCCAGCCATGGCTTTTGGGACAGGCTGCCCACCTGGGACCAGGGCCCGGCTTTCCAGGGCGTGGGGCACGGTGCCCGGTTGCAGGAGCGCCGGCTCTCGGGGCGATCCCGGCTGCAGAACTTGGCGTGGACGGAGCGGTTGGTGCCGTCTGGAAGAGGCTGGATGCAGCGCACCGTGCGGAGCTGGTAGCCAGAATTCCCACATGTTTTGGTGCAGTGTTCCCACTCATCTGCTGCCCAGCTGGGAAGGGAAATGGAGTCAGACACCGTCAACTGTTAACCTTTTCATCCTGCTGTGGCTGCCTCATCCCTGGATGAGCAAGCTCATCTAGTAGAAAGACTCCCTTCCCACGGTGAGGGGTTGGAATGAGATGAGTTTTAAGGAACCTCCCAACCCAATCTATTCCATTATTTTATTATATACATATATATATATATATATAACCACCCAATCAGATTAGTATCCAAGCTTACACAGGCAGAAACTCCCCTCCATATTCAGGAACTGCAGGCTGGAAAGCTCTCTGCATCCCGTCAAATTCATCCCACCCAGTCTGGCTGGGGCTACCCTGTGCGAAGGAGCAATCCCTGCTCTCTGTGCCCAGGTGCACTCACAGGGGCTCTGTGCACTCCTGCAGGTTGCACATCCTACGGATGGGCTTTGGCTTCTTGCTGCCTTCGCAGAAGCTTCGATGAACCATCTTGTTGTCACTCTTCCTGCGGCACCCGTACTTGGTGTACTGGAACCCTGCGAAAGATGTCAGAGAAATCAGGGGAATCAGACCCTTGTGAGGATGTTTGGTTTAAATAGGGTTTTCTGGCCTGTTAAATGGATTTACCATAATGGCATTTTGGTATTTACATTCCCCATTATTTGCTAAAGAGCCATGCAGTACAGGGCAGACCATGAGTACAGGGAATGCTCAGGAGCATCAATGCCTGAGTTTGGGCATTCAAAAGTAGCTCTGGGGTCTGAATTTAAACACGGAAGGAAGTCTTTATCTTCCCAGGCTGGAAGTGTGACACCTGGGAACAATCATGCACTTCAGGTATTGTAAGCTTGAGCCCTAAAATAACAAACTGCTGTTAAAAAATGGAAGCCAAGAATCTAAATCATTCCCTTCCCCCCATTTTTTTGGTACTTTGTTCCTTGTGACAGGTGCCTCATCCCCTGCTCACCTCCACCGCAGGGTTTGGAGCACTGAGACCAGCTCTTCAAGGCCCACTCGAAGGTGTCCGTGTCCTCCCGCAGCACATTGTTGCTGTGGATGGTCGGCAGCGAATCCTCGTGGATGATGTATCTGTAAGTCAGGCTGGACCTGGTGTCGTTATCCCGAGGAATGATCTGGGAATAAGCAAACATAAATCCAGCACTGCTATTGATTCCTCTGCTAAGTACAGACACCAAGGTCTGGTTCTGGGATGGTTTTTAAGGCCCCTCCCAGAGCTCAACAGGTCACCCACCAGCACCACCACGGCATCGTGCAGGGGTCCATCGGTGTGCAGCGTTTCCGTGCTGTCCTCGATGCTGTACTCCCACTGCACACCCAGATCGATGAAGGAGCGGGACCTGACCTCCTCCCCTTTCCCATTCAGGATATAGTGTCCTGTAGCCTGGTTCTTGATTGCTGGGAGGAGTGAGAGCAGAGCCTGTCGTGCCTCCCCCGCACTGGCAGCAATCGGGGTGGCACGGGGAGGGGTATTTCCATCAGATTATGAAAATAAGAGATTTTCATCACATTTTACTTTTGCTCTGTGCACACAGGTGTATCTCAGATGCTAAAATCTGTAAGTGAAGAGCCGAGGAATTGGAGCCCTGTGGAACTGCCTGGGTTTGGGTTTTCACAGCACACCTCAACAGCCAGGTACAGTGGGGATTATGATGATGATGATGCTTCAATTAGAAGCCAATTCATTAAAAGCTGGAATCATAGAATGGTTTGGATTGGAAGGGACCTTCAAGATCCTTCAGCTCCAACACCCATTGTTCTTCCATACACCTTTTTGCAATGGACTATAGGAATAATTAAAAGATACTGAATTTGATTCACCCTGGCAGTTCCTACTTTCATGCGAGTCATCACAATCCTTGGTTAGTAAACATGCAAATTTGGGTCAGTTTAATATTTTGGAGAATTCAAATGAGCAGATGTGTGTTTGCTGAGCTGTAGGACTGCAGGACTAAGCCCTGACTACACAATTTGGAAAGCCCACGTTTACCCAACCCCTTCACTGGATTCTCTCATCCCTCAGGTTCTCCAGCATGAGTACCCCAAGCTTGTTCTCAAGCCTCATACCTAACTCGAGCAGAAAAACACTTACCAAGAAAGTGAGGAGAGGCTTCATCTTCTTGGATAAACACATGTCGAGCCCCAGGAGGGATATCAAACATCTTAAGGTACCCTTTGGCACGTGCAGGGTCAGTGGAGGCAGCAGGGAGGAAAAGAGAAAGGAACAGCCATGGTCAGGAGTGCAGGGCACAGCCCAGCTCTGCTTGCAGGAGAGGGCATCCAGCAGCAACCAATGAGCAGGGCCAGGAGACATGGGGCCAAACTGGTTTATAACATGTGGGACAGGCTCTCCCTGGGCTCTTCTCTTCCAGGGAGAGAACAGATACCAGTTACAGATCGATCTGCCACTCCCCAGTTGGGATCAGTTTAATATTTACAGCTGTGCTGCTCCAAGCAGGATCAACAATTCAGGCAAAAAGATGTTTCCTGTGTTCCTCAGCACACAAACACAAGTCTTTCTCACTACTCCCCCAAATCAATCCTCAGCCAGGTTGTTGGATTGGAACTTACTGACTGCCCATTAGATGGTCATGTCTGCAGTGAAAGTAAGAAGTTGCTCCCAAAGAAAAGTATTCTCAGTTTCAATTTCAATTATTTACCAATGCAAATCACAGGTAATTAGTGTAAAATTAAGGAAGCACTGCCATTAGGAAGACTAGAATCCCTTCCAGGGATCAGTCACAAGTACTTACAGATCAAGATTTAATCAAGAGCCCCTTAAGTTCTCTGAGTGCATGGGATTTTCATATTCCTGTTGTTTTCATTTTAACAACTGCAGATTTAATTAAGCAAAATCACTGGATTCTGGGACTACTGGACGTACTGGCAGTCTGTCCTGCCCGTGACATACACAGCTCCTGAGAAAATCCAAGTGAAGGAACAAAGAGCTGGGAATAGGGAAAATCACAGTCCTGGCTGAGCAGTGCCTGTCCCCAACAGCATTTCCAATCTTTTCTTCCATTGCCTTTAGAGCACAGGGAACATCAAGTTTTTGCCAGTTTTGGCATTACCTGTCCATGTTTACAGGAAGATAGGAACTGCCATTCCCATGGATGCCTCTCTCCCTACAAGCCATTGCACTTACCCAGGTTGTTTTTAGCCTCCTTTGTCCCAGAAAGGGAAACACTGAGAGCTCCTCTGGGTAAAGGAAAGGCTCCTCTGGTCTCCCCTTAAACAGACCACCTGGAATTAGTGTCCTGAGAGCCTGGTCATTCCACTGATTGGGTGTCACCCAGATGCTCTTTACAAGCAAAAGATATAAATCAGAATCAGAATCAATTTTAATCACAGACAAATGCATTTATAGCAGATTTGGACACATCTGGGCAAGACAACCAGTCCATGGAAGTCAGACAATGCAGGCAGGATTTTAAGCCGGATACTTGCAGAAACTGTTTTCTAGAAACTTGAATTCTTTTTGGTACCTCTTGCTTACATGTTTCCCTGTAGAAAGAGGTGAATTAGCCCTCTTAATGACCAGATTACCCAGGCTAGGGAAAAACTATCGGCATTCCCTGAACACCTCCATCACAACCATATCCATCCACATCAGGGGCCGATGGACAGCAGCCTATCCTGAACAGGCTCAGAGCTGGGCCACATGGGATGGTGTTATATCCATTATTCCCAAGGTTTGAGTGACTGTGGCATTATCTCGTGTCTGTGGGTGTCACACAAACCCCAGAGCCAACAGGAGTTCCAGCCAGCTGCAGGCAGATGTTATTCCTACCGAGCTTTTTGGGAGTGCGGGTGTAGGTCCCCTTCACGGTCCGGCAGTGGGAGTCGTCCCCGCCGCAGACCCCACACTGGTCCTCAGCCTTGCTGGAGCCAATTTCCTTGTCACAGCCCACTTTCTGCACAAAAAAGGGCAAGACTGGATATTAGGAGGGAATTCTTTCCTATAACTGTGCTGAGGCCCTGGAACAGGTTGCTCAGGGAAGCTGTGGCTGCCCCATCCCTGGAAGTGTTCAAAGCCAGGTTGGATGGGGCTTAGAGGAACCTGGTTCAGTGGAAGGTCATGACAGGGGGGTGGAACTGATGGTCTTTAAGGTCCCTTTCAGCCCAAACCAGTCTGGGATTCTATGATAAGAAACAATCAGTGGAAGAGAAGAGGAGCATTTGCATGGAACAGGTCTGTGCTCTTCTCTAATTTAATTTAAATCTTGAGGAATTAGAGGAATACAATGCTGCAAATAAGGAATTTAGAGACATCTAAAAAACTCTCTCTCTGCCTGTGAGCTATTCCCATGAGTTGTCCCCAGAGTGTCCCCAGGCAGGCTGCCACTCACCACACATTCCCCACGGACACAGATGCTGTAGGGATCCCTGTAGGAGCAGCGAGTCCCGTCGTGCACGGGCTGCTTCATATGAGCCACATCCCCTGTTTCTCTGGACTGGCAGTACAGGTGACATCTCTTGGGAGCTGTGGAGCCACAGAAAAGAAAGGACTGTATGGAGGACAGTGATCCAGGTGTGTTTCTGACAACCATCCCACTGATGGAATGAGGAGTGAGAACAGACAGGAAGGTTTGGGGGTGAGGATAGGGGCAGAGCAGTGGAATGGGGTGGTTTGGGAAGGAACATGTGGATTGTGGGGAATTTTTTGAGGAAAACGGGTATTTTTGGGGAAAATGGGGATGCTTGGGCAGAAACCTGGGGATTTAGGGTAAAACTGGTGTTTTTGAGATACACTGGGGCCATTTTGGGTAAAAAGCATCCATTTTAGGGATAAACGAGCAATTTGAAGTCATAAAGGCAAATTTTAGGGTGAAACTGGGGGCCTTGGGGGAAACGGGGGATTTTAGGTGAAGATAAGAGAAATTAAGGCAATTATTTGAGACATAATTCTGCAACTTTGGAGCAAAAAAGTAAATTTTAGTGACAATGGGTCATGTTTGGAGGGAAAATTGGGACTCTGGCAGTAAAAAGGGCAAATTTGGGTCAGAGTAGGGAAAATGCAGGTTAAAATCAGGGATTTAGGGCAAGTCTGCTAATTTTTAGACAAGCATGTGTTAATTTAGGGTCAAAACTTTCAATTTTAGGGATAAACAGGAGAGAAGTGGATTGTTTGGGGCTACAACGGAAAAAAAATTGAGTCAGAGCAGGGAATTTTGGCATTAAAATCCGGAATTTAAGGCAAAACTATTGATTTTCAGACAAAACAAACAAATGGGTGGGGAGGGAACCAACTTATTTGCTTTTCTGGGAGTTCTGGGCCTGTCCCTGAGATATCCAGGCCAAGGGGAATGGCTTCAAACCCTTTCAAGTGTCACTAAAGGCCCAGAGCAGGACGCACGGTCGGGGTGCTCGTAGGGCAGCCAGTGGTGTCGGCTGCCCCGGAACTCGAAGTGGGAATTGCGCTGCTGGCACTGCTGCGCCCTGAAGTCCTCAAAGTGCTTCGGACATTCCTCAGTGCTGCACAGCTGGAACTCAAAATTGACCCCGGCGCAGTCGTCACCTCCATTGATTGGCCTGTGAGAAGAAAACATTCCAGAGATTTTCATCAGGGAGAAATTGTTCCCTGTGAAGGTGCTGAGGCCCTGGCACAGACTGCCCAGAGAAGCCATGGCTGCCCCATCCCTGGAAGTGTCCAAGGCCAGGCTGGACAGGGCTTGGAGCAACCTGGGATAGTGGAAGGTGTCCCTGTCCATGGCAGGGGGTGGAATGGGATGGGCTTTAAGGTCCTTTCCAACCCAGACCCGTCTGGGATTCTGTAATTCTATGGAATTCTTGGATTCTCCAAAAATGATCCCATTTCAAGGGGCCTGAACAGAATGTCTATCCAAAACCCAAATGCCATATCAAGTCACCCCTCTGAGGACGCCCAGGCGGGTGCAGCTCCCACACCTACATTGGGTTGTTGCACTGGCGTGTGCGGAAGCGAACCCCGGTTCCACAGGTCCGTGAGCAGGAGCCAAACTTGGTCCAGGGTCCCCAGTGTCCATCCTGCTTCAACTGGTTGGTGTTCTTCCACATGCAGTGACCCTTGTAGCACCACTGAGGGAATCGGAGCAGGAGACAGGTGAGAACAGATACAGTCCCCCCATCAAATGTATAAGCACAGTACAGGAATATTTTGCTGCTGCCTGGGGCACATTCACACTGTACAGGTGGCTCTCCTGTATTTCAAAATAAAGGGAATTTGCTAACAAACCCCAAGTATCTGAGTATAATTTTATAATTGAAAATGGATTGGCAGCAGGATACCCACTAACAGGGATATTAACAGGAAAAATCAGGTGCTAATCCTCAGCCTACATAAACATTTGTCACAGCATGTCTGGACAATGAGTTCTGAGCAGCCATCCCAGAGTAACAGCATCATCTGCTTCCCTGGATTCCTAAAGGCACTTGACAGAAACTTTAGAGATGAGACAGAACTCAAAAAAACATAACAAAGAGGTGACAGAATAGGTTGCACCTCAGCTGGAATCTCTGTGCCCAAAATGTGCTACAGCAAACCTTGTACAGCTCCCAGAATATCCCAGTGGGAAAGCAGGGCTCCCGCTTTTCCCCATGTTCTCACATCACCCCAGGATTGCCAGGCAATTCCCCACTTCTCTCTGTGCCCTTCAACCCAAATGGATGTAACTGTTGGTTTTTACCCCCAAGACAAACAGTGCAAAGCCCGGACTCACTTTTCCTGGGGCACACTCGGTGCCGTCGAGGGGAGGTCCTTTCTTGGTCTTGCAGAAGTAGGGGTTATCGGGATGGCTGCACCACAGCTGCTTGCAGGGATCAAAGGTTCGGAACTGAAAAACACAACAGTCATCAGACAAAATGCAGAACATGAGATTATTCACACTTTTTAGATGAGTGAATACTTTTGTATTTTATTTATACTTTATTTGTATCTTTTATTTTATTTACACTTTTTGGATAAGGATCCAACCCACTCTGTAGACTCCATCTCACACACCCCAATGAGCCCAGCATCCTCAGGGCAGTGCTTATTCCCTGCATCCCCCAGCCCTGGGCTAGTGAGAAGGGGAAAGAAGACACCCAGAAGTGGGACAAAAATGAGATTTTTTTTTTTTCCTTTTCTTTCTTGCGATTGCTCTCAACAGTCTGTGCCACGTGGACCATGCTGCCACTCATTTTCCAATTATTCCACAGGACCCAAAGGACTCAGTTTCCCCCATAAATATCCCTCTGCTATTTACAGATCTCTTTAAATACTCCATTAACTTCTCTCCAAGGATTATGACACTGCAGGTCTCCCATCAAGGCCACCCCCGCCTTGCTGTTTGTCTCTGCCTGGGTGGCTGGACGTACTGCTGTGCACATCCTATAGCCCACGCCAAAGTCGAAACGGCACTGCTCATCCATGGAATAGTTGATGCCTGGCAGCTCAGGAAGCTTGGGCCAGTCATGCTCAAAAGGGTCGTCGAGAAGGCAGTCATAAGAGCTGTGGAAAGAGACAAGGAAAAAAATACGATGAGAAGATGTACACTCCTAATTCCTGCCCCATCCCTGGAAGTGTTCAAGGCCAGGTTGGGTGGGCTTACTTGGAGCAACCTGGTCTAGTTGGAGGTGTCCCTGTCCATGGCAGGGGGTTTGGACTGAGCTTTAAGGTCCTTTCCAACCCAAACCATTCTGGGATTCTGTGACAATCTGAGGCCTATTCCAAATTCCTCTGGAGTTAGAGGGGTCATTCGTCCCAAGCAGATGGGCTATGGAACAGCCCCATGTGAGGACAGTGTTCATAGAGCTTTTCTTACAGAGATTTGAAGGGAAATAGGGTCTGAAAAAAGAGGGATCAGAGACTGCACCAGGGAGGCCTTACTGGATGTATCTCCTGAGTTCCTGGCCGCTGCAGCGGGACCAGTGGTAGCGGTGGAAGGCAGCCTGCACCAAGGGGGCCATGACACTGCCCATCGCCGTCTCGTCCCCACATCTGTTCCCTTGCCCATCGTGCTCCATGCCCAGCCTGGAACAGAGAACTTCCCTCAGAGCTACTGCAAAAACAACTGTAAGGAAACACCTATGGAAGAGGTACCAAACCTGACCCACCAGCACTGGCAGTTGAGTAGAAGGCAGTAAAGGACACTCAAACCAGCTCCTGTTTACACTGCCTGGACCTTCCAGCTTCCTTCCTGACTTTTCCCTCACCCCAGAGAAAACAAGTTCACCCTGCCTCCCGTTCCTTTCTTCCCCTACTTGTCTCTCCATTGCTTCAACCACTACTGCATTCCCAGGGGGCTGGAAATAAAAGCAGGGGAGTTTCCATAGAGCCATTAAATCGGACACCCTTGGAGCAAGCAGGAGTTGCAGCACAGCATTTTGGTGTGATCTGATGGTAAAAGTTGTACTTACACGTGCCCAGTCTCATGAGCAACAACAAAGGCTGACGAAAACCCATCCTCATGGTTGAGGGTGCAGCTCCGGACCGGGTGGCACATGCCCGTCACAGGAGCATATCCTACAGAGAGACATCAGGGCTGAGCCTTGTGCTCAGCATATGGATTTTAAATGAGACCCCCCAGTAAACTTCCTCAGGAAAAGCTAACATTGCACTAAGGCCAGGGCAGCCTGCCTGGCTCCTCAATCCTAACCAGTGCCTGCCCTGACACATCCCAAACTTTGGGAATTCCTGCCCATTGCCATTAGTTGCCAAAGGATGGATGCAGGTGTCAAAGTGGCTGGGATGTCTATAAATGGAAATCTACGGTGAAAGATGCAATAAAATAAAAGAGGAGTGTAATGCCACATGCATTGAGGTTCCCAGTGATCCCTGCACACACAGGAGTTTGAAGAGAGCTAAGAAGTATTTATTTACAACTCTCAAGAAAGAAATCCAATCTACAGTTAGATATAAATGGCAAGGACTCATGGCACGGTCTCCTTGCTTTTGAAAAAGCCTGTGGAACGAACAAGACGAGGAGCTCACAATGCAATTCCCAAGTTTTTTCTCTTTTCTGGCAGATGCCAGCCAAGAAACACCGAGCCCAGAGCTCTGCTCCAGGTCAGCTGCATTACCTTGCATACCAGCGGGCCCAAAATCTTGCCTGGTTAAGAAGATGGCATGGTCGTGGTGCTCAGCGTGGCTGGGGTCCGACCTCTGCTGCTGATAGGCCCAGCGGCACACGTTCTCCAGGCTGCGCGAGGGGTTCCCCCTTTCGATCAAGCTGACGGACTGAGAGAGCAACACGTTAGAGCCAGGGGCTCCTAAAGGCAGCAAGTTCAGGTTAAGTTTGGATTTTCTTCCCAGGAGATGAAGGTGGAGAAGTGGCTCTCTCACCTTCGCGTACCCCAACATGATCATTCGGACCAACACGACGTTGATGTGAACACCCAGGGACTCGTCGTGGTAAATTTCATTCACCTGAGGAATAAAAGAGGAAAAATTAAAAAGAAAAAAAACCCACTGATGATACCAAGGGAACTCCCAAGGCCACGGAGACGTTTTTCTGAGTGCTTGTATCACTACAGTCCTCAGAAGAGGATTCAAGTTGCGGATCGTTTCCACTCAGTGAAAAGTGTAGATTTGCTTCCTATCATCACATACTTCCTTCTCATGGAACTTTGGGAAACACGTGTCAAGCCTCCTCTCATGTTTAATGGATCAGGGCTCAAAGAAAAGGGGATTGGGAAAAAGACTTCAAGTACAATCCCTGCAAATCACAGAATCCCAGACTGGTTTGGGCTGGAAGGCACCTTAAAGCTTATCTCATTCCACCCCTCTGCCATGGGCAGGAGCACCTTCCACTAGACCAGGTTGCTCCAAGCCTTGTCCAACCTGGCCTGGAAAACTTCCAGTGGTTCTTGTTTTGAAGAGTATTTTTTTTAGGAGCAACTTACACTGCTGCCCTACTTTTTCAAGATCAGTTAGAATTCTGTGGTCACTTCTGTACTAAAAAGAGGCTTTGTGGAAGGGAAGTTAGAAAAACAGAATTATGCAAATGGGCCAAAAGTCGTCCTTCTTGAGGCCCTTCCCTGTGTCTGGGAAGGTGAGAAATGTCCTGGCACCAGAGTGTGAAACATCTGCAGGTCCTCAATGAAGCTCCTCATTCCCCTAAAAACAAAATAAATATTATATTATGGGCAATTGGTGAGAAATAAACACCCCTGTTCAGAGGTTGGTGGGTTTGAGCAGGAGTTAGAGGGTTGTTTTATTTTTCAGTCAGGCTAAACAGAACTTCCCCTCAGGGAAAAAGGTCACTGGGAGTTGTCCAGACTGTGGGCCCTGGCATGAGGATTTCAGCCCATGGTTTGAACCTGAAATCCCTGAAGCTGAGAGCAGTGTCAGCAGGGCAGTGGGACAGAGAATGAGCACAGAGCTCAGGCTGCCTGTCCTGTGAAGCAATCATCCCAAAGGTCAGTTATTCCTCTCTTATTTCCTCCCTATTAATGCAATAGCATTGCTCCCACAAAAGGCTGGGCCAGGATAAATGTTCACAACTTCCCTTGTGCCAACAGACAACAGGGGAGTTTTCCAGACACAGGAGTGACTTCCCTGGCGACAAAAAGGACCCTGGAGTTGACCTTAAGCTTCGAGTCTTCAAGCTTTTCCCCATAACCCCTGTTTTATCCTGTTCTCTGGATGGCTTTGGGCAGCAGGGTGTGGTAGCTCTGCCTTCGGCCTCACAGCTGCTCCCAGCAGATGGAGCCGCAGGAGTGTAAAAAACATGGAAGTGGTCTGGGACATGGATCAACCCTGCTGCTCACTGAAAAGTTTTTAAAACCAAAAAGACAACATTCTGCAATAACGTGTAACGGAGATTTACTGTTGACGTTCCACGGGGTATGTGGGAAATAGGAAATGATTCTCTGAGTGATGTGCTGGAAAACATCACACTGGTTGGGTTAAATTCATACAGGAATAATTGTTTTCCTCTCAGATTCTAAGTTCTTAAATTTAGAAGCTCTGTAAACCCAAGGAATCATTTTAAAGTTATTCCAGGAATAAAAAGTGTGTAAAACATGTAAGAATCATTGCTACATCTGTAAAATCATTATTAACGGGAATCATTATGGGAATAAATAGTCTCTCATCTTCATCCTTAAGAGATTGTTTTTCTTTCCTGGAAAACCTTACAATCCCACAGTCTCTAAGACAGATCTACTGGTATTACCAGAAGGTCTGCTCTATCATAGAGCCACTGAAGGCTGAGAACCCCTTTTCCTCTAGATATTTATGCTTTAATCAGTTTTTCTCCAGAACCATGTTGTGGGAGAAGTTCAGAATTGCTAGAAATGGATCAAATTTACTTCTTTTCCTTACTGTTTTTCAACTATTTCCAAATTCTTGGAATTACCCTCAAATGTGGCCTAGGAAACTACTGTGAAAAAGATGAATTAAAAGAACATCTTAAAACCAAAAAACCTCCTCCAGCAGGTCAAATTGATCCCATTGCTCTTTTTCCTAATCCTGGTGCTCCTACAAGAGCTCCCAACAGTCATTCCAGCTCCCAAACAAGCCACACAGTGCTTTGTACGATACTCACGATGTTCATGAGGGTGAGGAGGTAGTTTTGGACGTGTTCTTTGCCGTGGAATCGGACGACAGAGTCATCCACCCCCAGCAGCACCTCGATGTTGTGGTCGTTGTCTCCCGCGTGGCGGCGGCGCCGCAGGGTCTCGTTCAGCTGCTGCTCCATGTGGCCGTGCAGGGAACTCAGTGCTCCCAGGCCAGCGAGGAGGGGCTCTGCAAGGACAGTCTGCCATCAGTGGAGTCCTAATTCCTGTCTCATCCCTGGAAGTGCTCAGGGACAGGATGGATGGGACTTGGGAGTAACCTGGGCTACTGGAAGGTGCCCCTGCCCATTGCAGGGAGTTGGAAATAGGTGGTCTTTAAGGTGTCTTCCAACCCAACCCATTCTGTGATTCCATTATATGACCAATGGAATTCCAGTTCCGTTTCAGAAACATCCTCCCACAAAGCATCCTCACCTGCAGTCATTGTTTATCTGGATAAAATACATCAGTGACCTGACGAAATTATTCTCATAGTGTAGGACTGGGAGAAATCACCAGAAAACCAATAAAAAAATTCATTCAACCACATGGGTCTGTAATTTATCATGGTTCTTATTCCACACACAAAATCCAAAGCTGTTACTTCCACTTATGCCAGTAAAACAAAACATGCCCAGGGATTTTGATGGGTAAAACCTCACAGCTGTAGGATATTTGGCTCTTCCCAAATCTATACCAGTAGTCCAACAATCTCTGAGCAATGAACATCAGTGAGGAACATCTCATAGTGCACACAGTGAGCTGCATACCATGGCTCCTGTGTCCCTGTGACAGTCAGGAGCACCCCTGCTCCCCCACTCTTCCCAAAAACATACAGGGATCTCCCTGCTCTATGAAGCCAGCTAGAGCAACCAGCATCCAAGGGGACAGAGAGGAGAGACCAGCTCTGCTTTCCACTCACACTGTATCAGGGCACTTTCCCTTACGACGACAAACTTCCAGCCTTTCTCCTGTGTACTGGAATTCATGAATGCCAAGGCTGCCAAGTCCACAAACCGGCCCTTCCTGTGTCTTCAGGCACTCTCAAGTATGCCAACCCCAGGATAGCACAACAGTGGGAAAATCATACACCCACTCCAATTCCAAAAACGGCTCCAGCTGGCAAAGCTGCCAAGAGCAGCATCCAAGGGAAACCCAGCTGGAATGCTGTCACACTGCGGTGCCCATGGTGCCAATTTCCCACACCTTGCTGGGAAGTCAGGCAGTGGGTCCTCTCCCTAACTGCTGTGCCCAGTCCAAAAAATACTGGGTCACACGAGTGACCATTATCTATTTTCTTGTCTGTTTTCCATAATGCAGTGCTTGAGTGACTTCAGAGTCAAACAATCAGGCTCAATCCTAGGTTACAGGTACTGCCAGTTGGTGCTTCAGAGGATGCAGTCTGCATCTGTGGCCAAGCACTTAACAGAACATTTGAGCTCTAAGTTCACTGAGTCCAACTGTTCCCTCAGCACTGCCAAGGCCACCACTAAACCATGTCCCCAAGTGCCACATCCACACAGCTTTTAAATCTCTCTAGGGATGGGAAATCCATCACTGCCCTGGGCAGCCTTCTCAGGCTGGACAACCCTTTCCGTAGGAAATTTTCCCTAATGTTCAACCTAAACATATCTTGGCACATCTTGAGGCCATTTCCTCTTGTCTGATCACTTGATACTTGGGAGAAAGATAACACATGAGCCAACAGTGAAGAAACACACAGAACCAGTCTGGCTGTTCAGGGATTTGAGCTAGACAGACTAATCCATCCTAATCTCATTCTGGAATTAGCTGGTTTGTTACCTCTTCCTTTTTTAATTTGCTAGTCACCTGCATCACTTACATCCTGATTTTTCCCGTAGGAACATATCAGCTCATGCTCTTGTGCCAAGAGAAATGGTTATTTTGGGTTACAGCATGTGTTTGTCCTAGAGTGTACCTGTAAAATAATGGAACTACAGCTCTTCTCCTGCTATTAAATAAAGCTGTGATCTACCCAAATCTAATTTCATCAATGCTGTTATCAACCAACCCTCTGTGTACCTAAAGAGAATTCTCAGCATCACTCACATGGGAGATTCTTACCATCTTATTTTATATTGTAAAATACATGGGCTGAATTCTGTTCTAGTGATAGAAGCATTCCTTAAATATGCATGCATATACACCTTCCTTCCTTCCTTCCATCCATCCATCCATCCATCCATCCATCCATCCATGTTTCTCCCATATGTTCTCTTGCTCAATTGCCTAATTTAGCCTTTTTCTGAATATACAGCTAGGAAAAGTATCTAGGGAAGATCCACACATTCACTAATTCAAAATGAAACTAATGAGAAATCAGTATGGAACCAATTGAGATCAATCTAAATCCCTTCCCAAAGAGTGTGTTAATGTACAAAATGCCCCCAGGGACAGACCTATTCTGCAGCTACTAAAAAATTCCATTCTGCTATTCTCAAAGTAAAGAAACTAGGCCAGTCCATCTTGTCACCACCTCCTGAGCCTTATTTTGAAGCATGCCTTTTGAAAAACCAGCGAAGAAAAAAAGAATCATTTCGTTCAAACGCACATTCCTAACAGTTCCAACCTAATTCTCACTGATTTCCACACAAATTGTGTACATGCAACATTTTTGTGGCACTGCTGTACTGCCTAATTGTAAGGGATCAGCAACAGAAACCACCCAGGTCATCAGGGCTAAGCTATGATGACAGGATGTTCTCATTAGGTTCTGGGATGTGCTGGAACTCGTGTGCTTTGATTTATTAGGTCCTTAAAAACCAAAATTCTGGCAGGTTACACATTCTCCCTTATCTTTTCTTGAAGAATTGCCTGAAACTGCCTTTTACTCCAGAAGCACCAAATGACTTTCTACCACTACCACAACAGTTTTGTGGCATGAAAAGAATCTGTCCTGTTCTAAGGTCCCTGCCCCAAACCCTCCTACCCATGTGGAGCACTGACACTGGGACCTGCAGCCTTGACTCCACAATTTGGATCCTTAATATTGTCACTGTCTCTGCAGGAGAGTTTGTTGTTTGCTTAACTGCTGCCAAAACTTCTGCTTGTTTGTTTTTGGGGGCTGAGGGAAGGGTTTGTCTCTGCAGCAACCCCAACTGAGCCAGCTGGCCATAAAAATACACAGTTTTACTTGATGTTTCCCTGTATGTTCAAGGCTATATCCATGAAGTGCTTCCAGAAGCCCCTGCAGAGCATCTCTCTGGGATATTTCACAATGAATAAATATTATCTATGAACTTTTGATAACACAAAGCAAGCCAGCTCTGCTGCTGGAGAAACACAGGGCAGTTGCACAAAAGAGAACATTGGATTTAACATTTCCCTCAGGGCAGATGGAAGAAATCACTTGAGCATTAACAAAAAACAAGCCAGAAAAACTCAGAACAGCCTGCAAGTCAGAGTCAATGAGGTCAGAAAAGGCCCTACTGACCATCAAGTCCAGCTGTTCACCCATCCCCTGAATGTCATTCACCACATGAGGATGGAAATGCTGCTGCATCTGTGAGTCTTAGGAAGTGGCAGATAAGGTTTGGTGGTGGTGCCACCTCTCGTAAAGGTGTCTTGGTGTCACAGGAGGTGTTAGGAGAGGACAAAGACACTAAAGCATTTCCTAATGGAAATAAAAACGCCAGCAACCAGGTTCAGACACAGCTCCACTTTCAGAACTGTTTCACCACACTGAGGAATGAAGGAAAAAAAGATAAAAAGTTGTTGTGACTTCACATGCAGACCTCCTGAGATGATTAAGCTTGGAGAATTACCTCTGTTTATGTTCTCTTCCAGTGGGACCTTTGGAGTGACAGTGACTGGCACAATGACAAACAAACAGGGATTAAAGGAAGGTCTGAATCCCAAGGCTGCAGGATTAGTCACGAAATGCATGAACCCCACGGGCCACAAACACAGACCCCCTCTTACTTTGTTCTTACACTTAAAAGAGCAAAGGAAACATTCTGCTTCCATGAAATATGTGCTTCTCTGGTACCTGAGCAGTTCCAGCTGCAGAGTGATTCTGGGAAGGATGGAAGATTTCCTGCACTATATTCCTTGCACTGACATCATGGGAAGGCTCTTCCCTTCGATGCACCATCAGCAAAAACAGCTCTTAGCCCTCATTTACACCAGGGCTTGATGCCAGCGACACACTCAGGGAGCCACGTAGAAATGCATAATCCTCTATGCATTTGAATTATGTTTAGAGCCAACTCAGGATAAACTTTTCCAATAGAAAAGGCTGGAATTTTACCCTGTAATTTTCTTGTCATCACTTCCCTCCCTGGCATGAGGCTTTCTAGGACTGCAGGTCATCCTTACCTGGCAGCAAAGCCAGAACTTAAGGAAACTATAATTAAATAGGCCTGAATTTAGGTCAACTATTAACTGTTCTTTTTCCATCCCATGACCAGAAACAAACAGCAAAGAGGAAAACGCCAGCCTGTTCCAGAGACCTCAGTGCTGGAGAGCACTCCCTGGACAGTTTGCAACAGCTCTGCACTCACCTGATCCATGGTGAAAGTGCTTATAGATCTGTGAAAATTTAGTAGGGATGGTGCTGGTGGAACTGTCACTGTGAGGCCCTAACGTACAATCAAAAGAAGAGGAATAAGGCTCAGGATCAAACCAAGCTTGTCTGGAATAAAGATACTGCCCTCTAAGAATCAAAAGCTGAGGGAGAACACTGAACAAGCAGAGGAGAAGCCACAGAGGCTGCTCTCTGCACAGCCCACGGGCACGCCAGCACCTTGCCTGGCCACCACTAATACCAGATCACAGCTCTGCGCTGGCTTAACACGGCCTCAGGACTTGCCCGGCCTTGCCCTGGCCCATCTGCTCTGCACCTTATTTTTAGCTGGGCTTTAGCCCTAACAGCCAACTTAGCCAAAAGGTAGTTATCCTAGAACTACAAAGCATGTCTCCTGGAATTTCTGCTTTCCTAGTAGCAAGACATCCTCCCCTTCCCCGTTTCTTCAATTATTTGGCTCTCTCTCTATATATAGCAAGAATTCCATCATAATTTTATTTTGGAGGTACAGATGATTTAGTGGTTAGTTTTGTTTGTGGAATTTTTTTTTTTTTAGAACAGGTTAAAAATATATATTTACTACATGTCATTATTCAAAAAACTTAATTATGGGTAGGGCTGGCATCTGGTTTTGACCCTGAATTTTGAAGCATGAAAATGTATTAAAAACAGTCTCTTGACAATTCCAGGTCTTTTACCAAGACACTATTACAAACTGCCACTCTTCTTTCAGTTTAGCAACTTACACATGGAGATCAGAGACCTTCATAGTAACAAACTGAATTTTTCTACTTCAATCCCAGGAGAACATTCTGTTGAGTAAAGGTCAGAATTTTTTTGGACATGTGAGGAAGACTTGAGCATTTGCATCTGGCATTTTAGGACACCTGAGCAGCACCTTCTGCTGGTGCTTACATACAAACAGAGGACATGTAGAAGCCCATGGGTCACATACTGGAAACAACAAACCAAGCAAAGCCATCCCTTTGTCACTTTACACCACACCAAGTTCTTCAATTCAATCTCAATGGCGCCCTTTAAACACAGCTGCAATAAAAAGTGAAAAATAAAAAGCAAAAATGTCCAATTTTGCAAAATCATCATCTGTATCAATGTCCAAAAGTATGGAAAAATCATCTACAGAGGCTCTGAAATTTGGTTTGCAGATGAGATAAAGTAAGTCAGCAACAATGTGCAGCCTGGCCCATTGCTGAGGTCTACACCTGGGCACCTGGGACACTGGAACCAAACCCAGTTTGGGTATGGGAGGGCTTGACTTTACAGCTCAGAGTGGCCAGACTTTACTCTAAAGTTTCCAGCTCTTAAGAGCATTGAATCCATGACTTTCCAAGTCAGACTCTCACCCAGGAACATGACAGAGCTCTGCATTAACAACCTCAAGAGCACTTATGCCTTCATGTATCATTACATCAACCCATAAATCATTTTTACTTCACAAAGGAGTATTCTTAAAGTATCCTTGGATTCCTAACTGGAATAACGCACTGTAAAAGGACAGAACAATCCAGAAAAGGAACTACGTTCTGAAAGCACAGGTTGCATTCATAATTTATCTGCTAATTCAGAGCTTACTGGAAGAAGAAATGCTGGATGGCCTGAGCTGTCTGCATTTTTGGGCAGCTTTCCTGAGATGCCAACAGTCTTCACAGGAATCCCAGGGTCTAAACTCTTTAGGCAGGTATTTTCAGCACCAGAACACTACTGTGAGCTTCCAAAACTCGAGGAAGTTGCTTTGGCAGAGATGCAGTTCCCCTAGTGCTCATTAACTAAGTCATTATAGCAAGGCCTTAAAATTCCCTCACTCCTTATTCCTTGGCATCTGACCCAGCTTCTGCCAGCTGGCTGGAAGCACAGCAGGAGCCAAGTGTCCCATTTCACAGACCCATGGAGTGGTCTGGGTTGGAAGGGAGCTTGAAGCCCATCTCCTTCTGCCTCCTGGCCACAGGCAGGAACATCTTCTACTGGACCAGGTTTCTCTAAGCCCCATCCAACCTGGCCTTGGACACTTCCAGGGAGGGGGCAGCCACAGCTTTCAGGGAAAAGACAGTACATGAATTTTCAGCAGCAAAGACTGGGGCAAATGGGAGTAGTTTTCGCAGAGGGCACTAACTACTCCTTGGGTTTTTCACTTCTTTGGGATAAAGGGAAAGCTGTGTTTACATACAGCTGCTTATTTTTAAAAGCTGTGTAAGGAATGTGTTCCTAAACACGTGGGACCTTTTACTGCCACAGGAACCATGCAAGAGGACACAGCCTGGCTGATGATCCTCTGCAGGCCCAGCCACAGCCCTTTTCATCAGCAAGCAGCCCACTGCCCACTGTCAACAGCAATTACCCTCTGATCACCACTTTATCTGCCCTAAGCCTCTGGAGTCAGCAAAGCCTGCTACACTGTCCAGACACAACAGCAGGACATGGGGACAGAGCCCAGTTCCCTTAGAGGGGGATTATTCCAAGCAGGGAGCTGTGCCTTGCTCACACAGCCACACCACCCTCCCCAGCCCTTGGGAATGAGGCATGGAGCTTGACAGCTGCTGAGAAAGTCACTTGTACAAGCCACCAATGTACAGTTTAATACTTCACCTAAATATCCTAAATGTGTGCTCTGGACCAGCCCCACAAATGATGTAAAATCCCCACGTCAGAGGCCTGCTGCTCAGATCCATGTGAAGGGGAAAGCTCTCCCACCATGATCTATGCAAGGGGAAATCTCAGGAAAGATTCTCTGCCATTTTCCAGTACAGATTTGCTTTCTCCTACCTGTGGAGAAGCCAAAGAGTTTGTCTGAAGGGCTTGTGGGGACAGCCAGAACTGCTGTCCAGCTGGAGGGCAGAGCCACGAGCAGCTGAGGCAGCTAAGCTTTTCCATTAGAGTAATGAACAACAGTGAAAACACACTGTAAAAATCTAAGGGAAGAATGCCAGTGGTGGCAAGGTGGGGCACAGCAACCTGCTACTACAAAAATTCTGAAGGACACTGTGGTGGCAACAGTGGAAAAAGCAAAAAGGTACTTTAAGTGGTTTTTTTTCTGTAAACAAAAGAAACACAAACACACTTCTCACTGACTTGCTCCAAGTTCTCCTGAACCTCTGAGAGACAGAGCAGACCACTACCACAACAAATTAAGGACCAGTTAACACTGGGATCTGGGTCCTGCCTGCTACCTTGGCAGCCCTCCCTTGGCCTGTGTGTGTGATGGAGTTCTGGAATCTGGATAATCCATCTAGAGGTCACTGGCTGGACTGAACATGTGCCCTGTTGCAATAAAACACAGAATCATTGAATTGTTAAGGTTGGAAAGGAGCTTTAGGAGTCTCAAGTCCAACCATCTGACACCTGAAGTCTAAAAGGGCAAATGAGAAATTGAGGAGGGAAGAGATTAAGCTCTGTCCAAGTGCCAAAGCCAGAAGTTTTGCAGATAAAGAAATCAAAGGAGATTGAATTTATTGGGCCTTAAGCCACTTCTTTCCACCTCTCACACAAGGTTCACAGAAGACATAGAACAAGAAGAACAGCTGGGCCTGGTTTCAATCTAAACTCTTTACAGGTACAGAAGGAACCTCTTTACAGGTACAGAAGGCAAAATTATTCTTCAACACCCTCAGTGTGATTCCCTCACGTGGCCACCAGCACAGGTGGAAGCCAAGGACGTGAACGCCATGGGCAGACTCAGCTATCCCACGGCTTCTGCTGAGATCGATGTTTAAAGGAGACAGGAGAATGGAATTCACAATAATCACTCACATAAAAGGAATAACTGAGTGTGTAAAACTGGCAAAAAATGTGGGAAAATATTTATGCAGCCTGTATTACCGAGACAAAGAGAACTTCAAATGCCCTGCCAGTGATAGTGAGTCACAAAGTGTGCGGGTGTGTGACAACGGGTCACTTCCTTCCAATGTCTTTCTCCCCTGTTACTGGATCATGTAGCTGAAAGCATAATTGTCCTTAATTGCTCAGTTGGCACTAAGTGGATTCCAACCTTCCGAGAGGACAAAGTCCAACAGCTGGGTTTTGGAGCCCAGCCTTCTGATGAGCCCGTGCACCTGCAGTGACACTGGCCACGTCCAAGGCAGGGCTCCTCCACTGCTGCAGCCGACTGCCAGGGAGCAGCAGAGACATGTCTGCCTACATGAGAGGTCCCTTCCCACCCAAAACATCCCAGGATTCCACAATCCTATGGTACACATACACTACATTTGGATACACACACTGGGTGACAGCATATAGGTATTAAGGTATGTAAACATGAAGTTTAGCAGAGTTTCATTTGCCCATCAACCCTATCTCAAGCTGAAATCCTTAATTTTTTAATGAGCTTGTACACAAGAACTGGCTGAATTAATGATTATGGAGTCATTCTTTTTGGAGGAATAAAAAGAAATACATGAAGCAAGCAATTATAAATATATTCCAGCTAGCTGTGCTGGGTCAAAAAATTCTGATTCTTCGTTGAAAAATAGTATTCAGTGTCACACATGCAGATTTTGTGAAATCACAGAAAATCAGTCAAAACTGTCTCCCAGTCAAGCATCTTCTAGAAGGGAGGATTTTAAAACTGGAAGGGCTGACAGAGAGAGAACAGTCCTAAAGTAAAAGCTAGCTCTCAATTCTCACAATTCCTTACAGAGCAGAACCTCACCTACCCACAGCTCTGTCTATAATTACACAGAGTAAGTGTGATGCACTTACAAAAACCAAAAACCACACAGCCTGACACTAGACATACTGACATCACAGTATTTTTAGTGAAAAAAACACAGCAAACAGGCAGCTTAGGAGGGTTATTTACACTGTCACACCACAGAACTGGTTTGCAAACATGAGAGTCCCATCTACACTTTCCTGTGGCCATTCAGGGGAGAGAGAATTTTCTGCAAGGCCCAAACACTGGCCCTCAGAAACTGACACAGATTTTTTTCATTATGGATCCACTCCCCTTTATACTTTCCTTTTTTCATATAGACTCTTACACAATGAAGCACTTTTTTTTCCTTTCCACCTCACCAAATTCCTGTGAGCATGCCAGCCTCGCCTGCACCTCGCACAGATGTGTTATGAATCTAACTTGCACTGTTTCCACACAGGATATTTTGATCATTCCCCTCTCCTTTCCCCATCCCAATCCCATCCAAAATAGCACAGAGTCATAATCATAAATTCTCCTGTTCTGACCTGAAAGACCATTCTTTCAAAGACTATTTCTCTTGAAAAAGCTGTGACTAAGGAGAAGGAGTTTTTCAGCAAGGTTCATCCCTGCAAGTCTGCCACGGGAGGTGAGGCCTGCTGGAAGCATCTTCCGTAGGGAATTAGTACTTCTTTCTATCCAGAATCCACCTTCTCTCTCCTGACACTCAAGAACACTTAGATAAAACATAAATTTCCAACTCCTATGTGCAAATTAATTCAAATAAATTGGAACATTATTGCTAGAACCTCATCACAATGTGTGAGTATCCAAAATGCCATTTATTTGTGGAATGACACTTCACCAAGTGTTTCATGCCCCTTCAGTAGCACTCTCTCAATGAAGCTGCTCCTCAAATCCAAGGAATTTTCCTGTGAGAGGAGAGCTGCCAACTTTCCCTCTTTGGCAAGCAGGGTCCCATTCTTGCACCTCTCCCCATTTCCTGCACAGTGTTGCTTTAATGAGCCCTCCAGTCTGGTGGAAAGCTAACAGAGACAGCGAGAAAAAGCATAATAATAAAAAGGAGAAGAACCTGAGAGGGGAGAAGATTTAGGAAGAATTTTCCATTGACTATACGATGGGTCTGACTAGAAATATGACAAAAAGGAAACAGTTCTCCTCTGCAAAAGGAGGGAAAGCAGCCCAAGTGTTCAGTTTAGACACATAAAAGGACCTCTTAAGCTAAACAATAAATTTAATTACTTAGAATTACAAAGAAGAAATGCTTAGTCAAACATTGTGTTGAAGAAAACACAGCAAGAAAGACAGTTCTATGCACCAAAAGCAATCAAGAGCATGATTTTCAATCCTGTCAACCAAAAATGCAGGCTTCATCTTGGATTCAACTAACTAACTAACTAACTAACTAACTAACTAACTAACTAACTAACTAACCCCTAAAGGCAAGCTTGTCCTGGCTCTGGATCCCAGTTTGATACTGTGGTTGCAGTGGCAGAACTCCCAAGGAGGATGGCAGTGGGAATGATGCGAGAGTCACAGTCCAAGGTGAGAGACAGGCTGTTCAAAATTAGGAGACAACAGAAGTAGAAGTGGCACAACAGCAAATAATACCAAATTTAAAAAGTGTATCCAAGCATTAGTCACGGATAATAAGCCTCTCTTTCTCGCCACATGGAATTTCATCCATTTCTCAAAATTCCACTGGCATAAATATAAAGGAAAAGCTCCAACTATAAACTGTCACTGAATGCTGTTGAACTCGGGCTCCTGCTTTTTTTTCCATGAATGCACTGTAAGTCAGCATTCCAAGAGCAACAAATGTCTCCAAGCCCAAGCTATTTCCCAACAGTCCATGGACCACGAGAGTGTCCAAGATAACAGCAAAAATATGCACAAGGCCATCCTACCCAGATACCACATCAACAGAGGAAGGGGGTGTCCCAAAACCCCAGGTTGATCTGCACAAAGGGGGGTCTTGGGTTGGGACAACAAACAGCTTCAAAAACCCAGCTGAGCACAAAGATCACTATACTGATGACCTGAAAATCCTGAAAAACAAGTAACATCCAAGTCATTAGAGAGACAGAGTAACTGCTTGGGATTTGCAAAGTGTGATTTGGATAGAAGCTCTGCCACTGTGGAACAGCCACTTCCAAACTGTGGGCATCAAGCTACCCACTTCCAGCTGGGGTAATAACCTGCAGTGTCTTTGAATATCCCACTCAAGCTGTAAATACAATTCTCATCCCAAATAAGCCTTCACAGAAGATGCTGAAAGCAGCTTATTATGTCCCAAGTACCTAAAAGGTTCCACAGATGCTCTTGGTTGTCCAGTTCTGCTCTTCCATAGAAAAGCACCTGAGGGAACTCACTGTCCAGCAGCACAGCTTTCCAGTTTCTCCCTGGCTTTCCAGCTTCTGCCTCAGCTTCCCAGGCATTGCAGACATGATCCTATCTTTTACCTGTGCCAGTGCCTCACCACTCTCACTGGAAACTTGTACAGGGACTGTAAAATATGGAGTTATATGGAGATACTGGCAGCTGGAACACCTGTACACAGTGCCATCACCTATGAGGTTCAGAAAAGGTATGTTAAATTCAATACAGGGAGTTCTCTCTCTTTAAAGGAATTTAAAGTATAATTTCTTAAGGCTTTAAGAATGGAGACAGGAGCAGCTGGAGGCCGAGGACTCTGGATTTCCATGAAGCCTTACATCTGATGAACAGCTGTGAGTCAACCTGCAAGGCAAAGGCTCAAGAATACAAGTGCTCAGCTTTAAATCCTACAGAAACAGACACAGAATGACCTGCAGGAGAATTGCTGGCTTTTCTCCATTGCTTCCTCCCTCAAATGCCACGGGTTTCTTCTTTACACAGGAACAAACATCCTAAATAAGTGGTATTAGAGGGCCTGATCAAGAAACAGGCATTTGGGGTTTAGTGCCTAACGAATTTCTCTCACTATCAGAAATTCTAAGTGAGCCTGGAGATGGAAAGGGAACACATCTGCTCACTGCAGTGCTGGTGAGACGTTCCTAATAACGATGCAGATGTTTCCAAATGGAAGTGGATGGGATGCCCAGATGGCTTTCATTGTCCCATATTTCCAAGCAGCCTGACAAACTTCAGATGTAAAAATATAGATATGAATGATGATTCTGTCTGGCCAGGAAAAAAAAAAAAAAAAAAGAAAAAAAAAAGAGCCTGTTTGACAAAGAGCAAACAAATCAGATCTGAGGAGGTCAGAACTTCCAACCAATCTTCCTTCAATTAAAACAGGTGTGTCTACCAACCCCCACAACATGGCACTGTGCTGCATGAGCCCTCACAGAACAGATACATTTAATTGATTCATCTTCCCTTGTGTTCCCTATTAAAGAGCACTGTTAACTAAGGGAAGACTGATTTTTACTTCTAGTAGTAAATGTTCTAAGCATCAGAAACTTGGAAGCTTTGAAGTGCTGGAAGTAATGAAACTATATTGTTACTTATTCTTGGCAGGGAAAACTCTGATTAAGAAAAGGGGCTTGAAATAAATCAAGAATCAACGCCATAAAAGCAAACTGAAAAATACCATTAAAATACCAAAGCAGAGGCTCAAATGCATCTGTTTGTAAATTCACTTGTGATCAGGAATAAAAAGAACATGGGAGTTGGCTATGGAAGACCCTGAGCAGAACCCAGGGATATGGTAGTGCAATTTCAAGGACTGTTCAGGACAAACTATTTAAAACAGTTCCCAGAATTAATTACATGGTTTCTGGATATTCACTGCCTGTTGGTTACAACTGAGCATTCAAAAAGTAAATAAATAAGGTGACATTTTTATCATTTATTGCTATCATAGATCTATGGAATACAGGGCTTTTGTTGAAATTCAACAAAATCTATTATGCTACAGGTTACATCATCTATGATGACATCAATTAGAGTTTCTTCATAAACCACAGAGTATAATGAGTTACCCTTTCACTCTAAGGTACTCCTCAGGAGTTTTCAAAACTGGTTTTGCCACAGATCAAATGAAAGCAAGACATATACTTGGAATTGCTCTCAGTCTAGAAGCACCAGCTGAATTTTTCATGTTCAACAACATGAATTGTAAGTAACATTCGAGATATTTGCTCTATGTTGTGAGGAAATATGGAAGATCAGAATGAAGTTTCACCATGGGTTGGGCCTGAGCTTCATTTCTGCCCTAAGCAAGGGAAAAAAAAAAACCACAAAGAATCTTCATCATCAAATCACAAATACTCAAAGGCAAATGAATATCTACATCCAGAAACAAAAGGGAAAAAAAGACACTAATTTGTAGCTGTTTCCTAATTAGCTCCCTAACTTGGTTAGCAAGTCCAAGACCTAAGTGAAAAGTAAATCATTACTTGGCAGAGCAGCCTGCAGTCAACCCCAGTGATTCTGCTCAAGCTACATTTAGAGCTCCTAAGAAACATCCTCAGCAGCTTCTTCTCTTCCCCCAAGGTTCTCTTCTCCTGGGTTACAGACACCTTCCAGTATACCAGGTTGCCCCAAGCCCCATCCAGCCAGGCCTTGGACACTTTCAGGGATGGGGCAGCCACAGTTTCCCTGGACAAGCTGTGCCAGGGCCTCACCAGCCCCAGAGGGGAGAATTTCCTCCCAATGTCCTCCCTGCCCTCTGGCAATGTATAGCTGCTCCATGCTGCAGACTCCAGAAATCCCCAGACCCACAAACCTTCATTCTCTGCCTGCATGGAACTTCTCAAATCCCACTGTACCACTCCATAGCACTTGGAAAAACAGTGCAGAAGAGCCTGGACAGAAGGGAACAGGGTATATACTAAATTGGTAAACTACTACAGCATTAACTTTGACATGAAATGGAGGAAACACATCCAAACTCCTCTGGCCCAGAGGTTATTTTGATGCTCAGGGGCAACCACAGACCCATCACTGACTCCCACTGATCTGACTTTTGTAAATAATTAACAGAGTTACTACTGCCTCTTACTTTAATACCTCTAACAGATTTATTGTCAAGGAGAGAAAAGTACAACTACTATTCCTCCTGGAAATGGTGACTTTATGTTCTCTGGAGCTATTAGTGGGGAGAACTGGAAAGGCAGAGCAGAGCTCTCCATTAAGAAAGCACAAAGTTCCTTGGATGGCCTTGCATCACCTCTTTCTGTTTCCAGACAAGACTAGAAAAGCTCAGTTTACACTGTGTTTAACCCTGTTGCACTTGAAAATTTATTATCTGAAAGATTTTAGGTACTATTAGGATTTTGCACAAGATGGTCAGTGCATTTGAAGTTTTTATTCCAATTTGTGATAACCAGGTGGTGTTGATTTATTATTTGCTGTCTGTAGGATTACAAAACACGATTATTTGGCAAATTGTTATTCAAACTCTGTGATCCAGATTTTGCATTTATGGCTACAGGATAGTAATTTCATACAAAAAGATAGCACTTGCTAATCAAGTGTGCATTTTCACACACACTCACAGCCCACCACATCCTGTCTTCCCTGGAGGATGCAAGTGTCTGAGTCCAGCTTTCTCCAGACATCTAGGTCCACTGTTAGGCATCCTATGCAGAAATATGGGAGAAGAAGGAAAATCCTACCATTTCTAGCCACCTGATGGACAGAGCCTGTTGCCAGGAACAACAGGAGGGACAAACCTATTCCCTACAGGCAAGTCACTAACTGCTGGGAGGCAGCAGCCTGCTTGTTACGTGGGGGTGGAGAGGTAAAATGCCAAAGGAGACACAAGGGCATGCCTCCTATGGACAGGTCATCAAAGTTTTCCAGGGAATGTTTAGAAATAGGCCCTGCCAATAATGCTGCAAAGGAAGACACACCAATGAAACGCTTCCTTTGGCTACTCATAAAGTTCAAGCCAGCTAAGCTCTTCATCTCTCCCTGGGTTCTCTTCCCAAACCACACGGTATTTGATGGAATCCAACACAGATTTCCCACAGGTCAGCCTCTCCCTGTCACCAGGCATGAGAAGTCAGCTTCGCTGAGACATCAGTTCCCTTCTTTCCAACTCTAACTGCAGACTCAGACTTGTGTGACTTCTAGTAACCTCCAGAATCCTAATTATCTGGCTGATCCTGTCCCATGTTATTGGAAGACTCCAAAGAATGATTAGGCAAAGCATTCCGGAAAAAAAAACAACAACCCTCTTTTCTTAGCAAACAACAGCTGGGTCATGCTGTTACTCTGCAGCGTTTTACTATTGCATTTTGGAAAGATTTATGCACTTGTGTAACCCAGAAATGGATCTGAAGAAACTCAGTCCACTGGGAGAAATGTGAAGTATGAGGCTGATGTTCTCATGTTAGTAAATTCCATCCACATTCCTGTCAGCTCCAGCTGCCCAATTCTGTGTCATCCAACATACGACAAACCAGAAAACTCATAATTCCCTTATCATCTACATCATGTTTTGAAGGGATAAAGGGAAGGATGTAGTGAGCTCTGGGACATCTTGGTGCAATACATGGGGCACAGCAAGAATTACTCCAAAGTAACCCCACATGGACCCCACCAAAAGCAAGAGCATGGCATCCAAATTGCTCATTCAAAACACACCAGATACATTTTCCTTCTCTGACATAAATCACAGATCCCAACATCTCATCCAAGTATTTTCAAAGATATAAATGAATTAAATTGCCCTCAGTTTGGATTCTTAAGCTGTTTTTAGAATCTTCCCATAAATTTATTGAGCATCAAATCCATTAAAAACCTGGTGTCTCACAGTGGGGAAAAATGCTAAAACTGCAGAAAATTCAGGAGGAGAAAGTCCAGGAAGAGTCTTATGGTATGAAAATTATTTATGTTATGACACAAACTACAATGTTTTAGTTCATTTTCCCATCAAAAGCCTGCTGTAGAGCACAGACTGGTTAAACAAGACTCTTTGCCCCCAGTGAAAGAGTCTCTTGGTGCTCTCATTTCGGTCCTAAATTTGTAGGCTGTGCATGTGAAACACATGAATAAGCCTCAGCCCCCGCAAGCTGTGGGAGGATTAATTTCCTCTGGTTCCTGACCTCTAATTCACATAAACTCCCCCTGATAATGCAGCTCTTCTGACTCTCATTCTCATCTTCTCAGAGAGTGCTATCCTGGTATGTCTGTCTTGGTCCATAAAAAGCACTTGTAACCATCTCATGTGCACCTTTCTGATCAAACTCAGCAGTAGAAAAAAGCCATTTCACATCTAAGTGAGGGATCTCAGTACTACATGGACCACCCAAGGGTGCTCCTCACCTTGGCATGTCTCTCCCAGATTGCTTTGAGAATGTCACCTATAAACCAAACAGGCTCCTTCACATAGGACCAGCTGCTTACACAATATTTAAAAACCTCTCCTGTCTGTTAGCACCACTGTTTATTGAAAGTTTTCTTCTTCCTATGCAATTTGGGGGCACAGGGAGTTTTTATTGGAAAACAGTATGAGTCTTGGAATGGCCACAAGCTGAATGTACTGACCTGTCTCCATTTTTTCAATTTTCCCTTCGTACAGATTTTTCTGTGTGTTTTACTACTCTGGCACTGGGTGTCTGCAGTTGGAATGAAGCCTTTATTCTTGCTTTTATTTAAAAATCATTTTCCTTTGTTATTGCCAAGAACAGAAGACGACTTAAGCAGATGGATGTTCCTGCTCTCATCATCAGGCACAACCTCCCCGACACAGACAGAGCACATCAGTCACTTCACAGCACCTTCTGATCCATTCCTGCTCAAGCTTTTCTTTCTTAAAAAAATTGCAAGCTTTTCCTCACTATAAAGTCTGTGCTTCCCTTTGCTTCCTACACATCCATCACCAACACTCCTTTTCTTTTATACCATACTGTGCTCTTCCTGTTCTGTTTGATTACTTAAGCAAACTGTTACCTGAAAACAAAAGAAAAAAACCAATCCCACAAACTATATTCAATGAAGAACTTCAGAGAATCCACTTAAGTTTCAATTTAAGAGAAGAAGGCTAAATTAAAAGCAAAAGCTCCAGAAGCACTGAACAAAGCACAGGATGTCCTTAGACAATGCAGGTTATTGCCATCAATACAAGTTATTGGTGGCCCTTTCTTGGGGGACTACAAGAGAGCTGGAGTGAGACTTTTGACCAGATATTGGGAAGAAATTCTTCCCTGTGAGGGTTGTGAGGCCCTGGCAGAGGCCGCTCAAAGGGGCTGCCCCATCTCTGGAAGTGTCCAAGGCCAGGTTGGATGGGCCTTGAAGCAAGCTGGGAGAGTGGAAGGTGTCCCTGCCCATGGCAGGGGGTGGAGAAAGATGATCCTTAAGGTCCCTTCCAACCCAGACCATGCTGGGATTCTGTGATTATACAAGAATGTCCATACTGAACAGAGGATGTTACACAACATGCTGTAATGAGTCTACACAGAAATCATTTCCATCTTCCCCACTGTTCTGATGCACAAACTTGTGTGGTGGGCTGTGCAGCATCAAAAATATCCTCCACCAGAACACAGGTCATGAGAAATTCTGCTGAGAAAGGGTTCAGACACTCTCCGGCACGACAGTGTCCCTGAGAACCACTAATGTGCCTGGGGAAGTGCAGAGGGAGGTCTCCCAAGCAGGCAATAGTCTTCCCATTCTTCTACCTTCTATTCCAGGGTTTCATTCCCAGGCAACCAGGAGCAATTCCCAAATAATTTCTTCCTCCTACATGTTTCCCACCTGGGACAAAGACACTCGACGCGAGTGCCATGGCAACCCCATCACACACACAAGCACTTTGGTTCTTTGGGGAAAATGAAAATTCTGAAAGGAAGCTAGGAGATAAAGGCTCTTACTCCTTGTTTCCCACTGTTAGGAAGTAATTACTAAAATACTTTCATCTCAAGTGCTTGCTGGGTGAATAGGTTGTCATTTAAAAAATACTATGGTGTGAAGATGAGGATGAAATAGGAAAGCTCCGAGTACATGACCACGCTGTGTAACCGCTGAGCTCAGGGTTGGTGGTCATCATTCTACCATACACAAGTGCAAAGAAAAAATGATAAATGCACAAACAGGAGGAAAGATAAATTGAATACTCAGTTATCAGCTCGAGCAGCACATGATTCAAACCCTGCCTCATCATCCCACTGATATCAGTTTGAGTGTTCACACTGATTCCACTGGACTTGGATCAGGCTTTTATGTTTCTGAAACATTGCTTGGGTTTTATTTTACCACACTCCTGAGCCAAATTCAGTAGGACTTGCACAGAAGGTCTCCTAGGTGCAAATTTGATTGTAAAATCTACAGGTTCGTTGCCTGCTTCTCTTGCGTCTAGAGCACTTTCAAGGAATAAGGTTAATGAGCACACATTTCAGTGATGTTTCTCAGCTTACAAACAAGACACAGCTGCTTTTCATCCCACCCAGACAGAGTAATATCATTGTGACACCTCCAAAACCTCCCCAACTCAGGCTTGCCCTGAGAGCATTTCCTTCCATTCCTGAGTAAAAAGCTATTTTGGTGAGAAAATCATAAGGATTTATTTAAATCATGTTTTAACTTGACAGCTTCATACACTCTTCTATTTTTTTCAGCCCTGTCTGCACAGCTCATTTGCTCTCTGTCCCTCAGACCTTTCACCCCCAACATGGAGACTTTGCCTTTGTTTCTTTTTGCCCTTAAGGATAAGTATTTTTTGATTTAAGAGACATTACTTGGGAGTAACACAACATGAATGCTGACTACCTGTAGTACTCAACCCAAATGAGAAGCACAGATGTTCAACGTCTTTAGGATCAAGACTTAAATGACTGGGGAAGTCGAGCTTACAAATGTCATCCCAGGGCAATCTGACATGGAAAAGCTGTCAGGAGACTGTCATGTGTATTTACACCCATGGAGACCTCTAGACACTGTCCTGCTCTGTGATATGATTCCCAGACCAGACCTAACCAGATGCTCATCCCAGATGCTTAAAAACAAATGTCCAGTGTCACATCCCACTACATTTAAGTGTTTTTTCAATAGCTGGGATTTCCCATGGGAAATTTCCCTTGCCTTCCACCCTACAGAAGAGGAAGAGCTTTGTTTGTCCAGGGGAACTAACCTGAGCTCAGCACTTCAAACCAGCAAATACCCTGTCCGATGGACATCACAAGGATCAAGCAGGATTTTGGGTTAATAAAATGATTTTAACACTTGGTGGTCGAGACCTACTGCTTCCCTGCACTGTCTCACCTAGCAGAAGAAATTTCATATTCCAAGGAATACAGTCAAACAAGATCCTGTGAATCAGCAGACAGATTACACATGACATACAAATAGTCAATCCTGCCAACAGCCTGTCAAAATATGGAAAACTATCCACATTCCCCTGATATCACTGAGTGAGAGCACAGGCATTTTCTAAGCACAAAAGATATAAAACTACAATTCCCTGGTATCAAAACAAGCCCCAAATATTCAGGTCCATTTATATGCAAGATATCCTACTCACACCAAAATGACTGAAAAGACAGAGGTATAAAAAGGCAATAATTAATGAGGAAATCCTTCAAGGGACCTAAACTGCGTGTGCACACACACAAAGAAAAATTCCCCACAGGACTGAGGCACGATTTTCAATCTGATTTCTTGAGTGTCTCATGTAAGACTTCTAAAGAAACCAGTCCCTACACAAAGCAAATTATGAAAACAATACATGCAAATTGCCACTGTCATTCCCTAAAGAGGCTGTCCGGAGCCATGGATACCATAGACAGAAATCAGCACAGGGTGCTGCTTCAGGGTGGGAAGGCTGAATCCGCACTGTCCAGCAGCTTGAGGCATCCCAATATCTTCCCCAGAACCCCAGATTTCTGGTTCCCACCTAAGACAGCTCAGTGAGGCTTCATCAGAGAGACAGCCATAAAGGTAACAGAGAAAGAGAAGTGGGCAGATGTGCTGACTTCCACGAGAACACAGGATACCAACCAATCAATACTCCACAGTACTGTGCTCATTGCTAAAACCTTGCTCTCAGGATGGCAGCTTTTCGACTTACAACTCCTACGCTCATCCTGTCCAATTGTTTGAGCAATGTCCAACCAGCCCTCAAATGCTGTAAAATCCTGCAGGAATACCAGATGTCCTGTCAGACTCCAAGCTCCTTCCACATAGCTAGAGCTGGAAGCCTTCCTCTTAGAAAACTGACTTTTGTAGGGAAAACATGACACAGCGTGTCCTGTGTCACTGCGGAGAAAGGCTGTCACACTGTTTCCAGTTTTGTAATGACTTTAGTGACAACAACAATTTTAAGTACTTTTTTATCTCAATGGCTGTTTTGTTGAGTCATCTGTCATCTGTTACTGAAAATTTGGATTCTTGTGCATGCTGGCTGAACTCCCAAAACACGAGCAGACTGTACTCTGCATCAGTGCCTCGAGCCCAAGCACGGTGGTGGGTGAGCAAGGACAGAGAAGAAAGAGGAACATTTTCATGGCATGGATATGCAGCTCATACATAGGTAACTCAACACTTGCAGCACATAGACAACTCAACTACTGCAAACGTTTCCTCAGGCTCCACAGGCTTGGGCACCTTGCTTTAGCCTTGGTCATGAAGTCTTCAGGTTGGAAAAGCCCTCCAAGATCAAGTCCAGCTATTCCCCCAGCACTGCCAAGGCTACCATTAACCCACGTCCTCAAGTGCCACATCTACATGACTTTAAATGCCTCCAGGGATGGTGACTCCTCTACAGCCCTGAGCAGCCTGTGTCAGGGCTTGACAAGCCTTTCCATGAAGAAGTTTTTCCTAATACCAAATCAAAACCTGCCCTGGTGCAACTTGAGGCCATGTCCTCTTGACCTGTCACTTTTTACCTGAGAGGAGAGACTGAATCCCACCTTGCTACAACCTCCATTCCAGGAGTTTTGACCTTTCAGAGAAGGTCTCCCTGAACCTCCTCTTCTCCAGGCTAAACTACCCCAGAAGCACAAGCTGAATTGGAATGGCCTTGTTGGGGTACCAAACACCAAGCACCTCTAGTTCTGTGCATTGTAAGTACTTCTTTTATTTCCAAAACCCTTTCCAGTTTCAGCAACATGTGAACACAATGTAAAGATGGGAATGTGAGAAGCTGAAAGATACTGAAATAAAGGCAGACCACTGACGGGTGCAGAACTCTTTCATCCTGAGCCCAGAGCCTCAAAACCCTCAATCTTCAATATGCAATGCCTTGGCTTATGAGGATTTGTGTAATATTAAAAAGACACACAAGCAAATGGATTAAACTACACGATGATAATTATTCTCAGACATGATAGTTATTCTCAGATGGACCAACCACATTTTCTTCAAGGCAGAGGGGAATTCCTGGATGTGACAAAATATATCTGATCAACACAAATGCCTTCAGACCACTTTCAGTGCGACCAGTAGAAGGAGGAAAATAATAAACTGGGCACAATTTTGCTGTTACTCAGAAAGAAACAGGACCCAAACTTCAAACAGGAGTTGTACAACGTCTTTCAAAAGCTTCCATAGGCTGAAGTCACCTGGAATAGATCTGCAAGCAACACCCACGGGGTACTGTACCTTCTGTGTGGACATCAGGGAGCATGTCGGTGGGATGCTGCGCTACCGCTGACCGCCTGTACACCATGTGGATTCTTCCCTTCTCCTCTTCCATTTGCTTTCCTCTTTCCAAAGGCTCAATGAAGTATTCATCCTCATCAGTTCTGATCATTCCAGCCTGGTAAGGAAGAGAGGAAACACGTCCATATGTAATTTTAGAGCCTAAAGACCCAGCCTGAGAACCTAAAAACAAATACTGAGAGGGATGAAGCATAAAATGATTGGAATACTACTGTAACCCAAACATTTCTTCCCCCCCCCACCAAAATTTCACCAATAAAAAGAGCTTGAAGTTTTCCAAATGAATGGAGACGAAGGGGCAGAAGCAGGTTATGCATTTTCAAGTGAATCCTCCCTGTAAACTGCAGTGCCAACCCAGTGCTTCCTTACCCCCAGGACAGAGAGGTGTCCAGGGAGGTGCTCAAAGCACATGTTTTCAAGGCTCCCTCAGAGAAAAGGCTGCGGTGGATTTTTAAGAAAAAAGTATGTAGTGGAAATTTTTTTTTCCACAAAAGCACACTGATGGAGCAATCCAGGAAAGCAGTCTCCAATCTTGGAATGCTATTAATTTTACTACTTTTTTTCTTCTAAATTAATGACATTCAAAATTTCCATCCACTGAAGGAGGTAGGTTGGAATCTGTGCCACTGAGGACTTCTCCTGAGCTGTCCTCAGGATTCTGTGAAAAAGGGAAGACAACAGGACCATGAAAATCCAAAAGCAGCCTTTGGGGCATAGTGGCTGGAATAAACCCGCCTGTTCCCAGCACCATCTCAGCCCTGAGGCTCAGGGAAGTGGATTAACTCCTTGGCTTTCCTGCAGGCTTGCTTCTCCCAGGGGAGAATCCAGAAGAAACCTGCCCAAGGTCCCATCAGTACTCCATCTGCATCTACCTTGCTCCCCAGTATCTGTATCTGTCTGAATGACTTCTGAGTATTAATTCCTTTCATCCCTGCAGTTTTTCCTGTCCCCCTCGATCCAGAAGAAATGGTGCAGAGTGAACAGAGGGAATTTTATGGCGTTAGAGAGATGCGAAAGCAAGTGCTGTTGGAATTCATAATAAAAGGTAAGTGGGAGCAAGGCCAAACCCAGTCTGGCCCAGGCAGCCCACCTAGGTGGGCTTCCCAGAGGACACCAAACCTTATATCCTTTACTGGACAATCCATGGACGAAGCAAAATCTGGAAAATACTTTTTTTTTTTCCCCAAATGTAAAAGATGCAGGCAAGAATAAGGGAATAAGAAACAATATAAAGCCTTGAGAAAATAACCTACAAGGGCAGGTTAAACTAAGGAATCACTTCCTGAGCCAAAATCAACAGCACTTAAGGGGGAACATGATTCCCTATAAATATGCATGGGTTTTTTGGAGGGAAAGAGGAAAGAGCCCTTCATTCAGGGAGCACAACGAAAGAGCTGTGAAGTGTCCTTTAATGGCCACATTTACCTCCAGTATTAAACATTATGGGTGGGATTTCCAGAAGTATTTTAGGAAGTCAAATGCCCTGTTTTCTTGCAGTTTGCAGTATGGGTGAGGCAGTTAATTCCCAGGTGAGCTTTGGAAAGGCCACCCTCAAAATGTCAGGAAGTCTGTTCAGCAGTCACACGGATGGCCATTATCACGTGCTTCTAAAACTGATCACCAGGGAGTGGGAAAGGCTTTGGGTTGTTAAACCCATCCTACCATCCCATGGTCAACACCAGAAGGGCAGAGGATGCTCTCTCCTTCTGCTCCCATTCTCCATCCCAAACTCTGCTGGTATCTATATTTTGAACGCCTTGTGTTTTTTTTAAGACACAGAATCTCTCGAAAAGAAGATAATGCTATAAGTTATACTTTTAAACTCCTTAGTGCCTTTGTACTACAAAGAAATAGTTTTTCAAACACTGTTGTGACACCCTGGGGAACCGAGGCGTTAATTAGCAGCTATTTCTCCTAAACCAGCTCTGAACAGTGAGAGAACAGATCTGTAAAGTGGCTTTAAACAAATCAGCAACACAATATGGGAATTCAAGATGCACAGAGCTTCCCTGCATCTCTCTACGTGAGAACCTTCATTTGTATTTCAGACATCCTTTGTCTGCCTCAGGATCTGCACATCCCTCTGTCATACACAGTAATTTGGAAACACCACGTGCTGGGTCTTCACTGGGAAGAGTTGAAATAGGGGAGATATAAGCTTAAAAAACTGAAACTTAACATCACGTTCAAGGCTCTACATTCACCTCCAAACAGAGCAGGCTGTCAGTAAGTGGAAGCAGATTAATAAGCAGGTTGGAGCTTGCTCAGCAGCAGGAGGCTGCATGAAGTGGTATCCTTAGTAAGAAACAAGCAAAGAAAAATATCAGGAATAAACATAGGGATCTAAGGACGCCAAAATCCCCTTCCCCTCCAGAAGGTTGTTCCAACTTGCGACTCTTCAGTCACACACAGGTGCAAATATGGAGTAACAAAGCCACACTGTGATGTTGGACTCTACCTAGAAGGGAACCATGAGAAGATCACAGCTCTCATCAGAGTGAATCAGGCTTGTGTGAAAGAGCCAGGCAGTTACTTTCCAATCCAAGGACACTGAAGGATTCAGTGGGAAAAGGGAGAACTACCTGTGTCCTGTTTTATGGGAGAGACTATGCTCAGGAGGATAAACCTGCTCAGGAGGATGAACCTGCTTGCTTCAAAGAACAAAATCGAGTCCAACACCTGCACCAACACAGGAAAACAGACAGGATCTGTACATCAAGAATTTCAAAGTCTGGAGATTTCTCCAAATGTTTTCTCTTTCCCCTTCCATTCTTCAAAACATGTGGTGGGGCAGAAGAAGCCTTTATTTGACCAAGAGAAGCTGAGTAGCCTTCACTCTCATGAAGACCAACAGAGGTTTGGTCTATCCAATAAAGAGGGACTCTGCCATGGTCTGGTTTCAGCTTCCACCTGCATTTCCTACAAGCATCCAAAATGGACTCCCCTTGTTTCCCACACAGAATCATGGAATCACGGACTGGTTTGGGTTGGCAGGGACTTTAAAGACCAACTTGTTCTATCCCCTGCCACGGGCAGGGACACCTTCCACTATCCCAGGTTGCTCCAAGACCTGTCCAACCTGACCTCAAAAACTCCCAGGGATGGGGCAGCCACAGTTTCTCTGGGCAGCCTGTGCCAGGGCCTCAGTACCCTCACAGGGAAAAATTTCTTCCTAACACCTAATACAAACCTTTTGTGCTTCAGCTTAAGGCCATTGAAACTAAATTTCCATTCTATGGAAACGAAGTGAATCAACCACCCCTCACACATTAAAAATTAAATGCAGAAATACACATCTGGAATATATGAGAACTACCTCAAGTGTCAGAATCAGAATACCTGGATTAATTCTCACTTTGGGTCACACATTGATCATTCAGCTTGTTGTGAAATCTCTTACAAGGCTCTCCACATATGGTAAGTTCAGTTCAGGAAGTTTCTTGTGCCATCCCACACTGTTTCAGCAGGTATCACCCTTGATTTCTCCATCCAGCCCAATGCTTGGACTGCAGCAAAGGACTCAGCAGCCAAACCAACACAAGATTCTGCCTCCCAGAAAATGCTTTCTTCACATCATTATATTGATGGAATTGGAAAAACGTTTCCAGGGCTCTATCCCCATTCTTTATCCCTCCTTTTTTCCCCGTTGGACAATCACAGGTGCCTGACAGCTCTATCCTGCCCCTACCTAAATAGAAGCCCTATTGAAAAGCATCAAGAGCTCTGTGTTCCCTCAATTTAATATCCAACCCTGGCTGAGCAGACACTGCCTCCTGCCAAGACAAACACCTGGGATCTGGAACGGGGAGGGGGCAGGTTCTGGAGACAGCCCTCCAGTCTAAACTTCTTAAGGAGTCGATAGAAACATGCTTTTATAAAAGAGGTGCTGCCTCGTCTGAAAACACCGATTCAGCCTCAAAACACTGCTACCTTTCACCCTCTCTGTTGGTTTAAGGTGGGTTCAGTTTGGTGACTGTGCAAAACCTGCGTCACACCTACCTGCTGCTCCACTTTCCAATCCAAAGGCAAAAAGCTTTTGGAGTTGCACTGAACACTGGTTGATTTATTGAAAGAAAAATAAAAGCAAAGAAGTATGCTTTGCCTGCAGCACATTTCCCTTTACCGGCCTCCCCCAAAACTCAGCCACAGTGGGTGGACACTGATTCTAAGTTTGTGTAGCTCCAGGGTTATACCTTCAGTTCCTTGGGTGGATATTATTTCCCATGCCACGTGGGTTCCATATTTTGGCAAGAATCAACGGATTCTCTGGGTTTCTTTTCAAAAAGCTTCTCTAGAAGCTTCTCAAGTTGTTGAGTTTGCCCATGATGCTACTCTTCAGTGTATGCCAGTGCCTCACCATCCTCGCAGGGAAGAATTCCTTCCCAACATCCCATCTAACCTGCCCTCTGTCAGTTGAAGGCAATCCCCCTTGTCCTGTCACTTCAGGCTCTCCTCCCAAGTCCCACCATGCTCACACACTCTGACAGGTCCCTCTGGCTGGGAAGGGGAAAGGCATCCAAACAGACATAGTTCCCTCCTTTCACATCTTCTGCATGCTAAAGTATTTATGGCCTCGACATACTTGGCATATAAAAAAATACTACACATTAGAGGAATGCTGGAAAAAAGTAATATTGCAGCACTGCACATTTTGGAGAAACAGACGTTACTGATCCAGTTGCCGGGTGCCTACAGAGTAGGTTTGCAGATGGAATTCCTCCTCCTCCACGGATGGGCCTCCAGTCTCCAAGGAGGTGTCTGGGCTTTGGGAAAACACCACAGTTTGGGGGTAAAACATCCCCATTTACTAACCCTCCAGCTCCAGCACCCTTGGAGTGATTCCCAGAGGAGCAAGCAGAAATTCCACAGCTCGTTTTCCCTCTCTGGAAGATCAGTGTGATATAAAATCCATGTTCTAGCCCATGTTTTATCCTGGCCACGCATCTCAGAATTAAAGCAAGAGCTCCTGTATCATTTTAGGCTCCATCCTTGAAGAGTGTTGAACACAGGCAGCACAGAGTTGAGATTTTTCCTTACTAAGTGCATGCCAAAAGTGAGATGGCATTTATGTAGTAACGTTAAACCCGTTTTTGAATCATATGAAAGATTGAAACAGAACACACACCACTTGAGTCCCACAGCCACATAAATTATTAATCCAGCACCAGTTTGTGAACAATCACTAATACCGGATTTTTAAATCAAAACAAAAATCTTCTGCAGCTACCAAGAGAAGTCTTATTTGTTCAGAAGATTCAGAAACAGGATGAAAACAAAGGAATGTTTAATATCCTCTTCCAAACCATGGGCAAGGTTAGAAGGTTCTTAGACGAGCTCCTACTAAAATACTGGAAATCGTTTACCCAGAGCAACTGAAGTCTCTCAACATACTAATTGATACCACTTTAAGGAGCAAAAGGCATTTGAAAGAGGCATCAAATTAAACAAGATCCTGTTAGATTTGCACAGAAGAAAAGAAAATGCCAACATTTACTGGGTCACTGCACTGGACTGGAGTTAAGTTTTTTAGTCTCCTCTATAAACATCCATAAGAAAATTCCGTTATGCTGAAATTTCTCATGCTTGGTTTTGATCCAAATGCTGGGTGTTCTTTTTCCCCCTTTCAGAAGATTTAAGAAAACTCAATGGAAGCCCTTAAGAGTTATACGAAAGCACAGAGAAAAAACAAACGTTGATTTTATGTGGAAAAATATGTCTCTATTTTTCGTTCTTGGAAAACTCACTGGGATTCATTTTAACAGCAAACTGCCGAATAGAGCTGGCAGGCCAAATGCTTTGTCCTTAAAGAAGGAACTGTGGGTTTAAAATATCAGTTATTGAAGAGTGAAAAGTATGCACGGAACATGCTTAGGGCAGTCAAGCACCTCCCTGGTCCCAGCAAATCTCTGTAGAAATATTTACTGAGCACAAGTTTTGTCTTTGTGTCAGTTACAGCAGGTCTTTGCTAGGAACTATTTCATGGAGAAGTGGTACAGGAGACAGCAAAGGTTGCCAGTTCTGCTGTAAACGTGGTGTTTTCCCAGATCCAGAAGTCATGGGATGACACCAGTCATAGATTCCTCTAAAATGTGGAAAGGAAAACAGAAAGCGAGGACATCTGATAGCCTTCAGAGAAGGGGAAATGAGACCTTCAAGTGCTGAATACTCCAAAAGCATAAAGTGAATAAAATAATGCCAAAATATGAAGATCTTATGATCTGGATGTCAGCAGCACCATTTCTACTGTGGCACACAAAAGAAATACTGATTTATCTGCTGCCTGTACACAACAGTCAAGAATGATACCACAGCATCACTGCTCTTCCAAGGTAAAAGAAAACTCAGTCCAAACTATGCATGAGCAAGAGTCATCTCCTCAGAGAAGTCACAGGAGGACAGAAAACTGATGCAGCTTCCTCTGAATCGAAATACTCTGTGGATCAAAATCTAGGAAGCACCCAAGTTAGTAATTATTTCCATCAAACTCATCATTTTAAATTGGTTCTACATCCTTGCACAAAGGGAAAAAAAAACAATTATGGCAAAATCTCTCAAAGGAAAAGGAGAAGTAGTTTTACACCTTTGGTCATGTATAAAACAAGAAAGTCAAATGACAAAGGGATTTTTATGAGGTAGGGAAGCTGATTTAGTGTTGCATGGTTGTAATTTATTAAAGTGCTTGACCAAGTAGCAGAAGCACTCGATGAAAACTAAATATCTATTTAAAATAGAAGTGAAAATAAAGATTGCAAAGATTGTTTTAATGGGAACATTGAAAGTGTTGCACTTTATCCATCATTTCAAAAAGCTCCTGATGAAACACAGGGGCCAGAGATGGAACCAAATGACTCTTCTTTCCATGACTCTTTCAAAGTCATTATTCTCCCTGGAAGGGAGCATAATGTTTAGAGTTGCAGTGTGACCCTGCAAGAAAACTAAAAACAAGAAAGAGAGGACAAACTCTTTTTCTCAATGACCTTGCACAGTATTTTCTCTCCAGTCCTGCTTAGTGCCCCTTTGCAAACATCAGACCATGTGCCTTGCAGGCTAAATTCCAGATCCAAGTACGTACAACACTGAATAAACATGGAACATCAAAACAGCCATTGGTGAATATGATTTCTGTACCTCCACCCTACTAAATGCAGTTACAAATTCAGCACCAAGTCCACCATCAATGAGAACTTTGAGAGAGGCTACAAGGATTGAATTTTGATAACATTGATTGTTTCAGTATCTGTTTACTTTCTTTTCCTGGGACACACACTTTCCCACAGGTGACATGTGGAGGCAGGACATAAATGAGGAATGAGAGCCCAATTCATACACTGCGTGTGCATTATCAAGAGTCCACACAAGTTATACAATCTGGGATTTATTACTAAAACTATAAAAAAGGGCTGTACTTAAGTCACTTTAATAAGCTTATGCTATTTTATAAACTGTAAGCTGTGAGCCTCCAGGAATCAAAAAATTTAAAAAGTGTCTGCTGTTTTGGAAACAAAGAGGAAAAATCCAGAAAGGAAATTCTTTGCCCAAGTGCCCTAAAAGCAGTGTTTTATGAAAATGCATCACCAGGACTACAAGGTGTGATTAAATAACAGCTACAAGAGACATATCCAGAGCAGCACCCAACCATCAGCCCTTTGTTCCAGACCATTTTTAACCACAGATTGATCTGTAACAGCAGTTTCAGCCCCTAAATATATTGTTTAAAAGGGAGGGATTACATGTACACCTGTACTTTGCTGTACAGAATGATTTTTCAACATCAGAAATAAACTATAAATAAAAGTATGAAGTTGTGGCAATCAAAGTGGAGACTTTTCACAAAAAGTCTCCAGGCAGATTCTTTCCAGCTGCCTGTTTCTAAACCCCTTCCTAGAGGATGCTCTCCTCACCTCGCCTCACCCACACTAGACTGACAAGTTTCTTAATTTACCTTCAAATATTGTGTCCAATCTAAAGACAGGAAAAAAGAGACTAATAACAACCTTAGTTTTCTGAGCACCCTATTTTCCACTCATGGCTACATACTACATGCACATTTTGCCCAGCCTGGGGTAGTTGTTAAGTTCACAGCTCAGGGGTTCTGGGCTATTCCTGCTGATTGTTACAGAGGGAAGTCCTTCCCCAGAGGGAAGTCCTCCTTTTGTAGAAGGCACCTTAGATGAGATCACAGGTCACTCAGATGCCAGCCTGAACTCACAGCATTTCTCCTCAGCTTGGAGGGTGAGGAATTCTGCAGAATGGTCAGAACACATGGGACTGATTTTCCTTTCATCCTTGCTTTCAATTACCTGATAACCTGCTGCCACCTGCTCCTCAACAGAGGATAGACACAAATAGCACAGCTTTAATTCCAGTTACCAAGAGCTGCCTACAAACACTTCCTATGAGCCAAAAGGAGCTAAATTACCTCCACCTTGTTGAACAGATATAGCTCAAAGTTGCATTTACAGTGTCCAAAGCCTCATTTTCCATGTCCAGAGCTCTATTTTTAAGATCCAATCAATCCTTAGAGTCCGACACATCTCAAGTGTCCAAACCCTCATCCCATGGTTTTTAGGGCCCAAGAGACATCTTGAGCGTCCAATCCCTCATACATAGGGTTTAAATCATAATTTGAGACCTAAGAACCTCATTTTTGGGTCACAAAGGCCCATTTCTGGAGTTCAAAACTTTGACTCTAGGGTCAAACCCCTCATTTTTAGGGTACGAACCCTCACAAGCTCTAAACATCCCTTCTGAGGTCTAAAGGCTCATCTTAAAGGGCCAAAGCATAATTTTTAAGGCCCAAAGTCTGTGTTTGAAGATAGGCAGCAGAGAGAGGAGGAGACACAAGGGCTTGGAAATGAAGCAAACCTATGATTAGACCAAATCTGGCCCTGTTAGAAGAATTTATAAAAACAAACAAGAATAAATAAATGCAGCTTGAGCAACCATCTGCATAAACTTTGATTATGATCCATGAAATAAGGATGAAGTGCTCATTTGCTTTGAGTGATAATTTCAGGGAGAAGCAAACAGACATACAAAAGAATTTCTAGATTTTATCATTTTACACTATCGACACCTGACTTTCATCCCCATCGCCTCCCTTCTCAATCAATGCTCCTCCCTTCTGTGTTTTACTCAAGAAGCCCCAAGTCCTGAATAAGAGAATGCATTTTCCCAAGTTTCTGGAGTTCCTGAACTTTGAGAAATCCTCTTTACTCTGGATTACTATGGCTGAGGAGTCTGCATTAGCTTGTGGGAAGTGCTGCACAGCAGAGAGGTGACGGGGATGGAGTCCAGCTGCAACCCATCACGGCCAGTTCATCATGCTGCCAAGTACAGTGAAATGCCAGTGGTAAGAGCAGGCACAGCAGGTCACGGGAGTTCATGGCAAGGAGGGAATTACTGTGGGAAGAGCACAGTAGGGCAGGGGAGCAGGAATATCATTAAATCAGTTAAATCAGCCTAAGACACTGCTGCCATCTGCCCAGAGCGGCACACGGCCAGAGCCGCTTCCATCTCCCCAGGGTTTGTTCTGCTTTCCTTCTCCCCAGGGTTTGTTCTGCTTTCCTTCTCCTTTGCCCTCACAGAAAGTCCTGGATGACCAGATGTCCCCTCGACCAGGGTCCCCAGCTTGGACTGGAAGAAACCTCCAAGCCCGAAGGGACAGTCCCAATCCCAAACTCAGCAAGAGTATCCCATGTTTCCAAGTTTCTCCAACCAGATGCTCTGCAGCAATTCAAGCGTTTGTCTTCAAAATGCTATTCCAATACACTGGGATAAAACACCACTGGCTCCTAAAAAGATGTTTCTCCATTTAGGAACTCTGTCTTGCCAGCCTGGGGGAAATCATGCTGCCATACGACATTAGAACCAACACGGGAACAAGAAATCAGCTGTGATATTTCAGTCCTGACGAAACAATGGTAATGAAAAAGGATTTGAAACAAATCAAAATGCCCTGAAACTCCTTGGATCCCATACGCCCCAACTCCTACAGATTTTTAAAGCTTTTCCTGAACCAAGTTTAAAGCCCATGCAATTATCTCTAGTCTGAGATACTCCAGCCTGTATTTCCACAAGATTTGCCAAAGGAAAGTAACTGTGAACATGCACAGACATGTTTCTTCACGTCTCCATATCCTTGGAAAAAGGGGTGGTAATAAGCAAGTGAGGAATAATCTGTCACAAATGGCAGATCTAAGCACATTTGGGCATTTTTTCTATTCTTGATGGTTGGTCTGTCTTCCAGGATTTCCCTGGTTTGGCAGCTGAACACTACAATGCAGGCAGATTCCTGAGCATCTTCCACTTGCAAGCAGCTGTACTTCAAACAACCATATGCTGCCCTGGGCTTGAAGGCCGTGGAATTTCCATAAACAAAAATACTCCATTTCCAACAAACAAAAAAGAAGTCACATTTTATTTGGAATCTGAAGTCAAAGATTAAAGGTTACTGTACTGGGCCCAGCCCTTTCATTTGAAACAAGCAAGGTTAATGCTCTAGGAGAAACAGAAACCAACGCTGCCACTCGGCATTGCACAGATGTGAGCATAAACCAGATCCCAGCTCAAACACAGAGACACACATCTACAGAAACTTAGTTCAGAGTGGAAGCACAAGCTAAAAGCATCACACACCAACACCTGCTCAGAGTTTGTTACAAAGGCAGGAAGCTAACTGAGAAACGGAGATGATTTTCTACACAATAACGAGTAGAAAGTGTTTTGAGCCACTACTTCTAAATGTTAGGCTTGCTGCCTTCTCTCTATTTACAATGTATACCATTTGCAGTGTTTTCTTGAGGCTGGCACCTTCCACTCCTGAAGGATTCTGACAATACTGCTATTTTGACCAAACAACAGCAGAAATACATAGCAGAAACCTGTGGAAGCACCAGCATACTGACAGAGTGAAGAAGACAAGAGGCAGCTCCTCCTTGACTAATAAAGGGTTCTTCTGCAGTGCAGAAGAAGTGCAGGTGCAGGCACATGCATGTGGGTTTTTTAAATAAACAGTGTCATTTCCAAGGGAGATTAAGCAGATGTGAAGATAGGAATTTGCAGAACTGACGTCAGACAGACAACTTCCACTGTGAAAGTAGATATGTAAACTATTTCAAAACAAAAGTGTTCAAGTATTTGGGGGTTTAAATGGAAGTTTAGATTCAGAAAGAGACCGTGGGCAAAACCTTACTTTACTAGTGCAAATGCCAATTATTCCACATATTTACTCTCAAACAATCAAAACTTAGCACCAAATGCTCTTTTTCTCTTACTTATGACATCAACCCTCTTTGCTAAGCCATATACATTGTGCAAACTGCTGCCCTGGTGATTCCCTTCATTTTCTCTCCAAGATTTCAGAACCTACTCTGGAGAGTGTCTAAATTCCTTTGAAGTCAAAAATAAATCTTTCCAGCATACACATGCCCCTAGAATTTCTCACTCTTGTTCCAGTTTCTGTTAAGCTATATTATCTCACTCTTCACGTCTTTAAGATACGTTGAGGATCAAATATTCTAGCTGGGTTCAGAGACACATAGTAAAGCAGAGAGGCCAGAGATGGTAATTCCAAGTTCCTTTGGCTACCCTGGGAGATGCTGGGAGGAAAAAACCATAAAATATATCTTCAGGATTATTTATTTCTTTCACACTCACTTGATTAGAGCTCCAAGAGATGTTAAAACAGCAAAGGTCAAGATGAACAGAGACACAAGAGTGACCCAGAAACATTCACTCACTACTCCTCAAAGAAAAAGCCCATGTTCTCCTGCTCCCACCACCAAAACCATGGAAACTACATGGGATGTTATGGGAAAAGAGGGACACATTCCACTGGATCAGGTTGTTCCAAGCCCCATCTAACCCAGCCTTGAACATTCCCAGGGATGGGGCAGGCACAGCTTCTCTGGGCAACCTGTGCCACCACCTCACCATCTTCAGCACAGAATTTCTTCCCAATATCCCATCCAACCCTGTCCTCTGTTACTCTAAAGCCATTCCCCCTCTGAAAGTCCCCCTCTGGCTTCATTTACCTGAGAACACACCACAAGCAGCTTGCCAGCCACATGGCAATCTGTGACAGAGCTACACTCCTTAATCTAATTCCATTTAATCCAATTTTGTCTTCACATGCTGTCCCAACGCAACAACTTCATTCAGGCTTGCTGCCAAAATCCAGCTGCCAGTCCCCAGGTGTCATTCACCAGAACGATTCTATTGGAAGCTACAAATAGCCAGGGGTCTGCTTGGCCTTTGTAAACACAGTACACTGCAATAGATTCTCCTAAAAAAACCACCAAAAACTCCCAAAACTCACCAAACTGACATTAGTTATCACCTCTGACACAACCACTACCAGTATTTCCTTTTTCTAAGCAAGGGAATTCCAAGAGTTTGGGGATTTTGAGCCATTTCTGCAGTTACACCCACAATGACTGCTGCTGCTGAGGTGGGAGCTTTCCTAGCCAGGACTTATCTCAAAATGGAATCAAATCATGACCATGTGGCAGCTACAGGAAGTGGGAAACTCACTTCCAAGAAAGGATGCTTGTTGCAGACTTTTTCATATGATTTCTGCCCCAAACAGCAGGAGGGTAACCACGACATTCATCTCCCTGGTTGTCACAGGCGTGTTCCACCAGTGCTCCTGTGCCTTATGGAGCACAAGGTGGGTATTGTTGGCTTCCACTGCTGCCTGAGTGAATCAAGGAATGGTGTGTGGGCTCCATATATGCCCAGCCTTTCATTCTGGGATTTGGGCATCTGCTCAACCACAGGGAAACCTGCGTGTCCGCAGACAGATGGAAAACAAACCCATTACAGATGTGAACCACTCAATTCTCATATGACACCTCCTGATGCAACAAAACTGCATCTAAGAGAACAAAAAGCATGCTCACTTTCTAAATGAACCCTTTAAAATGTAATGCTGCTATTCTTGGATAACAGTGCAGCCCATCATTTTGGTACTGGAGATGCAAAGAAGGATGATTTGGACACCAAATTCTAAATTCAGTTAACGAAAGGTCACCTTTTAAGTCTGAAAATGTCTTCATTGTTAATCTTCCTGTTTGTAACACCTCATGCAAATAAAAAAGGAAACCCAGCAACACGTAGCTTTGAGTTCTCTCTCTTACACCTGAGACATTAAGAACTTTGCTTATCAACCTCAAAGAAATTATCCCAAAGTAAAGCAGTAGGGCATTAATGTTTTCTAAGGGATTTAAGAAGTAAAGTTCTGTAAATGACATTAGGAATGTGTGGTTAAAAGCAACCAAAGCTGTGCACAGAGTGTGACACGAGACTCAAATGGCATGAAATCAGCCTTACCAGCCCATCACAGTTGCTGATGGCCACGGCAGCTCCGGGGATGTCCGTGATGTCCCCCACGTAGGCACAGTTGGTCCACAGGGGCTCCCTCTTCCATAATCGCTCTGTACCACTTCCAGTTTGAGTCGTGTTACCACCATCGTTCCCAGTCTCCACAGAGTCTTCGTACCACTCCACCACGGCCTGGGGAGCCACCAAACGAGTGTTGGGTCTCAGTCGGAGGTGGAATTCCCTCCCGAAGGCGGTGACGTTGAAGTACAGCTGTCTGGGGCTCTGGGACACCTCCCGCGTCCATCGCCGCTGGTGACTCGCCGAGAGGATGTTGGACACGTAACTTCCGTCTGCGCTGGTGCTAATCGGAATCACTAACCCGTACGGCCTCGCTCTGCTTTTTCGGAATTCTGCCAAAAAAAACCACACCCAACAAGCAAACTAAAATAAGAATAAGAGCATGGAGTGAGCCCAAAGACTGAAGGACCCCTCTGCCTCACACCTCCCCTTCCAAAAATCCCAATTTAGGATTCCTGTTTGAGCTACCAACACGGGGAAATGTAAGGCACATATCACTGCTCCTCTTTTATCATGGCATCACAAAATGGTCTGGGTTGGAAGGGACCTTTAAGACTATCCAGTTCCAAACCACCTGCCTTGGGGAGAGATACCCTACCCTCACCATCCCAGGTTGCTCCAAGCCTCATCCAACCTGGCCTTGAACAGTTCCAGGGATGGGGCAGCCGCAGCTTCTCTGGACAACCTGTGCCAGGGCCTACCACTCTCACATGAAAGAATTTCTTCCTATCAATTGTTATTATAAAGATGATTTTCCTAAAACTTACAGAGAAAAGCCTGAAATATTCACTAAAATTTATCTGGGCAGTTTTCTGTGGGTTTCAGGGTTGCTCAAGAGCCCCAGGAGAGTGTTCTGAATTCTGCTATAAGAAATGTCACACAGCTCTGTTGTACACCTGACACAGAAATTGCTCCTGTGTCAGGACTTCCATCAAGCTTTTGAAAATGAAGTGCCAAGCTTGGTTATAAGCACAATTTGCCTACAGATTTCTCAGGAAATAGAAATGGGGAAAAAATCCAGCAGATCACATGCTGCTGATAAATTGGCAGTAACTTCTGGTTACACTGGTAAAGGCAGTAACTTCTCCCTCTACAAATCCCCTTACCCAGCAACTTGCTGTTGCCTTTCCTCTGAGTAACAGAGATCAAAAACAATGAGAGAATCCAATTATTAAAAAACCCAACACAGACCTGCACAAATTTGACCCTAAATCTTGCACTTTAGTGCAGCTGAGAGAAGCCATAAACCCAGCAAAGCCACACTGTTGGTAATCCTGAAGAAGCTCAATGGCATAACTCTCAGCTAAGGCAACAGGTCTTCACTGGAAAACAAATCCATTCAAATGAGTTTATCTTTTCAGTGAGACCTCTGTAATCTGGCAGCAACCGGGATATTCGGTGTCCAATTTTCAGGCTGTAAGGGAAGGGCCAGGTCGAGCTGTGAGCCACAGTGCTGCTCAGAATGGGTCCAAGTCTTAGCCTGTGTATTTGACTATGTGAGAGTCAAAAAGACATCTTGCACAAAAATAGTTATTCCCTACTCCCTTTCTTCCTGAGACAGCTGGTGAAAGCAGTATCAGAGTGTTATTACTGACAATTTCATTTGAAAAGCTTCAAGATCGGATAGCTCTGATATTAGTGCCAAGCACCACTGAGAATTCCTCAAATAAATATACTTAATTAAGTGAGCTAAATTTCACCTGCTCCCAGTGTGGATGACACTTGATATGAGAATTAATAGACGAAAAGCTCAGCAGCCAGTTCCTCTCTCCTGGTAGCAAGGGCTGCTGGTTTTAAGGCTGAGGCTGAATGAGGCTGCATTCACTCATTCAACAAGTAACTTCTGTAGGAAAATGTTCCTAATGTCTTCACGGATCTGTTTTTAATATTCTTTCAGCCAGTTACTGAGGAATCTGACAGAAAAACAATGTATGGTACTAGCAGGATGCGCACATGCAAATTCTTGCACTATAAATATCTGACTATACAAATACTGTGTCCTAGGAATGTGAAAAGTTATTTCCAAGCCCATTGGTACTCCACATCCTACAGCCAGCAGCCACAGGGTGGGTTTCAGCAGCAGCCAACTCCACCTATTTTGCCATACACCCACAAGATCAGGTTCTAAAACTGGCATCTTAATTAGGCCATAGGATAATTCCCATTTTAAACACTGGGAATTCTGAGCCAAGATTGTTAATCAGTCTCCTTAGAGAAGGGACCAATTTAAAACTCTAAAGTCATTTTTATTAATTAGACACCAGGCCATGCCCAGGAGACGGAGCTGCTGGGTTGTACATTCTAACTGGGTCAAAGTAAAAACATAGATCCTCACATTCCTGGTGCTTCAACACGGGGATTTCATTCCCAGGCTGACACTCTGCCTTCTACCTCGCTGAGATTCCTCGTGGCTTGTTTTCTTTTTACTTTAAAGCAGGATGTTCAGTGCCAGAGACCACAGTCTGGTGATCAAATTCTGTGCTCACCACACGACTGAGAAACTGCCCTGCACATCTTGCAGCAGAATTCCCACATTTCCACCGACTGGGGGAAAAAAAACTGGCTATTTTGCTAATAGGAGCAGCCAGCTAGCCTCAAGAAGGTAGGAACAAAGGGTGGAAAATAAGAACTGTCAAGGTTTTGAGTCAGCGAAAGCCTTTTCCAGAGTCTGTAAATGCTGAGCTGGAAGAGGAAATGCCTTTTGTTCAAAGGCAATTAAAATTAAATGGGACATGACTGAATCCCAAAGACATCTGAATTCCTCCACCAACTTACATTACCCTTTTTCCACAAACTGCACGCTCTGAGGAAATGCTATCTCAGCTGTAGGTGTTCCCTTTCTTAAGCTAAAATTTCAGAGTCGATCTGCTCTGCTAATTCAAAGCTGACAGTGCTGATCAGAGCAAGAGGAAAAGCACTTAACCGTAAATTTTCTTCATTTTTTTTTTTTTTTAAATCTGGCTTTAAAATGCTGCTCCAGTTGCACAATGTTTAGGTTGAAAGGAAGCACTTAAGAAGGAAGATCACATTCTTTCATTGTGTGCCAAAACATAATTAGCTAGAGAATGCCTCTGAAGAGAGCTGCCCAGGCTTTCTTTCCCCTCAAAAACTCGTGAAACTGCAGAACTAACACCACTGGCTCACAAGAATTGTCTGTGCACTGTACAACAGCTGTGGTCAATGGAGGTTCAAAAATGCTAAACTTTTTTTATCACCAGCATTTGGAAAAACAGTACTTTTTATGCATCGGCTTCTGTGAAATACAGTGATCAGAAATTGTTCAGGTGGTTGTCCACAGCAGAATGCCAAATGCCTAAACATCCACTTGAGAAGATTTCAAAGGCACGGTCTATGTGGAAATCAGTGGCATCAGTGGAAAAGGAAGAATTTCTCAAAGTTCACATTATTTTTCTATGTCTAAACCAAACTACCCAAGAAAAGAAATGTGGGGGACTCCTGGTAACATCCCACCCACATGGACCCTGCACGGGGTTCTATTGCTGAGTCCCAGGCCATTCCACAAGGACATGATAGGAGGATCAGCAATCTTCCAGAGCTTCCCCACTGGAAGATGCATTTGGATGTGGCTCAAGGGTCAGGAAGCTCAGGTACCTCAGCAAAAGGACTGGTGACATCTCCAAAGCATCACCATGGAATTTTCTGCCTGGAATTTACAAGCTGTGACACAACCAAACTGCTGGATGTCAGACATCCAGCTCTGCAGTAGAAGCACTGGAGATAAAACAGTTACCTGCTGCAATAGGGATGAAGAGGACAGCGTTTCCATAAAGAGACTGTGCCATGTTCTGGGAGATCACACTCCTGTTCCACAGATAAGCACAATGGGATGAGCACAGAGCTGTTCTGCTGACTTAGCAAGGTGATGCTTAGTGAGAGAAGATGGTGTGGAGACAACTGGACAAGCCCAGCAGGGATTTTGTCATCACCCTTTTCTGCTACATTGTTGGCTGGTGGCTTCAACAACCTGGGTCACTCCAGAACTACCATTTCCTCTCTGTTTGGCTGCCTTAAGGTGGCAGAAATACCCAGAAAGAGAAGACAGGAAAAGGGGACAGATTCCTTGAGAATTCCCACCCAGCTCTGCACCTGAAAAGGGATAAGGCTGTGTGGGATCTGGACACTGTAAGCTGGAATAATGAGCGCAAGGGATTGGAAGGAGAGAGGCTGATGTGGGACACCTCTCTGGTGTCCTCATTCCTCTACTTCACTGGCACCTGTCCCAGTGATACAGACAGTTCAAGAGATGGTCTGTGTGGTGTTTTTTGCGGCTTCTGCATAGCTCCAGGTGTTTTGCAGGTGCTTCCTGCAGGTGGTGGGGCCCAGCACAGTTGTGTCACGGGTTTCTTCCAGAAGTGGCACTGAGCAGGGATGCAGCTCTGCTGCGTGGGAGGCGAAGGTGCAGCACAGCATCAGCACCTTCAGGCTGAGTGACACAGAATGACTTTCTCCTGACAGCTTCCAGGCACTGCAGCACATTGTGCATGAATGCAGGTAATTAAGTGTGCTAACTTGCTATCCCTGTACTGCTGTCTGTGATCATATTTAACAAAAATAAACTTCTTTGTGCCTTAATTTCCCTAGGTGACTTTTCAGGCTACAAGAAAAGATCAGCTGCAGGCAGCAGCCCACCCTGGGCCAACTCAAAATAGGCACCAACAATGCAAAGCGATACTTTGTTGGGACTCAGAAGTAGGACAGTGTATTTGCAAGCAATTCCAATGCAGGTTTTACCTCCAAGTCATTACAGCTCTCAACTGAGTAAGCCACAGTTTGAAGCTGTGGCTGCCCCATCCCTCGAATGGGGCCGGGTTGGAAGGGGTTTGGAGCAACCTGGGATACTGAAAGGTGTCATTGCACATGGCAGGGGGATGGAATGAGATGATTGTACAAGTCCCTTCCAACCCAAATCATTTTAGGATTCTGTGGTTCTGTACTTTTTGAGTCAGAATTTAGAGGATCAAATTCAGCCCCAAATGTTCCTGACTACAGCAGTGCCAGGGCTGTGAAAGAAAGGAAGACATTAAAGGACAAAAAGCTATTTTCCAGATTCAGGAATTTTGCCTGATGCACAGTGTAATTTAAAAGACACATTCCTATATAGCTTATGGTTTCTGAAATTCAAATACAATCCATTTCTCATGAAAAGGACTAGAAATAAAAGACAGGATCAGCATACCACTGGAAAAACCCTCTGTTTGCCAATTAGCTTTAAATGTACCTCACCGTCTCTGTTCCCGTTATTCACTGATCACACTGGAAACCAACCTAAGCCCAGAAGCTCACAGTGCCAGAACTGAAGTTGAGACAAGACCTCCAAAATTCACAGAAATGCCTGAAATTCTTTTCTGAACAAAAGCTGAACCAAAACCTCAGGGCTGGAGGTCCAATGGCAGCTGGAAGCAGAACTGCCTGGAGTCCATTTCCACTGCAGAAGAGCTCCAGAGAGTCACTCGTGTGGAGGGACACACACTCCGTACCAGGATGGTAAAAGACTCATTTCACACTGGGTAAGGGAAGGAGCACACAGGATGGCATTCCCTGGCACTAATGCCCTGGCAATGTCGGCTTCCACATCCTTCCACTACCTCTTCCATCCTGTGGAGCACCCAGTTAGCAGTTACTCTAAATGAACACTGATCTCCTGAAATTTAAACTGTGGGTGTATCCTCCCAATTAAAGGAAGCTTCCTGTCTTTGGGAAGAGTCTGAGAGGCTGATGTCTCAGTAAAGAAGCACCCCATGGGCACACAGAGGCACATTTCCCTTCAGCTCCCTTATGTGCCACTGACCCTGAAATCACTGCACAGCACTTTCTTACCCAGATCTTATCAGTTTACAAGGCAACAGTGACCGGCTACAGATTTTATAACTTTGATTGGTTTGTATTTCAGAAGGGAAGCACAGACACATAAAGATGCAAAACCGCAGCACGAGAGGGCATGCAAATTCAAGCCATGCCACGTCACTGCAACTACAAACGCTTCTGGGTGGCAATGGTGGGGGGTGCACAGGGAATGCTTCCCTGCATACAGATCATTTCTCCAGAAATAACTAGTCTTTGAGCTAACTTCTTTTATTTCTTTTTTGATAGCAGGAATAATAGCTAAAAAGACTTACCTATTTGGTTCTGCTGTTCTTTACCAGCCTGCAGAAGAGAAAAGAAACACATGCACGAGGTTGTTAGTGTAATTACTATGCAATGGGGGATGGCAGAAGGCTGAAAAATCACTTGGTCTGTGCTGCACTATTTTATATGTTTCTAGATTTGGTTTCCAGGAATGGCAGTTCTTCCTTAACTGAATAAACAGCTGTTCCCACCAATATACTAACGCAGTCCATAGCAAGTTTAACATAAATAGAGCTGCTAAGCAATCCTGATTCTGAATGACCCGTTCTATACATTGTGATACTGTGCCAAAAAGTAAGTTCGGTGGCCAAAGCGGGGATTTAACAGCAGGAAAGCGATGAGCTCCAAGAAGCACGGGTGCTGGGGCAGAGAGGAAGCAGTGAGCTGACAGCTCTTTTTATCTAGGCTAGAGAATGGGAAAGCCAACTGGACCACAGTGACCGCAGGGACAGTGGCAGTGATCCGATGTCACGGTCAGCTCACTGCCGGCTTGGTACTTGCTCTTGCCAGGGTTAGGGGACCTAGAGGCATAGGATCCAGACGGAAGGGACCCAGGGGCTGCCGCTGTAGGATCCAGCCCGGGCCGGGGATACCGTGTCCGGTTGCAGGCTGCTCGGATGCAGGGGTCGGCAGCACAGCAGAGGGCGGAGAGCCGCCCGTCCACCTCAGCCTCTCCTCGCCCTGGGCCGGTACCGCCCGCAGACCCCGGGGCAGCGTGGGGACGAGGGAGGACGCCGTGGGACAGCGCAGAGGGAGGGGGAGGGCAGGGGTCCCCGCGCTCCCTCCGTCCCTCACTCACCTGCCGGCCGGGCGCAGCGCGGGCCCCCAGGAGCGCGGCTGCCACTAGCCAGAGGGGCAGGAGCACCATCCCG
>JANPWX010000183.1:6069014-6126546 GCA_024734555.1 Trochalopteron elliotii
GATAAACCCGCGGCGGCTCCGCCTCCGGCCGAGCCGGCGCTCCACGTCAGGCACGGCCCGGCCCGGCCCGCCGGGGATCCCTCCCGGCTCCGCGCACAGACACACAGAGGCACAAATCCTATCTATCACTGTGCTCCCACTCCACCCTCAGCGCTCCCCCCCCTTGCGCCTGAAATCCTCCGAGAAACAACTTTCCTGTCCGTCCGTCCGTCCATCCATCCATCCATCCATCCAGCCATCCATCCCAGCCACCATCGCTGCCTGCATCACACCCTAGCAGGGACTCCCAGAGCAGCCCGGGACCACATCCTCAAGCTTCCATATTTCCCATTAACCCAAGGCAGACTGCAAGAGCTACAGTCTTAAAATGCCGGAATAGTTTAGGTTGGAAGGGACCTTAAAGCTCATCTCATTCCACCCCCTTATCATGGGAGCCACTGGACTGGGTTGCTTCAAGCCCCATCCAACCAGGCCTTGGACACTTCCAGGGATGGGGCTGCCACAGCTTCCCTGGGCAGTCTGTGCCAGGGCCTCGCTGTTCTCAAGTTAAAAAAACACTTCTTTCCTATATCTAACCTAAACTGATGCTCATTCAGTTTAAAGCCATCACCCCATGTCCCATCTCAACAATTCCCAAGGGTCCCACTGGACTGGACTGACCACAAAGCCATTTCTCTCCCCACCAGCTGGGAGCTAGGCACATGACACAAAAGGAAATGGGCTTGGGCAGAAACCAAAATCCACTTGCACAGCACCTTCCACAGGCAGAAATCTGCACAAACACACTCTGAACACCTTCATTTCCCCAAAAGATGTTACACAGTTGAAGATATGCGTAACCAGTTGGTAACAGACCCCACTGGGGGATCCCCAAGGGGAAAGCAACTTTCCAGAAGGCAGACATCAACCACTCTGACATCCTTGAACTCCAGCAGTGTTCAACTGAGGACTGAATTTTTTCAGGGTCAGAATTAGCTAGTGCTATAAACATCTGGATCCCAATTTAAAATCCAGTTTAAAACCACTTTGTTGTACCTTGTGCATTACCATTCCTGTGAAACATCACAACCAACCAAAATCAGTTTCCATTGGCCTCATGCAGTACAAACACGTGACCTGCTGCTGCTAAATGTTCTCAGAATGCATGTGACAGCTTAACTAGAATTTTTAAGTTGACCTCCCTGCCAGAAATCATTGTATCAGCATGAAAAAGAAAATACTGGTTCTACTAAATCTAAATTGCATCACAACAACATTAAAGATGAGGAGAGCTTCAGCCTTGATTTTCAAGAGATACCTTGAATATTCCAACCACAGCAGCCCTGCTGTTTCAGAGAACACAGGTCTTGAACTGCATGGTATCCCCTCCCAAATAAAAAAAAAAAAGAAGAGGAATTTTTCTGAGAGAGTGGGAATGCATATGTTATTACAAGTGTACAGTAATTTCTGCACATAAAACACGAGCAGCCTGTCACATTCAGCATCAGCAGTGCACAGAGCCACTTCCAGGAAAGCCCAGAATTGGAAAGGCTGAGCTACTGTAAAGTACCAGCTCCATGATTCTACAATAAAAGGTATTTCACTTACCATGCAGCTATTCCCTGTTTTACTTCCCTCATGGGTGTTCACTAGGTGACCTCAAACCTTATGTACTGCACATCATTCAAACCCTGAACACAACCTTGTTGTCCTTGTGGGCCTTCCTGTAACGTGACACACCTGAGTGCTGTGTGCTGCAAACCACCTGTTTTCTGTGGTGAAAGGATGAACCCTCACAGTCTCAGCTGTTTTGTTCAGGCTAATTACAGGGGCACTTTAGGGAATCAGAATCACAGACTGGTTTGGCTTGGAAGAGACCTTAAACCTCATCTAGTCCCAACCCCCTGTCATGGGCATGGACACCTTCCACAGGCACAGGATCCAAAGCCATGGCTAGTAAAGCTGTTTCTATGCTCTTAAAAACATTTTTGCAATACAGTGTTAAGTCTGTTACCTCCTAAGTTATTAAACTTCGCCAAACTGGCTTAAAAAGTTTCTAAATGTCAGAGAAACCAAGATAGACAACAGACAGAGCTGGGGGCCAGGCCAGATACTCTGTTTTGTTGTGTATCAAAGGCTTGACAGAATTGTAAGAAAGCAAAAATAAGGCATTAAAATTAGATGCCCCATTATTTCTAATAAGAAACCACACCAAGTGCCACTCCTGTTACACACACATATCAAGGCAGTATTTGAAAGTTCAACTGAAGACGTTTTTCATCTCCAACAGCCCAGTTTGGCACACTATTATCAGAGAAATCATAGATTTCTTGTGTGTATTTCTAGTCTGTTACACATACATATGCATATATGTATTTACATATGTGTATGCATATATAGAGCTGTTAAAAATCTGTTAGATATTTGCAATTCTAAAATCCCTCAGACGGCCTTTCTGCATCTGTGCAACTTTGGCTGATGCACAAGACTGACAGCCACAAATATTTTATGAACCTAGACTGGGGCCTGAAGCAAAGAGGCACTGAACTCTGTCTGGAAGGTTTTGCACAGGGCCAGGGTTTGGAGCAGGAAGGCTGCAGCAGGATTTGGCAGGCATAATACTCGGGAGTAAAACATGGCATTACCTGATCTGGAACATAGTCTCCATGAGGTCCCACATCCTCTCACAGCAGAGGTGTCTGCAATAAAACAAATTCGAAGTCAGGCTTAATTGGAGCAAGAATTCAAACTGAGAAAATTTAAAGAAAATGGCCTCTGTGGAACCACGGGAAGTTACTGATCAGGAGTTCTTGCAATGTTATTTAATCCAAGTTTCAAATATTCATTTTTTGAGACAAACCCCTTGTAAACTCAACTATTAACATCTATCAGGAATATTTATAGTGTAACATAACTACAACATCTAGGAATAATAGCTATCATCCATACAAATTCCAGTCTTCACTGATCCTGTCCACAAACATGTTTTAATGCTCACTTTTGCAGTGACATTTCCTGATGTTTAGGAACCATTACAATTTATTGAGTTTCTGATCTACATATGCATTTGATGACCTTTCTTAATAGGAGACAGTTTGGAAGGCATTAATTCTGTTCTTTCTGCTGAAATATGGCTTTGGTGTCAAAACCTGACTACCCTGAATGATGCCTCAGGTTCTCCTTCTCCATGGAGCTTGCCTGGATGGAAATACAACACAAGAATGGAATCTCCTGTGAGGCAGGGTGACTGGAGACCCAGATCCTGCTCTGTGACACACCAGAACACGTGACCCATGACCTTCTCAGGTTTCCACCCTTAATGACAAGGACAATTTACAAGAAACAATTTTTATGTCCTAAAACATTGCTGCTCCAATGCAGAACCCAGCTGCCTTGTGCAACAACTCCAGTCGTGCATCTCAAAGGTCACAAAGCCTTTTTGGCTGAGATACCACCCTTAGAATTTTAGTCTTATTTGCCACCCAGTGACTTGCCATTTGATTTCCAAACCTGCACAGAAAGCTTTTTTTGGCATTATCTGTGTAAGAAGGAGATCCCAGTACCAAGGTGTCAGACAAAGATTGCCAGACGGTACATGAAACCCAAGCACTCTATAAAAGACAATGCCTCTTATTTCTCCTTCATGGTGCATTAAAACTGGGAATATTAAACCACACAACCATATTTAATTGTTTTAAAGCCACTATTAATCTAGCAGGTTGTTAAATGAAGAAATATAGCAGACCTATTATTTTTAACAAAGCAGAGCAAGATTTATAGTCAAGATTTAACCACAAGACACAGGGAACTGGAAAGAAAAATGTGAGACATGAAAATTATAGCTGAAAAAGACATTGTGAAAAGTAAAAATGAAAAGAAGCAGTGTTTGTGATTTTTGTATAATTAGTACATGCCATAAAATTGTTCCTACTCTGTGGTGATGAGTTTTAAAACAGCGTGTGCTAAATAAAATGCAATTAAACCCACCCTGAATCTTCAAAAGAAATGATAACCCTGTTCCATGGTTCCATGTCCAGGTTAATGGTTGGATTTGATGATTCAAAGGTCTTTCCAACCTAAACAATTCTGGTGTTCTATGTTCATTTCCCGCTGGCTTCACCAGCTCAACACTATTCCTGTGTAACTTAAAAAGTGCTTTGGTTTTAGTCACATTCTTAGAGAAGTTATTGGGGAGGGGGATGAGTGCAGAGAAAGAAAGGGAATGTATTTTCAGTGGTTGCATTTCTGTCACTGATTCACACAAAACACGTTCCCATACGGAGGGAGGGAGGGAGGTTGTGCACTTTAGCACTCCCTTACCTCTCAAAATGTAATGAAAATCAACTTGCTTGGCATGATTCCCCAAACCCAGAAAAGGCAAAAGCTGCACCACTGAAATGAAAAATGAAAAGTAAAAATCAGTAATATCCTGTTGAAAATCAGTTCCCTAAGCAAGTGGATGGGAATGGCTGATTCAGCTCTAACTCACAGCTCCTTACTCCAAAGAGTTTCAATGTTACCTGATCACCCCACAAAATACTCCAAATCCATCCTGTCAGTAGTTTTTGTCACTTCCATTTCCTTGATTCTATTACAGAAGGTCATCCCATGACACAAGAACAAACGCAGCAGTGGAGGACGGCTGCCAGCAGCACCTTCAGTCAGCATTTCAATAACCACTGCAGTTGGATCCCAGGAGATAAGGCTGTTCCTGCAAGCTGCCAGCTGCTCCGAGGGCACGCTGACTAGGACCAGGGGAAGGTGCAGACTGCATCCAACCTAACCAGAACCGTATGCATCAGCTTGGCATTTTATTATATCAGTGTCTATGAAGACACAAACAGCTGATGCCACGATCTTTCCACTAAATGCATCTTGGCATTACAGCTGCAACCCTGCAAAGGATGCCAGGACAGAAACCCCTGCCTCTCTTAGCTCTCCTGAAAATCCTGGCCAGGAGCTGTGAACACAGATCCTTCCAATTCACACACTTCCTGAGAAAGTGTACAGGCAGTCAAGAATTACCACTTTGCCTTCAATTTGCTGGGACACTTCCAAATCACTTCCATTTCCAGAAGGAATTAAAACAGGTGCTTTGTCTCTGCAAAGCAGCTTAAGCTGAAGTCCTGATACCACTTGCTGCTCTCACATGGGGTCATGGTCATTAAATATTTAAGCCAAAACAACAGTAAGTTGAGAGGAGAGAGTGGCAAGTTTAGCAGATGAACCCCTGCCTCCCCAGAGTCCCCTTCTCCACTCCCTCTTGAGGGGGCTCCAGCTGCATTAAGAGCTCAACAGAACCATGAGGCACAATCCCAAATACTGTTTAAAAAACAGAAGCTTAAATGAAAATGAGAACTGAGCTTCTGACCTTACGTAGGGTCATTTCACCACGTCACAGCCGGGGTTATTTCCAGGGCAGCATGTGAGAGCTTTCACTGCAGCAGCTTCAATAGGACTTTGCCTGTGGATTAATGGATGACTTTGGCTTCTCTTTCTTACCAGCCTTTACAATTCAGGGGAACACACAGAGGATTTCTTCTGCAGCAGCTGAGTAAAAAGACAAAAGTGAGCTAACCTCCTGACCTGCAAAATAACCTCATGGAGAAATCCATTCAACAGAGTTGCTCGCTGTTCCTGGGAAAAGGAAAAGCAGAGGAAACAAACCTTGGATGCTGCTTAAGAGGGGAAATGACCACAGCAATATTTTTGCTCAACTTCTAGGCAACTTTCAAGAAAAGTAGAAGCAGCAGGGCCTTCCAATTCCATGCACCACAGGAGGAGGAAAAGGGAGACCTTGTGTAGACAGAACACGCACGTGTTCGGCTCCGAGTGTATAAACCTGTACAGAAATCCCAGTGGAGTTAAGGGACACTGCTCTGCCAGCTCCAGTTCCAGTGTGTGTGCCACCACCTTGGCATTATCGAGGGCTGTGCTATGGCACAGGGGCTGCAACTCCAGAAACGCCTGGGACAGCACGGGATGGCCCAATGTTCTGATCTGCATTTAAAAAAGGACTACAACACTACATATGGTATTATTTAGGATTTCATTTACATTCCAGCCTGTTTGCAAAAAATTGCAGGATAATACACTGAAATTCACCTCAAGTTCATGGTGTAGTTACACATAGGTAAGCTTGCATATGAAACCATGTGGGGAAATATGTATAAACATATTTTTCTTTGTTGTTTCCTGCTTCTTTTCTGTTGGTTAGTCAAGGTCATCAGTGTTTATGACCTCAAACACAGTGGACAAGCATCCATGCATACCATGTTGTTATAAAGAGGCATGATTAAAATCCATTTTAAAAGCTAAACACTGAATATCAAAGATGAAGACAGCTTCTATTGAAATTCCTCACTATAATGGGTGTGATCTATGTCCTAGCTCCCCCCTCATTTGGGGGTTTTATAGTGCACTTTTGCTTTTGTATGATAACTATATGGAGAAATACTTCAAAGATATAGTTATTTATCAATTTATTTGGTTTGCATACCTTTATCCAGACTGGAATATTCAGTATTAATGGCCCCTGGCTCCAGGAGGTGCCATACAGCTGTCCCAGCAACACAACATTTCACTTTGAAAACCATTAAAATCTGCAAAACATCTTATGACTAAGAAACACTCTGGTTTCCTTCTGTCCAATATAGTTTCTAACAGGATACACACTATCAAGATCAGCATAAATTAAGGTATTTCAATCTCTCCTCTTTCCATTTGGATTTCCCAAATGAAATCCTGGCACATTTTGCACAGTCTAACTAGAAGACCATTTTTCCCTCGAACCCCAAGCCTCATACATAAGGGTTATGACTTCCTAGGCTTGACCTTCATTTCTTCCCAGCTGCTTCATTTAAGTTCATTTTAAATTCAGAAAGCTGCCACAACAGCTAGAAGCAAAAGACCACAGTTTTAAGTTGTCTGGTCTCAGCAGTCTGTTCCCTTCTCACATTCTTATTTCTCCACTCTGCAGGGAAAAGCAGGAGAGAAGAATGGGAAGAAAGGCAAGTGCCCAAGTAGTAATGCAGCCTGATTCTTGCAGGTTTCTATCATATGCTTGCGAGCTGTCACTGGGACTTTCCCTTGTAAAAAAGCTTTTCCTTGAGCCTGAAGTTGTGTGCAAAGTCACACATTTGTAGGGGCTCTGATACCTGTGTGAATTTACTCGATTCGGCACAGTTCAGCCAATGAACTCATAAGTTCTGGAGGAACAACCATGAACCCAGGGGCCCAAGCATTCTGCTGCTTTTAGTGACTTGAAGTAATCATGACCAAAGTATAATTAAAGCATAGTCCTTACCTGCATTTCTTAATTGTTCCAACTTTAATTTGGAATCTTAGCTTTCCCACTGTTTTTCTGCACCTTCCCCTCAAGCCTTCCACTCTGTGCAGCTGGTTTTGACTTCAGGACAAATTATAGCACAAGGTCCAAAACTCAAGTGTAGTACTCAGTCTCAAATGGGAAGTTCATCATCTGAGGAAATTCAAGCCAAATTTAAAATACCAGTAACTGCTATCACTTGTTTGCTTCACTCCCTGCCAGCATTGTTCACCTGGTTATCCCTTGTCAGAGCCTGAGGAAGAGTGCCATGTCCTTCAGTGAAATATCCAAATAATTAGAATTTGTAAACTTGGATTCTTATTAGCAAAGAACCACATTTTTGAGAAAAAACAACTATTTTAATTTCAAAGGAAGAAAGGATTTAGCCTAACACTATTCAGTGTAAAATAAAACAGCCCTCATTTAATGATTCTCCTCAAGTGCCATGAGCATGAAACTTTTTCTAGTCTCTTAATTTGCTACTTGCTGCTTTGCTGCTTTGTGGAAGAGACACTTGATACCAGAATCTTTCCACAGGCTTTATTCTACACTCAACTGAAACTTGAATTCAGCACAGGAGAAAGAGAGAATTCAAGCCCCGGGCAAAGTGAGCAGCAGCTTACAGCTTGTGGATTCCACATTCAAACCAGAAACACTCTGTAATTCAGCTCTGAGACATGAGCTGATCCCTTTCACTTCCTGCTTACACAAATCACTGATCAGGATCCATCATTAGATGAGCCCTTCAGTCTTCTTTCTCTAATGTAACAGTGGCAGAGTGGACTTTGCTGAAGGGAATTCTCCAGCCTCTGCTGCTGGAGCAGGTGCAGGTGAGCCAACCAGGGCACTGCAAAAAAAGAGAACAGAGGTAATGAAAAGAAAGGGCAAGAAGATAATGAGTATCAGCCAGCCAGGTAAGGGGAGGAGAGAGCAAAAAAAACAGGTAAGTGTGTCACTTCACCTGGCAAGAGGTGTTCACTCAACCAGGAAAAAGAATAGAAATTGCCACTTCTGTGTGCTAGGCACTGCTACCTGGTGTGTCCTTTCATTCCACAGCAGAGCAGAGATCTTACCTGGAAACACCACAGGAGCAGGTGAGGTAAAACTTCCATGGTGGGTACCAAATAGCAAATCCAGTGCCTTTCAGTCATCCTCAAGACCCACAGTGAGCTAGGAAGTTGCCCATGAAGGATGAAGCCATTCTTCAGTCCCATAGAATGTGATGTTTCTAATTGCCCTACAAGAAATACAGGCACAGAATTTCCATTTTTCTTAATAAAACCAAAATACTTCCTGAATTTTAGGATCACACATTACAACTTGATTATTTCAACCTTCTTCTTAAAACCTTCTAGGAAAAGACAAAAAAACAATCACATAGAATACTAAAACTTGACTGAAATTTCAGTACCTTTTGGTCATTCTCAGGAATTTTCAGCTTGCTTTGGGCTGGCAACAGCAACAGCATGTTCTGGTAACACCACTTTTATCTTCTGCAGTAGATTAACTCCTTGTCCTTTGCAGATTTTACTGAATCTAACACCTTAAAGACAAATACAATAAAAAAAATGCAGAATTTTATCTATTTTTCCTTACAGCTTTGTAAAGGTCTGTATTTCACAGGATTTAAACAGCAAAACCACTCATCAGCTCAGGTCATTTAAAAGGTTTTTATGTACTGGACCTAGTTTATAGGAAAGCTTTCCTATGCTGCACTCTGGCTCTAACTCCTGAGTTGAGGAATGGCATGTGGGGATGATTTAAAGTTACCTTTCTCCATTGCCTGTGCCAGCATTGAGCTGTCCCTTCTGATAAGGGGCAGAGTGGAAAGAAATCAGTAACTCCTTAAAATCACCCCAGTGGGAGCTGCCAGAGGTCAGGAATCCCAGCCCTGCTGCTACTGAAGCCCTTCATTTACTGTCCAGGGTTATATGTGTGAAGTGATTGAGTGGTTGCTCTGTTCTGCCTACTAGGTCACCTTTCTATATTTATCACATCACTGTATAAAACACCACAGTGTACCTCAAGGAAGGGAGGCTCCACATAAAATTAAAGTCTACCTTAAATTTTCCTGAAAAAGCAGCCCACTCCCCAGTTCTGAAGAGAACTGCTTTTCCTCTCTGCTCAAAACTTCCAGTAGGCAAACACATCTGAAAGGCTCAAAGAGAGCTCCAAGGACACAAAACAAAGAGAAACCAGAATTGAAAATATCCTGAAATACTCTGGGCTAACAATCACATTTGTACAATAAAATATTTGTCTTTTTTTTGCCCAAAATATCCTCTAAAATAGCTGGAGGATAAGAGCTGCCTTTATACTGAGTCATTGGAAGCAAAAGTGAGTCCCCTTGGTGGGTCCAGCCCAAGGACCATTGCAGGCAACGGAGGCTGTGAACCACCTGGGCTTTGACTTACTCCTCTTGATGGTTCTAAGTGCTGAAAGCACAGGATGCTTTATTACCTTTTTTTATTTAAGCTATAATATCATTCCCAGCCCTTCTTCTTTGCTTTTTTTTCATCCCAGCATCCACTGATGTGCCCCATCTGCGCTGGCCTGAGCTGGGACTGCCCATCCTGCCTGAGTCAACAGCACAACACTGACTCACTCCAGGTTCCTTTTCCAAGTATAAACACATTTAGATCAATCTCACTTTATCTATTCCAAAACACTCACATTTTTATACAGTGATATAGAAAAAGGAGAGATCCTTAGTATAAACTGGTGTAGTTCCTTGGAAGTCATGGGGACGCTACCAGGCACCAAGGGGTTGGTACATCCAAGAGATAAGAGGTTTTTAGCCTCTAAAATACAGACTAGTAAAGAATACTGGTGCAGCAAGGAGAAACAAAAGGAAGAGGCACCGAGTGAGAAGTAGGAAAGAAGACTCTTTAGACAGTTGAAAAACACAGAGCCCAAGCTAATGCCTCTGGAAAACGTTCTTACTGATCTCTGAAAATCCTTATCAAAGGACCCTTGGCCTTCTTGGTCTGACTGATAAGCTAAGCAACCTTTCACTTCTTCTTTAAAAGAATCTCAGTTTAAAGGAAGTACCTTTCCTGCTAGTCACAATACCACCCAAGCTTCATTGTTTTGCATGGGAGATGCCTTTTTTGCCTTTAACACATCCCAATTAACCTGTTTCCATAGTGCTGCCAACAGTAAAGCCTAAAGTTGGGGGGAAAAGGTCACTCTCTCACTTCCCAGATTTATCTAAGAATCAAGGGAGTGAAGATCTGTCACTATGGGCTGTATCCAGAGGCTCCTCCTCTTTACTACTGCTACCATTTATTAGAAAACAACATACAGGCAACAAGATCTCTTGGAAATGGACTGGCACTAAATGATGGAAAATCGCAAATAATTGTATTTTTTTTTTGCTAATTTACTATAGAGAGAAGACTTTTTAAATTACTTTTTTTTGTGTGTACATATGTGATTCCTTAATGTGTTTTTGCTGTCCAATTCTAACAAAATTTGGCAAATAGGTAGAGATCTCCAAAATGCAGTTTCCTTGTTAAGAAGACTTCGTTCCTTCAAATTTTGCAGTCTAAGCAGTAGGTTAAGGAGAAGACTATCCAAGTGGCCTAAAAGAAAAGTTGCAACATCAGCCTCACAGGTGAAAAAAAAAATCCTTCAAAATACATCAAGGATATACCTGAATTACTTCTTCCATTATATAATTTAAGTCCTTATATTCTACTGAAGCAATGACATCACATGCACAGGAACGCTTCCTAAGCGAAAAATATAAAGATTTGGTTTTGACTGCACAGGTACACATTGAATAATAATTCTGAATTAAATGTCAAAAGTGCTCAGTGTGACATAGCTAGACCAGATTATCCCCAAATACTTGTCAGAATGTTTCCTTAAGTCCTGTGCAACAGTAGAACACTTAAGCATGTGAAGAACCTGAAATATCTATAATCCCATATAAGTGGTCTTATTTTTTTAGCTTCTCAGGCACCTCACAGGGAGATTTGTGTGTAAATCATTTGAATTCTAAGTGTAAAAGCAGAAAATGGGAAAAAATAATTATTTAAGCCGTTAACCATTTTAAAGATGCTGCCTTAAAGATAGAAAGGGTTTGAGATCAAACCAAATAAACAGAATTCAAGCTTTGTGCCCAGCATCTGACACCTGCTGCATCTGAAAGGAGTGAGCTAGACCTGCAAACAACACTGACAAACCCAGGATCCACGAGGTTATATGGGTGCTGCAGGACTGAACAGTAGATCTGCACTGAAAAGAAAAAGGCTCCTCCATCAGCTTTCTAGATGAAGGAAAGCAAAACAAATACTAATAACAACACTGTTTGTTTTTTTCTTAAGATTTATCCCAGGAGTAAAAATATGGGAAAAATGCCCATCAAAGTCTTACCAATTTTATACCCTGTCCTGGGGATTTCCTAATTAGTCTGGGGCTCCAAACTGATCAGCTCCTTTCTAATAATGTGTTGGACATTTCTTCAGCTTCTTTGTTGCGTTTTAACACTGGTTAAAACTATTTCATAGAATTGAATGCAAATTTAGGCTTACAATCTAGCGGGAAGGAGCGGAAAGAAAAGTTAAATCTAAGCCTGCATGTCCAGAAATGACACATTTTGATATTCTACTGCCTAAAGGTCTGAAAAAATGTACAGCTACCTTCCCAGAAAATCAGTTTTCATCACATAAGAGCAAAACTGGCTTGCTCTTTCTGCACCTGTACGCAGTACAATATGCTCTGCCCTTTCAGACAGGGTATAATTCCAGTGTTGGGTAAAGTCCAAGCCGTGAAAAAGGTTTTACCACAAGAAATTTGGTGCTAAGACTGTGACATGAAAATCCTGAGTTGAAAACACTGGTTTTTGTGCAGTAGCTAATAGCTGTGACTGATGGAGTCTTGGTAGGCTTGATTTTTGAAGATTAAACTTTACAGTTTCCCATTTAAATGGACACAGAAAGACACTGGGTTGGTACTGTCCTTAAAATAAATACATAGAAATCAGAGCCTGACTTTATTATCCAATATTCTCTACTTCTCACCAAGTTGAAGATTATTTCAAGTACATGACTTCAAATGGGGAGGTGATGCAGCTGTTTCTGCCCTTTGGGGCCATACAGGCACTCAGTTATCAGGGCACATACAGCCATAGATAGGCTGGAACAGTGCCAACACAGCAGTGGTGGTGGCTGGAATTAGTTTGGAATTAGATAGGGCTAGTTATCTAAAACTGGAAGAAGTAAACAAAAGAAAAAGAAAATATCTTGCCAAAGTTTTAAGAATCTTGTACCTCAGGTTAGTTACTTGAGTGAAGGGGGCAAAAACCTTGCAGTCAGAGGCCTGGCTCCCTCCTCAGTGCTGCAGTCCCAGATCAGTAACTCCTTCTCTCACCTTCTTCCTACTTGGCTCCGCAGCCCAAGTGTTTCAAGGATGACCTGCTGACATGCTTCCCACACCACAGACTGGGAAACCACAAAGTGTCTGGATGCATGAGTGAGACACTGAGATTCTTACCTGCTGCCTTGTTCCTGTCTCTGCATGACTCCTGCTGCAGCCGGTGCCAGCCACCACAGACCCATTTCTTTGGAATTCACCACCCCAGGAGTCGTTCCTGCCATGGTGGGAATCTATGCTTGGCAGCATTTCTGTGCCTCTTGACTCACACGATGCTTTTGGCTCATTTTCCATCATTTCCTTGAGCTACAGAGGAAAGAAACAAATTGTTAAAGAGCAAAAACAGCTGTAAAAAATGCCACTCAATGATGCAAGCCGTGAAATCTGTGTTCTAGGAAGAGGAAACTTGCATGTTTCCAGACATATAAAAGCTCCAGCACACGCAGCAAAAGAGTGAAAATTAACTCAGATTCATCAGGAGTCTACTTTGACAGCTCAAAGATACTTGGACTAACATTTAACCATACGTGAAGAAGGTAATAGGTGATACTTCATCCTGCAAGCCCAGCTGATGTCTCTGTGCAAGGTTCTGTATGAAAAGACAAGAGACAACCCTGCAAAATTTACAGGGAAAAGACAGAAAAAGAAAGAAAATGTAATTGGAAGTGCACAGAATTTAAGTTTCATCTAATGCGGGGCTGTTGGCATAACAGCCCAAATATCAGTCCACATCTGTTTGGTTTTCCAGTTCCTGTTCCTTTTTTTTTTTTTAAGAGTATAGTCATTGGAAGTTCACATGCACAGGCTGTTGAATAAAAGCAAATGACATCCAGGTCGAGTTACACTTCCAGAAATACACAGGCAGCTCATTTCTCTGCAGCTACTTTCAATGGAATGGCAGTGCAGGTCTGGGAAGAACAGAGCTATCATCAGCACAAACAGCACCGGGTGACACTTCACATTTATGCAGCGTCACACAATCCAGACAACGATTCCCGAAGTGATCTAATGCCCACGGAAACTCAAGAGTGAGGAAACTGCTGATGCATCCTGGTTCCTTCTGACATCAGAGCTCTGATTGCCAGCAGGGATGAGAGGAACAATGACATATGGGGCCATCACTGCACAACTCAGCAGAGGAAAACAGCTTCTTCCCAACTGAAACCACTGGAGGAAAATCTTTTAAATCTCACACATATTTCAGAAGAATAATTTGTTTGAGGAAGTGGCTTTCAAATAAAACATGGACTTCCACAAACTGAAATCATCCAGCATTCCATGCAGCACACTGGATTTAACAATGAGTCAACTGCCTCGGGGCATCTTCGGGGCATCTTCCAGGTGCTGGGAATGACATGGATTTGCATTTGCAAAGGCCCTTTGTAATCCCTTCCCAGATTTCATCTGTTGTCATCCCACCCTGCCCTTCTGGTCATCCTGTTGTCACCTGGCCATCTCACTGTTTCCACAGTGAATGGGATGAAGCCCGAAGGAAGGGTGACCAAAGAGTTCAACACACAGAAAATACTGCTCCTAAACCCTCCAGAGTGCTTTGCCTGCTCATCTTAACAAATCCAGATGTTGCTGTCGGAGTTGAGCCTCGCTGTGCACAGCAGCTCTCTGTTACTGTTTTAGCTGCGGTTTACTGCTTGGAACTGAGAAGAGATCGCTCTGAGGAATGCAGCTTAAACGAAGACTCTGCATTTTAAGTGGATGTTTCGGTTTGGAAAGCAAAGCTTCAGGAAACAAGGCAAGGCACAGAATGGAGAAGAACTTCTCAGAGGGCTGCATCGATTAGGCTGCAGGAAGGAGCAGCACAGCTGAAAACAGCCAAAACAAAGTCAATAGGAAACCTCCTTGAGCTGTTTGACATTGTGGTCTGGTCCCGGAGCCGGCGGATAAACCCGAGGGCTGGGAATGCATCATCCAAACTCTGACCCCGGCTAAATATAATTATTTGAACAATGCAAATTGGAAGAAGATTTAATCTCAGATAGTTTTGTGTGAAATGGGGATTCATAGTTCATTACGTATTTATAATGACAAGGCTTTGCTTTCTCAAAGGCACAATAATTATCAGCTTCAAGCAGCTTTTGCATTGAGAAATGCTGCTATTTAACTCATTTGACAGCTGCTGCATTCAGTCACGGAAAGTCATTATTACATTTATCTGCACCTTTGCTCCTCCCTGTACATCACTTCATTCTATCCCTTCCAGAGACACCTGCTTTTAGGACAGCATTTCCAGCATGACACAGAATTGAAGAAACCTCTCCATTAACTCCTTATGGTTTAATAAATAAATAACTTCTGTATAAAACAGCATTGACAGAATGCAACGAACGTATTTTTCTAGTAATGTCAGACCCAGAGGGAAAAAAAATTACTATCATTATTAGAGCTACTGTGCATGAACAATATTGTTTACTAGCAAAAATTCCACAGCAAAAGGAATATAACTAAGGGAGTGTCCTGCAAAAAAGGTCTTCTACCTGACCCCAGATTCAGACACAACTTTCTGGCTAATGCACAGAAAGTTTCATGTAGCTACCAGTGCAGTTTTCTTCGGCAAGTATTGAGTACCCAGATATCCTGAGCTAGCGTGGGTGGAATTCAAGAGAAAACCTGGACTGACTTATGCCTTAGGAAGAATTGGATGTTCCCTGAAGATTTCAGCAACTAAGAGGTGAAAATGACTTTTAAGATGAGCACTTTGGAAGTCACTACCCAGGAAAAAAAACAAAAACCAGCAGCAAGAAAGAAGGATATTCTGCACAGAATGAGCAAATCAAGAAGTAAAACACACCTTCCTAATTTTGAAAGTAAGAAATGAGGTTTCCATGTTAGATCTAGAATTGAAAAATTGCTCTATCCAGCAAACCTACATGGAAAGTCATTTGAACTTGCAAGTGGGTGCCTGCTTTCAAAAGGATTAGTTACCTTTCCAGCTTTATATCCAGCTCTTTATAGGTCTCGAGATCACAGTAACTCACCAGATGGATGCCATCAGCATGTGCAGTATGTACAAGAGCATAAAGCAGAGGGGCAAAAATCTACTTAATTTTGTAAGGAAGGAGGTGCCAGAAGACTTACACATATGGCCAGGGCCAGGGTTCCGGTGCATCAGGAATCAGTTCCAGGGCACCATTCCAACCCCACATGAGCACTGCCAGTAACACATCACCATTTCAAACTGCTTATCCGTGTCAGAAAAATGGAAAAAGAACTGGAGATTAAGTTTACGTGTCACACTGTAACAATACCTTCTCCTTTTGAGAGGGAACCAATAGCAAAGAGTGTCTGAGAATAGCAGCTTTCAGCAAGATGAAGAAAGGGACTGGTTTGATTTACAGCTGTATAACTTATGGCCACATCTGGCAATACAAGGCCAGGGGATTTCATGGGGAAGGAAATGCCACTTGATGCTTTTACAATTAAAGCAGACAACGCAGAGATAGTTTACACAAAGTAACTATTTTTTCTTGCAAACATTCACCTAAAAAATTGGAGCAGGAACACTGGGGAGACTACATTCAAAATGACAGTTCTGATTGCTTTGGACCTTCATTTCCTTGCTCTCCATCCTCCTGAATAGCTCACAACAGAGACTAAGGTATGAATTTTAATTCCCACTGCTCACTTGTATGGAATTATTACAGGAAGAAAAGCAAACCTTTTCTGTTAGCAACGATAATGAGAATTTTTATCTAAAAATATCTTATACATACTCAGCAAAGCCAAAACAGTTGCTGCTGTTAATTAAGTATTTTGTTTAAATTGTATTCTGAATATACAGCTTGTAGAGACAGCACTTGACTGCTCTCTGTCCTGGTTACAAGGCAAGGGAAGCCAGACAGACACAGGTGCTTAAATTCTGGCAGGTTTTGGGAAAATTCCAAATCCACTGAAGCAGTTTGAGCTGTTAGGACAGAATTCATGCTGCTCATTAGGATAATTCACTCTAATAGGCCTCTGAAGGCTTTCCATTTTTGGCAATGTTCTTTTAATGAGGCTCAGGTTGGATCTGTATATCTTACATTGTAAAATATTTTAAATAAACACCCCATACAGAAATCTTGGTGATCTTCAGAAAAAATGAGTTAAAACAACCAGCTGAAAAACCTGTACTAATACAATAAAAAAGGGAACAACTTCAGATGAAGGAGAAATGTTATCCCAAGGAAGGTTCCTTTTACATCCTGGCAAAGTATCACCCATTTCAATGGGATGTTTCTACTGGAATGACACAGAGCTGTGCTGAAATAACTGTGGATTTTACTCTGGATGCATTAATAATAATTGCTCACTCTGAGATCTACACAGAAAATCCGTGCCACTGCTCTCACACAGAAGGTCTCATCAGCTTGAGGAAAGCAAGGGAAAGCTGCAAGTTTCAAAGCTGAAACTACAGCACTAAAAATCATTCCAGTATTAGCACCTGAATATTCCTTCTTCACTAGGAAGGGAGTGTAAAAGCAGAGAATGGCAAGGGAAACAGAAATAGCAAAGCAGAGACTGAAATATGAAAAAGGCAGAGATACTCACTTAGAAGTTAAGACCGAATACAAAATGAAAAGAAAAAGTCCATAGAAAAGTAAAATAAGGAGAGAGGCAGCTGGTATTTCACAAAGTTCTCCCACTGAAATGATATAAAAGAGAATATATTCAAATGTCTGAACAGCCCCTAGGGCTGGGATTTCCTCAACTCTGACTTCATTTCCCTTAAACAAAGGTATTATCTCTGCAAGTCCACACCAAAATAAAACAGAGATGGCAGAACTAATTTAAGTGCTCCTGTACCATGATGAAGACTCTGGAACATGAGATACTTCTCTCAGAGTCTGCTTGGAGTAATATCAGACTACTGGGAGGTTGGACTATAAATGGTGACAGTGGACTTTTCTCACTCTCATTAAATTGGAAAAGGCTTGCTTGCTCTTAGAGATGTATTAAACTGTCTTTAGCTGCAACTTGCCCAGTGTAAATGGACTATTTAATGCAAAATTCATACCTCACACAGACACAGAGATCAATCTGATGGCCTCAGTGCAGGAAACTCCAGTAAGTTCTGGATTTTTTGCAAACCCACTGACCTTCTCCACATCCACTGAGCTCAGTTTTACCACATATGCACTGGCAAATGAGTGTTTCAAAGGCAGACAGCAGCATCAACACAAATTGCACTAGAGACTGAGGTGGGGCAGAGCTGCTGAGGCAGCTTCACTGCTCCTGCCTCTTCCTTTACACCAGACACAGCCATTGATTTTCTCTCCTTTCTGGTGCCAGCTATGACTTTTTCCTCTTAGGTTAAAAGAGAAGTTGTCCTTTCCCATTCTAGTCCTGTGCCCCCAGCATCAGGGCAGAACAAAGGGAAGAAGCAGTAACAATCCCAAAAATTTGTTCTTCTCCCAAAGAAGGCACAAACAGAAATTGGATGTTTTCTGCTGGGGAAGGACACGACACAGTGCAGAGTGGTCTGTCTTTGCAAGGACTGAGGATGGAAAGGGATGAAGACATTAAAGTGTTCTTACTCTTCCACGTGACAAACATTCTGCAATGTAATACAGAAAGGAGTTTCTGTCCCAAGGTAACTCATATCTGTGCCTCTCCTATAAACATCACACATCCCACCCAGAACTCCCATCCCACTAATAACACAAAGCCACTTATATGCTAAAGTTTGTAACCTTGATTAAAACAAACTCTGAATTTGCCAAGCCAGCTCACAGAACTGATTTTCCCAGTCCTTTGCTCATGCTGGCTGCTGGTGAAATGGAGCAGTACATACTCCAGACAAAGAATGCACCCATCCTTCATCCACACACCACATAAGTAACCAAGGCATTCCCTAAAGAGGAGTCTGAGCCGTCCCCCACATCGCAGTGGTACAGACATGGCCAGTAACCATCCAAAAATCCCATCAGAAACCTTAACCTCAGCATTTCCTTTCATTACATGATGCTGAAGTCAGCTCCTCAACATCCCACAGATGTTTAGTCAGCATCTGTTCAAAGCCCCTTGTATGTTCTCAGGTATGTCTTTATTCTCATCACCTGTGAAAGGATGAAAGAACCAAAAAGGAAGCATTTGATCACTTCACACCTCATCACTTGCATGCCATTGATTTATCCTTCCCAGACTAGGCAGGTAAACTCAAGTTTATCCTTTCTTTCACTCCTCTCCCTCAGTGTTTGAATCCTGCAGACCAGGAACACAGAACAGCAGTACACTCATCAGGTCTCACTAGTTTTTTTGATTTTCTAATTAATTTTGTCACTCCTGGGCCCCTTGGTCATGCCCTAGGGCTGAATTTGCTTCTGGTGACAGCAACCACCAGAGCCTGGGTAGGCTGGGCATCAAAACCCAGCCAGGGACTGAGACAGGGAAATATTATTTCTCTATTAATATGTTAATGACTATGTCCTGAATGCTCTGAGCACCAAATGATTTCCCTCTCAGTCTGAGAGATGGAAGAGAATTGATATGTCCATTTTTCTGCACAATAATGCTGTCATCAGCCTTAAATTTGGGCTGCTTTTGAAACAAGTTATTACTCTGTAAAAATGAAGCACAGTGCTGCTGCTGCTCTCTTTTAATTACCATCAATTGGTTTATTAAAAAATACCATGCCATAAATATAGCTAAAATGGTGGTTTTCTGAGGTTTCCCTTCAGAATCCATCAATTTAATCAAGGCACAGGCAGGAAGGCTGAAGAAGAGCCTGTGGGGAGCTGATCACCTGAGACAGTGCCAAAATCTTCATCAGCTGCAGCAGTTTAAAATTAGAACTTTCCAATTTCAAGGAAGGCTTTATGATACTCTGAGATGTAGGGCTCCTTACTGGAATTCTTTTTCCCAAGAGGCTAAAGGCTGCCTGGTACTCTTTCTTCATACCACTGCTGCTTTAATCCTGCTTCTATGAAGGGCAAAACTCTGAAGGATTTCTAACACTAAAGACAGATATAAAATGAGAAATAACAATAAACAAATAATGTGCTGAGCATTTAAAGAATAAACAGAGATTACTCTCTCTGACTTATTCTGAGCTAAGAGATGAAACTTGCTATAAGTTTGTAAGGTTGTTCACCACTGTTCACCACTGGTGATTACCTGAGCCAAGACATAGCCTTTATCCTTTATGGACATAGTTAAAATAATTATATTGATTGATTTTTAAACCATTTTTCTAATCAATGGATTAGTTCTGTTACAATGTATTTCAGCTTTTATTATGCCCTCATTTGCAATTTGAGAAGAATTTAGAATAGGTAATGAGTTTAAGTACAGTAAAAACAAAAAATGTGTATTATAAGAAAGAGCAAAGCAGGCCACAAGGACACATACAGCAGTTTTCCCGATGACTTTTGTAGGGAAATGTTATTAAAACTGATAACTAATCACACACTATGTGTGCATGCTGCCTTTTAACAAATTTAGCACATTTTAACAGAAATGCTATGGTCTGCAGTGACCTGCTGGGATACAAATCAAACCTATGGCTGCTGGCTATGGGCCACGTAAATTCAAACCATGTGACAAGGCCTCTTCTACATTTTATTACTTCTTTTTTTTTTTAAATCCCAGGTTTCTTTAAGAGAAAAATCCTTTGCACATCTCCCAGCTACAGCTTGCCTTAGTATAAGAAGCATGCTGTGACACTAAGCTGATGTAAATCAAGGCAAATTCATTGATTAATGGAGCGATGCTATTTAATATTATTTATCCTATTGTTTCTGGGATTTGAGAAGCAATTATTTAGGTTCTTGTTTTAGGTCTGTTATAGCCTCATTTTTACGATGATATAAGCACCCAGTATTTCCAGTTCTGGCATTATGTGTTTTAACATGGCATTTCTCCAGCATTTTCCACTTTGCCTAGTACAAGGCCATGACTGAACCAACACCATAGCAGAGAGTCAAAGAATTGCTGCTGAAATACATTGTGACTTCAGCACAGGCTAAGATTCTGCATGGGTGCTTGGAATAAATCACTCTTGGCAGCTCCTGTAGGATTTGGTGCTGTTCCCAACACCTCCATTCCTGGGCTGATATAATTAGAGGGCACACAACTGGCTTAAGCTCCTACAAGTGAGTGAAAATGCTTTATTTAAAGATCAGCCTTGGACTCTTAGGAAAAAAAAAACCCAATTACAAAAACCTTTTACCTTGACTTTCACCTGGACTGGCAGGTGACAGTCTCAAACTGGACTTGCCATTCCTCATTGCATCTCACTTCTTCTTTTTGTGTACTTACATTCAGCAATTTCCCTCATCTATAGGAGGAACATCAAGGAGTCCAGTTCCTATGATCCTGTTAGGGTCAGTCAGCTGTCACTTCCTCAGAAGTCTTTCCAAGGAATGAGAGGGCACAGAAGGCAGCCCCTCCAGGAGAAGATTTGTCTGCAAACAGAAATCTGCTTCGGCTGCTCCAAAGACTCCACAGAAATCTCAGGAGAACTGGAATAAACTTGGAGGTTCCCAAGATTTCTAGGGGCTGCTACTCTGACAGGAGGAATACAGTATGTCAGGAGTTTTCCCCCACAAAATGGGAGCCAGAACTGCCTGACTCATCACAAAACAGACTTTACCATAGAAAAACCATGAGTAAGTGAGGAGAGTTTTTCTGGGAGTCTGCATTTCTTCCCATTCAGCCAGACAGCTGAGCTAGGACTTGCAGAATAATACCAAAAATAACTTCACCACACAAAGGGAAGATAATAATTATCTGATTATTACAGCAAAGTATGCAAGGGTGGTTATTAGGTCTTTTAAACCCAAGTTCTCAAACCTTGACTAGCTTCAGTTGGACTTTTGAGAAGCAGCAACTTCTCATCTCATCCCAGTCAGACCCTTATTCTCATCCCAATCCCAATCTCTACCTTATGCTTATAAACACTGTTTCTTGAGGCAGCAGCCTGAAGATCTATGTAATAAGTCATCTTCCTCTGCAAAGTTTGTTTTTCACCTTCTCACCCATTCTGCAGCTTTCTTGCAGCTACTTCTGGATCTGGCTTTGATTTTAAAAGAATTTGAAAATGTACATTAATTAAATTGCATTATCAAAACCTTCACAGCTTTTACAAGATCTCCTTGTTTCTGAATTAGCATTATGGAAACACACACACACAAAAAAACCCAAAAAACAAAAAACAAAAAAACAAAAAAAACAAAAAAAAAAAAAAACAAAAAAAAAAACAAACAAAAAAACCTCATAAGAAACCCCCAAATCTTAATTTTAACAGTGATTAGCTTTTGATATGTCTTCTCAAAAAAGCCTTTGATTTATTGGCCACCACTAAAATTAGGTCTCTTCCTGTAACTGACAAAGCTGAAGATGGGGTGAGAAGCTGTTTCAAAACTCCTTTTAAAAATTAAAGAAAATCTTCAACAATTCCTAACATCCATCTTAGTACACTACATATCATCTTCCTTTTGTTTGTACTGACAAGTAATATATGTTGAAAACTGAGACTGAAGTAAAGGTGTTCCAAGGTTTATCCAGGTAAAACGTTTTTTAAGAAATGAATGAACAAAATCCAAAGTGTCTGAACAAGAAGGACATTTCCAGAGTGTCCAGAGTCAGTCTTACACTGATCCAGCTGACTCCAAGCACAGAAATAGGAGGCTGAGGGGGAATGCTTTGGAAATCCCACCACAGCGTGCAAATTTTGTGGGAGAAACACATAACGGATGTCTGTCAAAACCAGAATGAAAGAATGCACTCTGCATTTCAAGGCTTGAAGGAAAGAGCTTTTATGGGCTGAAAATAAATGGATAGAAAGTAAATTTGGCTCACCAAATTGGAGAGAGGGGTGGATTTTTGTTTGTTTGTTTTTAACTGGCATGGTTTTTCAACGGAGGAATCTGGAGAATATTAACAGTTATGCCTTAATCTATGCTGGAAGCATTTCTGCCATTTTAGAGCCAAAAACAGCCTCTTGCCAAAACCTGTAAACGGCTTTTTAAAAAAGGAAAAGAACAAAAAAAAGCACCTTTGAAATGGAATTTGCAATTCTCATGGCAGGCGATCATCAGCCCCAGTTAGCCCCTGGCAGAGGAATCTGAGCAAGAGCTATAGACTCGGTGCATCCAAAAATGTTTAGTCTAGACTAAACCTCACTGGAATTCTCTGCAGACCAGAACTCAGCCCTCTGGATCCCTGACAGTCATCTCTATTGGCCACAAATAACAATACAGTGTGGATCCTGCTCCAGGCTTCCCTCCCACCTCTCCTTATCTAGTCCCAGAGCTATTCCCCCTCCCAAATCCACTCAGGTAAAAAGCTGTTGATGGCTGCAAGTATTTGAAGCCTGGTTAATGAACATCAGTAATGCTCCTGCCATACCTCTCATCATCAGTACAGTGAGCACGTGAGCCAAACCCAAAATAATAACCCCAGAAAAACATGTTCATCTGCCTGACAGCAGCCAGAAACCACTGTTGCCAAAGAGAAAAGAGTCTGGAGCTGCTCTTTTTAAAATGTTGTCAGCACAATTGATTCTGAAATATGCTCTGAAAATGTGGAACGTGGCCCATCTGTCACAGCTCCTCGTGTGTATTTAATGATTAGTGAGAGGGAGGAGTACAAACTCAGTGTTTCATCTCCAGACCCAGCTTCCCTGTGCAGAGCATTCAGCCAGTAATTAAGAATTTCATCCTTTCCCAAACTCAGTCCTAAGTGGCATCTTCAACAGAAAAGGAAGTCACCAACTAACTCTTTTGTCACCAGCCCCATCACAACCATCACAATGAAGTAAGGCTGGAGTATTATTTTTCTTTCTTTATGCTGGAAATTGGCCACTGGCATTAGCAGAGATAATCTGGTACTTCCCTGGAATCCATTCCTTCAGCAAAACAAAAAAAGTGATGATATGTCAAGTGTGAATACCTGGCAGCCTTTTTTTACACATACTGCTTGAATGGCAATTAAGAGCCAGCCCCAAGTTTTCCAGCACCTTTTCTCATGACTCTAAGTTCAATTTAATGATCACCACACACTGGAAAAGTTCAGTTGACTCAGGTCCAGACCTCAAATCCAAGAACAGACACATTTAGATCAACCTATAGATTGAGCCACAGGAACTGAGGGGTCTGAGACTCGGCCTGTCCACCCAGAGACAAGCTGTTACATCCAGCTCTCATTTATAATTGTCCAGGATTTAAAATAATATTTTTCCTTTCAATTCCAACAGCAGCTTGGTCTGCTACATAAAGCCAGGCTGCTGTGTTACACACCAGCAGGCCTGTGCACTGAACCAAATTGCCAGAACATTTTGCTAAGGATGTAAGGAAGAAATAATACAGAAGGACACACAAGTTTACAAGAATGGTCTCTCAAACCTGGCAAAGTGGCAACTTTGATAAGAGTAGTATTAGATCAGTACTGAATTTTGGGAATTTTATCCTTCATGAGGTAAAATAATTTTCACTGGATGCACATAAATCATTGTACTTGTTGTACTCATACCTAACTTTATCTGTGCTAACTTCCCAAGATTATACACTAAAGAGCTTAGATTATTACATGTATAAAATATAAGTAATATATAAATAAAACAAGCCCTGTTTTCCACTTAAGTATTTTGACAGATGCATTTATTTCACCTATGGGATGCACTTATCTGCTTCCATTAAAAGGTGTCACCAGGTGGACACAAGAATCCCAGTTAATCAAGGAGCCACATCTAATTACAGTATCACAGCAGCCACCCATCACTATCTCTAGAGAAGCCAGAACAGATGTTTAAAGGGATTTTCCTGGGATTTAAGACTCCTTGAAAGAAAAAATAAAAGTACATCTTGAAGCAATCAGGACTGTAAATTCTAATTTAAAGATAACCATTGGCAAATTAAGTCTAGTAGTTAAACAAACTTTCCTAAGGAAACAATGCCTAGTTTTCTTAGGCTCTACATGCTTATCCACTTGTTCCAGGCCAGGACATGCTTCCATAGGCAGCTGCTCTCATGTCTCTGGAATAGACTTTGCCTTCATTTTTTGTACTGGTGCTGTGCCCTGGTCTCTGCTCACACCTATCCCCATACATGTGACCCTCAGACAACATTTTGTTCTAGAAATAATGCAGGTTCAGAAGGACCTTTGGACTCTGCCACATAAACACTGAATTTAGCATTATTCAGCATTGTTCCTATAGAAGCCTAAAAAGAGGGATAAAAGAGATGTCATATGAATCAAAGTCTCCAAACGTTCTCAAACAGAACAGACTCTGAGGATGTACACAAAGTTCAAATGAATTAAGAACTGGAGTTCATATTCTCCTGAAAAGCAAAACCAAAATTACAAAAAGTCCCTTTGAAAACTGAAGGAATGCAGGAAACCAGGAAGGCTACTCCTCTTATGCTTCCAAAGCTGTCAAAACCAGGAGTTGTTAGAAATCTTGTTCACCAGCAATTTCCAGCATGATTTCTCACTGAATAAACTTAATCCTGAGTCAATTCTTAAATTATAGCTTGATAAAATATAAAATAGCTTAAAATCTGCCATAAGCCTTAGAATTACATTTTCCATGGAGCAGTTGGAATGTCCAGGCCAACGTGAATATAATTTCTTGTGGCGTGTCTGTAAACTGGATTGAAGCTAAGCTAAAACTGGCCACACACCATTCAACCAGGTTCTGGGATTTGCTATATCTCTTCAGCAAAATCCAGAGCACTGCAAAAGGGATGGGCCTTAGCAGTTTCTCTTTGAATCCCTGTAAAAAACAGTTATATTTCCATGTGGAACACCGTGCTTTAAAAATGAAAGAGGAGAAAACAGGTTTTTCCTACAGTCCTGGCACAGGTGGGGTCCCACTCAACATCAGACCTCCCACATTCCCATCCTATCTACATTCAGATGTCAACAGGAACAACTTATCATCATATTCCAATAATACTTCCAAAAGTAGACAAAGAGTCTGACTCACTCCCCTCTTCATCCAGTACAGAAACATTCTTGCTGTAAGGTTCGGTTAAAGGCCAGTGTTTATAGATTTTAAAACAACAACAACAATGCCATTATCTGACTCCAGCCATAGGAACATCCTGAATGCTAAACACAGTGAAAAGGGGCATCCTAACAGCATTAACATCTGCTCTTTATAAAGTGACATTTTTGTGTCAGCAATACAGAGCATGAGTGTAATGCAATAGCAATGCCACTAGTTCCATGTTGATTAAGGAGAAGCTCCCACAGTCCAAGCAAACCCATGCTTTAAGCTCTTTATTTCTTACTTGGAGCACTGTGGTCTAGTGGAAGGTGTCCCTGCCCATGGCGGGGGTCTGGGATGAGGGGGGCTCCAAGATCCCTCCCAACACAAATTATTTTAGGATTCTATGATTTCAAGCAGTCTGGCTCTAAGCAAACACAGCAGCAGATCCTTGCCACCACCTACAGCAGGTGAAACATCACTGCTTTGCTGCTGCTGTCCTGGGCCAGGTACAAATCCATCAGAGGGAACAGTGCATTGCAAGCTCTGTGGAGGAATTTTCATTCCTGGCCATGCCCCATTTCCTTTCAACAGCCTCTGGATAGATTTTCTTTCCAAAATGAAGATTCCAGTTGAGGGACAATCACTCATATGCCACACCTATGGAAACCAGGGACATGGTCCCTCTGAAAACCAGTGCATCTGTCCAGACTGGGAATAAACAGATGCAGAAGCCTTAATAATATTTTTAATATAAAAGTATAGCTTTGTTTCCTCTGTGCTACTTAATTCTGTTCTGTGTTTATAGGGTTCCTCAGCAGGGAAGAGGTCAAAGAAAATGAGAATTCATTCAGGGAATCATTTCATTCTCACAGAGTGTTTTACAGAATGGGATGGAAAAAGATGGAAATGGATATTCCCAGAGGACAGTGATGTAATACTCTTGCCTGCACTGATGAGTATCTCAAGAATACAAATCCTTAGCAGGAAATATTAATTTTTCTCTGGCCAAACTGAAGTGGTTACTCTTTTGAGGACTACAAGATCCATAATTCAGACTGAGATTTCTTTCGTGCTCATTTTTCTCTTCTTTTAAAGTAAACATGCAAAATAAAAACTTAAAAGCTGTTGGACTCAATAATTTCATTATTTGCAGGATTTCCCACGTTCATCAGCACATTTCTGAATCTGTCACTTCATACTAGCCCTGGCAGAACTGTCATACCCTGCCTTTGAGGTAGCTCAGGGTGCTCACATACCTTGACTGCAGCTTTGATGACTGTCTGGGCCCTCACTGAAGAGGACAAGAGTTAAAAAGCATGCTTTATTTCCTAAGAAAAATGTATTTCACACAAGGGGAACTTGGGGTGTGGACTCTGTAGAAGGCAGATCTAATTTACAACATGCCAGTTCAGATGAAATAATCAGGATTCTCTATATTCCTTTGTGGCAAGGAGTGAGAAAAATAGTTAATCAAGTTTAGAGTCAAGAAATGAACTCTCAAAGCTCTGATATATTTTTTCAAAATTAGCATAAAAATTAGACACTATTAAATCAGTCATTTCTTAGATTTAGGTGGGCATAATAAACTGCAATTTTTCCTTGTTCCTGTGACTAACTTCAAAAAGACTCAAGCAAGCAAGGTGCTCAGAGTGGGACCTGCCCTACCAGGTGAGGTTCTGCAGGGATTCTCCAAGCAGCAGCACTACACAAACCCTTAGTGCTAAAGCTCCTTGGTTTGTCTGAATGCAGCTCTTCAAGGGATATTTCAAGGAACGTCTTCTGATCCCAAAGCAAGAGAAGAAACAGATGTAAATTGGTTTGATTTGCTGTTATGGCTGCTGGCATACAAAAAGCCCACTAGAATACCTGCAGAACCACCCACCTCCCTAAAACTGGGACATTCCAAGTCATGGCCTTTGTTCAGAGGATATTCTGAATGTTCCCTTCAAAACCCAAAAGATTGGCAAACGTAATCATAAAATGCTTTACTGTACAGATGGACTAAGGGAGGTTGGAGAAGTTCAAAAATCCAACCAATTTTCCTCAGGTTTGCTAGCCATGCCTCCACACTGCTACCTCTTCCCAGAAATTCCAGTGTGTTGTCATGGAAGGGGAGGAAGGAAAAACCTGGATGAATTAAAACTCCAAACAACTAAACCAAAAAACCCCACTCAACAAACCACCAAACACACTAGAAGAAGAGCCCTCCCTCTGCTTCTCCTGATAATTCCATAAGGAAGCAGCCAACACATTCACATGTGTTCCTAGAGGACTTTACTCTCTCAAATTGTGAGATGAAACAGTACATCAAAAAGGATTATCACAATGTTGTCTTTCAAAATCTTCTCCTAAAAATGGGGGGAAATGGACATTTTTTGGGAATGTCAGGCAGTTCTGAGAAAAAGGAATTCCTCCCTGATAATGTGCACTCAGACCCTGATTCAATCAAAATGATTACATGTCCACAGCTCCTCAGTGCCTCTGGAAAATGGACAGGTCTATACTTTCTGCCAGAATTCTTTCCCTTATAGTTTGGTAGGAGGAGACTCATATCCAGGAAAAATGAACCAGTTTTATATTTCTGGAATATAGTTCCAAAAATTCTGAAATCTCTAAAATGAATTTTTTTTTGTGGTTTCTACAAAAAAAAAATCTTAATTTATAATAGTTAATTCAGTTACAGATAATTCTAAAAGCAACAAAACTCCTTCATCCAAAAAATAGGGAAAAAATTGATGTTCTTAACTCAAAAACCCAAATTATTTAAATCAGATGCAGTGCCTTTAAACAACTTGGGGAGTCATGGTTTTTTGTCTCTACAAGCCTCTAACATGAGAGGTTTGCCTGTGGTGTGAGTCCCTGCGAGTCACATTTAGCTGCAAGAAATCCATGGAGTTTAGTTGCTTATCTTAGATTATCTAGACTGTAATGGCCTGGAAACACACAGAGCAGTTTTGCAAGATCCAATTTTTCAAATGAAAATTCCAGTACTGACCCGTGTTTCAAGCTGGCTCTCCAGCACAGATTCTTTCATATTGTTTTTTTATAGCTTGAGTTTCAGCTGAATTCTGGAATTTTAAAAGCCTATTGCAGAATTGAAAATTCTGCTTGAAAATCAGAAAGCCGTCAGATTTGGGTGTGATCTGAGTGGTGACAAAAACAAAACAAAACTCCTCTACTTCCCAGTATTTTTTCCTGTCATTTCACTTCCAAGCTCTGCTTCAGGATTTTAAGAATTTATCTTAACATTGTGATGCCATTTCGCACCACAAATACTGAAAATATTTCAGACCCCAAGAGCTGTCAGCAGAGTGACAATCTTCTAAAGGCAGGTCTGAGGAAAGTTGGCAGTCCTCAATGTAAAACCTCTGTAAGTATCATTAACAGTATTTTTTCCCCCATATAACAGGATTCTACCTGATCAGAAGAAATTATTTGGAAATTATACACTTATACACAAACAGAATCCCAGATCATGGAGGTTTTTCCACGATTCATGAAAAAGAGGTCAAAATGAAAAGGAAGTATTTTTGACTTAGATGTCTCAAAATTCCAGCAACAACCAAAGGTGTCCAGCAACAAAGAGTCCAAGTATCCCCTTTGCTGCAAAAATATGAATTCATAGGCTTTACTGAGCAGGAAAAGCTGCATTTCAACAGCTAAAGTTTTACTGTACCTTTGGAAAAAGGGTTTCAGTTGCACAGGGTTACAGCCAGCTCCTTTCATCTCTGACCCAGAAGGCACAACTCCACAAGGGGGTAGCTGCCAGAAACAAACTGCAGAGGCAATATATCCATAAATAAATCCATCAGGATTCCAGGAAAACATATTTTATTCAGTAAATAGCACCATTTGCAAGCCTCCTTTCAAATGATGAAGCTCTACTCCGAGGATATGTACAAGTTACATGTGCACCTATATCAGAAGTGTTGGAGGAACTTGCCAAGCTGTGTAGAAAATATAGCTGAGATAATTATTGAGCAAACCCATCTTTAAACCATCTTTGCAGCACAGAGCACATCCAATATCTTTCCCATGCATAATCCCTCCACCTGCTTCTCTGTATTCTCTCAGGGACTCTTGAGTGTGTGACAATATAAAGACTGAGTAGGAGGGAAGGCAGGGCTTGTGTTCAGGCATCCTGCAATCCCAATAAAACCCAAGCCCTGGAGACATGTTCCTTTGGACAATTTCAGGACCAGTATTACTCTGTAAAGCATGAGAAGACAGGCTGGGCAACAATCACAGAAGCCATTTGAAAAATCCATTCCTGCATACGCAAACACCAAAGTGGCAAAAAATAAACAATAAACTGCTACTTAAAGCTAATAGTTTAGAATATCTAAAGCTAGTATTTTAGAACATCAAGCAATTTTCCCAAACTTTTTTCTACTGATATTTAAAACTACTTATTAGCCAATTTTTATATGTTTTGCTGGAGACAGAAGTTCAGGTTGCTTGGGAATAAAGGGGAAGAAGAACAACGAGGCTTGTGCTCTTATAAAGGAAGAGTTAATGAGATTTTAAGTCTTCCCTAACTATTTCATGAGGCTGGATTTTATTGTGTTGAAAAAAACAGTATCCCATTAGCATCTCTGGTTTGGCAATACAGACTGGAGCTGGGCATCAGACAAAGGGGTAAGGACTGAAAGGGCACAGTTTTCCACAGGAAATTAGGTACTGCAGCTCAGGCAGTGAAAGGAGGCTCGTCCACACCTTCCATGGTGCCTGGTAGCTGCTGGAAAGCACCCAAATATCACTTCTCACTCATGCAAATGGGCAGAGAACACAGCAGCAACATAAACCATCCTTGAAAATCTCCCCAATACGCAGGAAAAAAAAAAATCCTTTTGTAATGCACAAACTGATAGCAATCCACAAGAGTTGCCCTTTCAGCAGCTGCCAGGATAAATTTCCCCTTTAGGCAGATGGTCCAAAACCTGAGCCCACAGTCCATGAGGAATTGCAGCTTGACTTGAGCACACAGTGAAAAACATAGCTCGAGAGTTCTGCCCAGGGAAATTAATCATTCTCAGCACCTCTGCAGAGCCATCTATCTGAAGTCTATCCCTTCAGCCCTGACCTACATACTGCACACACAGTGCTTCAAAACAATCTGACATTTAAATCAAAACTCCTCAGCTTCCCACTCCTTCCCTGCACTCCCAGCAGGGACCGGCTGCCCTTGAGGTAACAATATTTAGTGGTGTCCCAGGACACTTGTGGTCTCTTCTGGATTTTTTGCACTCTGGGATTTTCTTGAACTGAAGACAGGAGATGTCACCCAGTGTGGAGTTTGTTACACACCAATGGTGTTTCAAAGCATATAAGAAAGGTGGTGGGCAATGGACAGGGAATACTTAAAAATAATCACGGTCCTGGAATGGTTTGGGTTGGAAGGGACCTAAAAGCTCATCCATGCCATGGACAGGGACATCTTCCACTGGACTAGGTTGTTCCAAGCCCATCCAAAGCAACAGTGTCACACCCACCTGTTCTTTTGGAGTTTCCTTCAGAAGAGGGGTTGCTCAGACAAGAACTTCACCACGCAGCACAGAACCTCTGTAAATTGAAACAAATTTTCCAGTTAAGATAAAGCAAAGCTGATTAGGGAAAGTTTTCCTGATGAATAAGTCAAAGATAATGGGCATAGGACAAGGGGAATTAAGTTTTAAAAAAATGAGGGGTTTTATTTCAAAGAATGGCAAGTATCAGAATCTTGTTATTTGAATTTCTTTTTAAGTTTTTCACACTAACACAGAAAAGTTACTTACTTAAACCCCCAGGCATTGAGCACTTTTGAGCAGTAACAAGAAGACACAACATCACTGAGCAACTGGTCTTCCCAACTACCAAGTAACAGCAATTACAGCCCTTGGTTCTGCCCACAGAGGGATACAGGAGATGTGTCACAACATGTGCAGAGGCTTCTTTGGGAAGAGAGGGGGACTGGTGTGTGTCTCCTATGAATGACGAGACAGTAGAACTTTACACATTTACATTTCCAACTGTGCCCACTGCAATATGAAACAGATACCATAACAGTGTTAGTGGGCAGACAGGCCCACTCCTGGAAAATCACTTTTGCCCCCTTTCAAAGAGTTAACTGCAAAATCCTGATGCACAAGGACAGAGGAGAGAATCCAAGAATACAGAATCCAAGTATATGGACTACCCACCATCTCCCTCTATCATTTCATTCTTACACTGTTGTTTTGGGTTTTATTACAGAATAATTCCTATTGCTTTACCTTTAACTTGCAGAGAGAATGCTAACGGGCAAAACTTCTTGTACCTACAGAGGCTGTTTCCTTTTCTGTCTCACACCCCTCTCCCACAAAAAGAAAGTTTTTAAGCACCAACAGTCAGGGCAAGAGCAATGTTTTCCAAAACTGTTTCATCCTCTTTGTTTCACCACTATTGAAAAGCGTGTGGTGCACTCCATGCCCTTGCATCCATTACCTTCCCCCAAATTCTGTGCTGTGAGGAACATCAGTGTGAGAGCACAGAGTTTTCCTGCTGTGGGGAGGGCAGAACACGGGATCACCCACACCTACTGCCCAGCCCTGCCTGAGTGCCCAGTGAATGTTCCAGTGGGAAGCACTGCTGTTCCATGACAGGGGGACCTACTGTGAAATTGCTGTATTCACACACACAGTCACCTTGCAGATAAAGTCTGGGGGAAGTGAACAACATCCCACGTGCAACATTTTCTATTAAATACCTTAGGATGAAAGCGCAATAAAATGGAAGTTCTATAAAGAATTTTGATTTTAATAGCTTCAGTTACTAAGTTCAGTTTTCTGGAGATTTGGCAGGCTTTCCTGGAGTGTACTGGGATATCTGAAACCTCTTTTGTTCTCTTTTTCTATTTTTTTCAACTTAGCTATTTGCAACCATGGGTGAATAGTGGCAAAACATGACATTTAGAATTAACCCTGAAATCTTGGAACTATCTGTTGACCAAAAAAACCAAAGCAGAATGTTTCAGTCTTCAAGCAGAGTATCTTTAATCCTCTTTTAATAACTAGGTTTCACTGTGTCAACATATTATATTCTATCAATCCCTTGATGTCTGACATGCTCCAAGAGCACAAGGGAAAGACTTTTTACTTCAATGTTTCACAAGAATTTTACATGTGTCTGTTTTACTGGAATTTGCATTAATATCTTTAATTAATTAAAGTTATCTGTTCATTGTAGGGAGTACAAATGATTTGGAGGCCACAGACCTAGAGCATTGTGATTTAAATAAAAATTGCACAGTGCTCCTGATTTTTTTCCAGCCATCAGATGTCTGGATCGACTGCACATTCCAACACTTTGGAAAGGAGATTCTGCCTCATGTAATAGCTAAAGGAATGTTCCAGTGTCATTGCTGGGGAGGGTGCACAGAGACAAATGCATTTAGAAAACAACTTCAGCACCTAATCTGTCTATTTTTTCATGAAGCCACCTAAAACCCTGTGTCTCCTGGGTATGTTTTAACCTCCAGGCAGCACAGTTCTGTTCTGCCTAAGGTGGAACCCCAAGTATTTCAACCCACACCACGCTGCTCAGGCAGCCAAATAGCAGGGAACAGGTCCAAAGCCAGTTTCAATCCACATGATTTAAGTGTGCCCATCACCAAAACATGTAAATATAATGGGATACAAACCCTGTCTTCATTCAACTGACGTTAGATATTCCTGCTTTATCTAGTGGAGCTATTTTTAAACAATGTTTTATTGAAACAGGCTTCTCATCAATAGCAAAATGTAGATGATCTGAATAAAATGTGCAAAAAAATTGGCTAAAAATCTGAAAATGCATTCCTTAAACTGACAAATATCAATATTTTTGTCAAATTCTGGTCTAATTTGTCTAATTCTTTCACAGTCTGTTGCCTTGAAATGCCAAAATCAATGGAAATTCCCTGTGAAGTGCAGAAGTTCCAACAGATCAACTCATTTTATCCTTATGCACAATAGGACCTTTTCAACAGACCTATGTAGTCTAGGAGGAATGAAAGCAAGATGCTGTTTCATGGGATTTAATAAGAAATTATAAAACCTTGACAAATCAAACAACTAGTTAGACTGTGCAGGTGTGAATGCCATCCCACAAAACCTTTTCCTAAGGATCTAATTTCCTACTAGACTTGCTCCAGCAATGACGCAGAAAAGATTATCAATTTCTCTTTATGCTAAAAGCCTTCTCAAATGAGAATCCAGGAGGAAGTATCATCTAAACTGGGGGACAGCCATTTTTAGGGAGGATGAGGCTGTAAACCTCACCAAGCTGACCATACAGGAGGTGTGATGGCAGTGTTCCAGAGGGCACATTTGCAAATATCCTAAAGCCATGAGGAGGTGTAGCACCTGCAAACACACTCGTGAGGGGGAGAAAATACTTGGCCCATATCTGATCTGTCATCCCAGCTCCTGCTTCTCCAGGACCAACAGGAACAAGGCCTGAGAAAAGCAGGACTGCAGACAGTTTGCATGTTTGCAATAATTTTGAAAACCAACCTGCAGTGTAAATAAAATCTCTCTGAAGTACAGCAAAAAGCCCAAAGACGTGGGGTATCAGGAGAAGAGGTGCTGCTCCCACCTTTGCTGGGATGTTTTCCTGTGTGAAGAACATGAAGATGCCAAGTCTCCAAATGTTGCTCCGGGGCTTTATGGCAAATTATTAATTGGTTTGCTGCTCAATTTCTAATGTACCAGAGAAACAAGGTATTTGTATTAACTTATACTTAAACTCCACTTCCCTCTTATAACGTGTGATTGTTAAGGATTGTTAAAGGTCGTCACCAGCTCACAGCTCTGTTCCAGCTCCATCACCAATCCCACACAAAAGGCACTGGTGTGTGTGGACAGACCACGAGCACACCAGTGGAGCAGGAGTTAGCTCTGCCCTGAATCTCCTGGCACTTCCAGCAGCCAGATGCAGCTCCACACAATTTGGCACTGCATGTTACTGGGCACCGTGCACGGCTCGTGGTGCCACCTGGACTGGTCTAGTTTGCACTGGGCTAGGAAAATATAATTATCATATTTTCCAGCTTTACTCGAGCTGATCCCCAGAGTAGCAAAGTTTCCACATAAAGCAAACAGTACTTGTTCTTTGTATCCTGCCAGTCCTTGCAAATGGTACAGCTGAGAGCAGGAGTGTTTAAGTGATGAGCGTCAATCTGAGAAGAAAGAAATAATTTGTTACGAATCTTTTCATGTTTTACCTCAGGCTGATGTCAGTCTCAGGATAGACAGATACATCAATCACCCTAAATATAAAAGTCATTTGCATGAAAGAAGTGTACTTTTGATAGTTGAAAGTTGACAAAGAATTTACTATTGATAAAATAAGAGGCATTTTTCATGTACACCCAAGAGAAATCAATAGGAAGAAATAAAGACCAGCCTAGTAGTACCTAGTATTAAAATATTTTATTTGTTCACTCTCTAAAGGTCACATTCCCTACAAACCTTGAACTTCCAGTTGACTGGACTTTGTGGAGGTTCATGAAAGTCAAGGGTTTTGATTTTAAGCAGTCCTTAAACCAGCTGTACACCCTATGGAATAGTGGGGGAGATGGCTGACCTGGGGTGAGATAACACTGGTTCTCATCACATTTAATTGCCAAAAATCATCTTGCACTTATCATACAGAAAAAAAAAAAGGGAAGGAGAGGTCACCCTTGGGCTCTCCACTCTGCTTTTCCATAAGATTCCTGCTTCCTCTTCCAAAGCACTGTACAGTCTCACTTTCCTGCTGGGTTCCAGCCCCAGCCACTGCACCAGGGAAGGAGCTGCTGAGGTGTGCAGAACAGGGGGAAGTACCACCAGTCACATCACCCCGAGAGGACTCCATCCTGGATACAGTCAGGAACACATCCACTTGGAGATTTTGGGGTGAAGCCTTCTACACAAATGCACGTGACTGTGGCCAGTGTTTAATTTCAAATGGAACATATTTTTCTAAGAAATAACTGAGGCACTGGGGAATGCTGGAATTAAGTCAGAACATGAGATTCATGGAAAGTTGGCCAACCCTAGTAGCAATCCGAGTGAGGGCCAGGTTTGGCATCTAAAAGGATTGTTTTTCACTCTGATAATAGCAGTGAAAATGCAAATTGGTCCATCAAGTCCGAACCTGGCAATGGTTCTCATGGCCCTGGTGGAATACAGACTTCTAATGGTCTGTGAATGCAATGCATGCTGAAAAAGACAAACAACTGACATTTGATCCCATCTCCAGGTCTGACACAGAAAATTAAAAGCCTCCCATGTGGGTCTTGTTTGAAAAGATAGATGGGAAAGCAGGGGACTGAAGAACTATGTACAAACAAACAATGGTGGGCCCCATCTTGAGTTAGAGACATCTCCATACAGCTGTGGTACAAATGCACAATAGATTTACATTTTCCTGTTGAACCCTGGCTGCACCAGGAACAGAGAACAGCACAGTATGGGCCTGGGCCCTGATGGAACCCTGCTCTGGGTTAGATCATGCTCTCTGGGACTGAGTTTGCAATATAGAAAAGCAAAGTATAGAAAACAAAAACTAGGTGTGAGAAATGGTATCTGTTTTCTTTGAGAAAGCCAACCAATGCCTGTCACCAGAGTTTGTCAACACTCCCAGGAGTTAAAATCAGGCCCACTGGCAAATATTTACAAGCAAGAAACAAACACCCAATTCAGAATCAGGTGTATAAGGTTCACAGACACAGGTATAGTGGAATTACTGCACAGTAACAGGGAATTTCATGAGGACATCCCAAGAAGCTCCTGTCCACAGCAGAGACATGATAACTGTCAATATGGACGTTCCCATTTCATCCCATCAATTAAAAAAAACCCAAGAAACCCTGAACACTTCCCCCTAAGGACATGGGGGTGGCTCACATCAGCTCAGTTGCACTGAATTTCCAGGATGGAGACAGCCAGGTTTCTCTCTTCCATCTCTGATCCCCTTCAAGCAGCTGGAAGCTGCCTGTGAAGTGCCATGACATGAACGATGTGGTTGTCACTGACAGCTCTCTCTTTTGATCTTGGTGACATAAGGCAAGACTGAAGTGGGTGCTGCCAATGCTACAAAGCCACATTTTGAACCTGTTTTTCTCTTACAAAGTCAAGGCAGTGCTAGATTCCAATGGCATGGGGCCTTGTCCAACCCTACATTCCCTGGGAGATAAGAAAGGCATTGATTGGGCTTTAAAAATATACACATGGAACTGCCCAGATGCTTCAGCCAAGAGCAAAAATGAGACAGAATCAAGTTCGTTGTGTCCATTTACATCCCATCACTGAAAAACTCCCTCTATACAGACACACTGCCCATTAATCTAGAACAGACAACTGTGATCCAAATGTCATTTCAGCAGTCAAACAGGGATACAGCACAAATGATTTACAAAATGAGCTTAATGAAGAAACACATTTGGTCACAGCTGCTGTTCAGACTAGACTGGAAGAAATCCAAAAACCAGAAGGAAGTGAGAACATTAGTAAATTAGAAGGAGAGATCAAGAGCTTGCTTCTGTAAAGAAATCCCAGCTTTGAAATCCAAAATATTTAATCCCAACTACCAATATTTCTTCCAGATCAATGGGAGGCATCTATAAAGAACACCTGGAGCCTTTGTAGACCAGCAAAAGCTCACCACAACTTTGGTGTGTCCTTGAACTGAGCCAGCAAATAACAAAACCATGAGCTTGTGCTTATAGTGGCTGCTCAAACTATCCACTTTTAGAGTGAAGAGGAATATTAGTGACTGAAATTTGTACAGATGGAGCACTGCCTGTCGTATGAGGGAGGATTGAGGTCAATCTTGTTAGACATAATAGGACTTTATTCATTATGGATGAAAAGAATCAGCTCCTACTGTTATGAGAACGGATAAGTGCAGCTGTGGGTTTTACCAAATTCACATGAGGTTGAATGAGGCTACTGAGACAAACTAGACAGCAAACTTCCAAAGGCTGCTGGAATATTTAAGATTCTACCTCGCCTGGTGGATGCCTGCAAAACATAAATTCAATTTCCATTATGAAAAGGATTACATTTCGAACTGCTGCTGGCTTATCTAAGTATTATTGGGGCTATCAATCCATATCATCAAGGCATAAGCTGATCACCAACTGGGATCAGGAAGAAATCCCCTCTGCTCCAAGGCCAGCACAGCTACAGTGTTGGATAATTAACAAGATATTGAGGAGAGGCAGATTAACACTTGCTTTAAAGTATCCAGAAGTGGGATATTAGGCCAGATGGACAGTTATCTGCTCAACTAATACAACTTTTCTACTCTTGGAAAAAGACACCATTGCTCAACAAAAATTCCCAATTATTCCCGGGTTTGGTGCCATATGAATCACTAACCACTTGAACCACTGACATTTCAGGGGTTTTACTACAATCTGTGGCTCTTGGGATGTCTCAAAGTCTGGATCTCTCTCGCCACCCTCGCTAATCACGACTGCAAACCAGGAAACAATCATCTCTGATTGCTATGAGAAAGCCATAAACAGATTCCTGAGTCCCAGGATGCACAGCCTTGGCCTGAGGCCTTCCAAAATCCATCTGGATTATTGTACATTACAGTTGCTGCTATTCTGCTCCAAAGAGCAAGCCTGAGCTGTCTAACAGAGAAAAGTTGCCCTTTTTTGAGATGTTTGTGTCAAAGAACTTTGAGAGAATGAGACACAGTGAGTATTCAGCCCACATTAAATCATTTTGGCAACAAAACTCATGAAGAAAAACACAATAAAAATGCTGCAAAGAACTTATCCAAATGTTTCTTTGAAAGAATTTGTACACAGCCAAGAGCTGCTGGTTCCTCACCAAACTCCTAGGCCAATCTGTTATTTCTTTCTTTTCATTTTCTAAAGACTTTATTGGTACCTCTAAATTTTCAAGCCTTTTATAAGGCAAAGAGGATGTCTTGTCAATGAGTTTTCCTCTACAGCTCTGCAAGTTTCGTTTCCAGTGTTTCACCATTATTTTGAAGTATTTAAGGTTGCAAGATCTTCAGGTTTTGCACCATTTAACAGTGGTTAAGTCTCTGGTAAATGCCTGATACAGCAGTGAAACAGTTACCAGCTTCATTATTTACACAAAGACTGTAAGGGAAGAGTCACCCAAGTAGAAATGAAAACCACCTACCTCAGAATCCCACGACTGCTCACCTGTGCTTGATACCACAGAAAGCAACTGCAGTTCTTGTTTCCTAAAAGAAAAAATGTGCTAAAGATTTCAGTTCCACCTTTTCAAGACGGGAGAAGCTCCAGTAAGGTTGAGTCTTCCCAGAACCATCTCACTGATATTATTGCTAATTGTCACCTATTTCCTTCATGTTCATTTTAGACAACTGAAAGGAGCAACTCTAGGTTTTAAAAAGATAGAACTGAAGCCAACTGCTAAAACTTCCATCTGCTTAAATCTTTCTTGGCTGTTCAGTTCCAATGAGAATTTCCTATACATGGGTTTTGAGTGGTAATAAAACTATCAAGACTTCGGTTCAATTTTGTCCCAATAATGTTTGCCTTTAATTCTGTATAAAATGGGACAGGAGATTTCAAGCTATATTTGCTTCTGGAAAAACTATTTTTTTTCCCCTTAGCACAAAATAAATATCTGCTTACTGCTATTTTATCTGAAAAAATGTTTTCAGAAAAATGCTTGGGAAATATTCAAATAATGTCATGTAATGTAAAACTTTTCCAGGATATCCTGGAAATCTTAGAAAGCTTCAAGCTGTTCTGGGTCACACAGCCTGTAGCAGGCTGTGAAATATATACAGGGAAAGGCATCATGTATACAGTGCTGGGAAAGGTTAGCTTTTAACCACTGTGCTGGATGAGTACAGGACGGGCAAAATTCACTTCAGAAGCTCAAGAGCTAAAAAGCTGAAGTCATGCCACACTTGAGCTGCACTGAACTTCTTCAGCACTTCTGGGAGCTGTCCTGACCAGTCCCTAAGCTGTGTGTGCCTTCCCTGAAGCAGTTCAGAAGTTCTTCACAGGACCAAAGACATGCTCATACATTCCCTTGAGACTGGGCTCAAAGAAGTGGAATTCTCCTCCCTCCCCATAAATTCCTGATGTACAACAAATGACATCTTGCAGCGTTGGGAAAAAATGGTTTTTACCAAACAAATCCTATTGTTTGTTTGATTCTTGTGGTTTCCTGATGCTGGCTGGAGTTTGGGGACAGCAGTAATTCCATAGGCTCTAAATCAGCCAGTTGGCTGGCTTGGAGACTGCTCTTGCAAGGACACCAAGGAGCCTCTAACCACATTCTAAAGCAGAAACTCACACAAAAAATAGTTCAAAAATCAAGAATGCTTTCATTAACACCCTGTGTGCTAGTCCAAATTCAGGCTCGCTCAAGGATTAGGAATGCCAGTACAATTCCATAGCAAATGTTGGAAACCAGCCAAGAAAACTCTGTGCTGCAAGTTGATACAGTAAATCTGTAAATACAATACATCTAAATTCAAACTTCTAGTTATGCAATAATATAAGATGCTGAAACATTTTCCCTGGAAGTGTTCAAGACTGGCTTGGACAAGGCTTGGAGCAACCTGGTCTAGTGGAAGGTGTGCCTGCCCATGGCAGAGGGACAGAATGTGATGATCCTTCACGGCCCCTTCCAACCCAAACCATTCTGTGATTCCATGATAGATCTTACTGCTTACATTACCTTGGAACTTGCCAAAAAACAGAAGATGATGCACATTTTATAATTGGGTCAGCACAATAAATACTAATTAAATTAATAATGGTGCTGTTAGGCAAACATTACACTAACAAAGAACTTGAGTCCACTGCTCCTCAGACCATGGTTATTTTCCTAAAGAATTGTTAGTTTTGGAAACACTCACAATGCCCGTCATATTTTTCAGAAACAGAACAACATTTCTTCTATCCTTTATTGGAGAGGACAAAAAATAACAATCCTAAAGAGGTGTGGCCATTAAAAATCATCTGCTATCTTTGGCTAGAGCGTGAGGAGGCAGCTCCAGCAATCAAGCCAGGTCCCCAGGGTGGAAAGAAGAATTCTGTCTCTTATCCACTTTCCAGGTTATTCCAGATCCTGAATTTTGGCAGATCTAGTAAAGAACTGCACTTGATGACACCTGTAGTTTTGAAGCCAAGACCTCTCTCTGCTACATCATAACTCTCCATAGCAAGGAGAAATTCCTGACTCTTCACTGACATCTGGCATGTACTTGTCACCCACAGGCACACACATTGATACTAAATCATCTCTAAGGTCCTTTCCAACATAAACCAGCCTATGATCTTAAGAATTAGATTATTTTCTACAGAAATGTACTGCTTTTAAAAAGAAATAAATAATAAGAAATATATATAAACAAATTCTCTCCCTGAAATCCTCACTTGACTACAGGCTTACACCAGCTATTGGCCTACAAGACAAACATTGCTGATCTGCCTTTAAGTTTTGAACTGTATTCTGAACTATTTTAAGACATGTAAATGATTAAGCTTGACATCATAATACATAAAAAGAAATGCAGAGCCCCTTGTATCTATTTTCTCCCCTTTCAATGTATATCAAACTGTTCTTCATTTCCAACTTTTATTATCTCCCCTCCTTTTTCTTAAAATCTGCAAATCTAACTCTCAGGCAGGTTCTTTGTCCTGCTGAAGTCAGAGAAATATACTAACTAAAAGGCCCTTTCCAAGTTTCTCATTCCCCATTAGCTGCCACAGCCTTTCCCCCAAGATACTAATTTATTTACAGAGACATGTGAATTACAGCACTTCACAGTGCTTTAAATAATTGTTACTGCAGAGACATCAGCCAGACAAAGAGGTAAAACCTTGGCTGGGATAGTTCTGCCTCGTCATGACAAGATTTAGTTGCTGTGTTCTTTCTGGACAGTGGTAAAAACTCAGAGCTGGGGAAAGATGTAAATATCTTGCCTGGCTGACCTAAGTACTGATGTAGAATACATTTGCTAAATGTTCTAGCAGAGGTTAGAAAATTGCTTGGAATGGCTTGGAAACCACTCTGAATTAGAGACAATAGAGAAACAGTTTAATGATAATCAGAAAAATGTTTACATCCTTAATACGTGGAAATATATGGAGCATGACTTGTTGAAAAATAAAACCTACAATTTCTAATTTATTTACTGACCTGACTGTAAGAGACTATTTTTTATTGCAACATTCATAGTCATGTGACATGCATAAAACAGATGTGTCAGCACTTCCCCTCTAGATATTTTCTGTCCCTGCTCACATCTTGCCTGGCTCCCTGCCTATCTCCTCACTCCCACCCACCTGAGACAGCCTTTCTAGGCTTTCTCCTCCTTCTGCTGCATCTTCTAGCTCACTCCTTTCCCACCTGAACAAACACAGTTTATTTCCATTCTGCAAGCTGTCAGAATATCTACTGATTTCTCTACTTGTCTAGAGCAACTCAGGCAGGAAGTTGATCTTGGATGCACCAAAATATGTCCAAAGAAAGGCTATAAATCATGGTGCTGCTGAGGCTTTGTGGAGTGAGCCTGTTCTCACCTCAGCATGAGGGTTCAAGAAATCTCAGTTGTAGGTGGGATAACTGGGTAGGTTCCTGAACTAGCAATTGTCAAATTTCTGTGATTATCCAGGAACCTGCATCAATTCAGCAGTTTGATTTTCTTCAAAACTTGGCAGCAAACACAGACTACTCATATATTATGTTTCAGGGGCTTCCCCCTCCCATGACAGATTCAAGACTGGGACCATCACATTGACCAATGAACAGCTGAATTACAGCAATGAAGTGTCATTGCTAGATCCACAGATGGGGATATCTTTCTACTCTTAGCCTTTCTTTCTCTTCATTATATATTTTATTGGATTATATTTTTATGCTTTTATATTGCTGTATTTCTACAGATAATAACCAAAATGGCTACATACCTCCTTCCCATTGCAACCAAATTGTTTTAAAATAGACCCTACATATTTCTATTCCTATTTCTTTACACCCATCATTTCACTCTAATCCACGCCAAGGGATCTATTAAGAACCTGAGTTACCTCCACCTTCAGGGGCAGGTCACAACATTAACATTGGTTTCACAGACAGGATTACTCCAAAAAGTGATGTGGAGGCTTTTTTATGAGGGTAACAGTCTTGGAAAAGAAGAACTGATTTATAGTCAAAGGCTGGAATCTTGAGCAGAAGCTGAGCAGAATATCTGTATTAACTGAACTTACATTTTTGATTACAGGAACAGCAATTGTCCACTGTAGGACAATCCTCTTTCCTTTTCTCCTCTTTCTCCTCTCCTTTTTCTCCCCGTCTGCTACGTTAGGATCAGCATCACAGAAAAAAAGGCCCCAGCACTCCTGGTCCTGGTCACTGCACAGAGCCATGGGGTGGTGTGGGCAGCAAGAGGAATGGCTGACTGGCTCAAAAAAGGCAGATGGGAATTGGGGCAGGGGGGAACAGGCTGAGCTCTCTGTTCATGAGGCAGGCACAGTTCCCCCCCTGCACCTTTGAGCCACTGACAGCCTCCTGTCCACACCAAAATGACAGAGGCTGCCTGCATGGCCTGCCCCCAAAAAGGCAGATTAATTTTTGACCTTCCCCAGAATGGTTGTGACTGGCCCACAGGCTGCTGAGAGCCCCAAAATGACAGTGAAAAATGACAGTGACTGAGCCACANAGCCCCAAAATGGCAGGAACTGACCCACGGACTGCCCAGAGCCCTCACATGGTGGCAACTGACCCACAGCCTGCCTTAAAATGGCAGTGACCGACCCAAGGCCTGCTGAGAGCCCCAAAATGGCAGCAACTGATCTGTGTCCTGACCCAAAATGGCAGGAACTGACCCACAGCCTGCTGTGCTGAGAGCCCCAAAATGTCTGTGACTGGTTGTGTGGGCCCCACTGTGAACACTAAAGCACATCCATGCCTGGGGGAGGCCCCAGGAGACCAGAGCACATAAAACCCACACGTGGGCTAAGATGCTCCAATGCCCTGGATTTAGAAGCAGCTGAGACCACAGGGGATCCTGGGGTGATCGATATTTTTGTTTTCCTCTCTCTTTTCTCTTTTTCTTTCTTTCCCTCTTTCTTCTCCTGCCTTCTTCTCCTCAAAATAATAATGTAAGCCAGACAGAAAAAATCCAGTCACTACCTTAGTAAATGCCTTGCTGTGTCTGGATAAGTTAAAGTTGGCTGAGTTTAACTTTGCCAAGTTAAAGCTTGTGAAGCATCTGGATGCTTGTTTTAAAATTTGTCTGGATGTTGTTTTAAAATTTGTCTAGTACCTTCTTCTACCTTTAGTACCTCTCTTCTACCTTATGTGCAAGTTTGCACATAAAAGTTTGTTACTGAACCTCTTGAGAACTTGATTTTTTCTCTGCACACTGCCTAGAGTCAATCAAACTACATTCCCCTAAACCCACTGAGTGGGTTAGGGCACAATAATCTTGAATTCCAAATTAGTTCCTTAAAAAAACAAAGAAAAATCCCAAACCCAGATCCCACTGAAAGGAAATCTCATCTTTTAAATGGCTCTTGATAAATAACTGCCTTATTTATCTCACTCTACTGCTACCAGGTGCATTATTCTTGGCTCACTTGTGGCAGGAGGTGCTTAAAAGATGGGTTAGCAGTGTCCTTGTTAGTGCTGGGGGAATAGGTGGACTTGGATCTTGGAGGGCTTTTCCAATTCCAAAACTCTATGATTCCATGATAGAAAAAAGCACATTTCCCTTGTACTCCTTGGGAACCCACATTAAGGCTCCTTTGGGCAGGGTTGCCCTTCTCTGAGTACTGATTTTGTGCTTCCAACTGGAATTCTCCTTCACTCTAAAACCTCCACAAATGGTGCTGCAGGAAGAAAGAAAAGGCAAATTACTTGGAGCTGGCTCAGAGAAGTCTATGAAACAGTAAAAGGCACTTCAGACTATCAGTTTTGGGAGAAAAAAAATAGTGTTTATGAGAAAAAAACCAGTTAGAAAACACTTATACAAAAAAATAAGTGTTTGGAAGTGCCACAAAATGTTTGGAAAGCTGCTTGTTTCAGTTTGAAAAGTCCTGGAAGTGTGACAGAGTCCAAGAGATGTGCACATCTGGCAATGCAGTGTGAGCTCTACCTGCTGACACACCTGTGCCAGCTTAGCCCACTTCCAGTGGAGAAATGAAGCTGCAGCATCTTAACATGATCAATCAGGATCATCAGCATCTTTCATTGAGTCTAAAAAGATGTAGGCTGGGTTTTTTTAAGAACCCAAATTCTTTCACCAGAGAGGAAACCAGACACCCTGGTTCCTTCAGGAATAATTTCTCTACCTCATTAATAATCTTAGGATGTCAACTAATCACCACCCAAGGAAGAACCTTTAAGCACAATGAATACTTTCCTTCCTCCCATCACTTACCACAATACTTTCCCCAGGTTCAGTTCAATTTCAGCAAAGAAGTGTCTGAAATTTGAAGGACAAGCACATAAAAGCCTAAGCTAGAAATCAAGTTTTTTATAATAGCTTTATATTAGGGCCTAAAATCAAAAAGGACCATGAGAACTGCATTTTTTTCCAATACACTAGCAGTATGGAAAATTTGAAAAAAAAATTCAGGAATGCCCATTGAAAAATCTGCATTTGTTTTTTCTAGGCAGTAAAATACTTGGATCAAGTGTTGATTACAAGACAAGCATCTTGAAAATAAATCTGAGAAAGCACTTCAAAGTCATTACAAAAAAGCACTTAGAAAAAGCTGGAGAGCAATTATCACAATTATCAAAATTTTAGAATGAAAAAAAAGGAAAAATTGATGAAATATTTTGAAGCTGCAATTTACCTTTCTTTACAATAGCAGTTTTCCCTAGCAGCTGTGGATAAAGACATGAGTTTCCACTACAATACAGTTAAAAGTCACAATATTTTCCTCTTCCTGACAGACAGAAAGTCACCTACTAGACCAGCAGCAAAACTGCAGATTTTCTTAAGGCTCACACCTGTAAAACAAAGACAGAGACAGAAGTGTGTGTGTACATATGTGTATGTGTGTAGGCACTAGAATATACTTACTATGCTAGTGTTTTCAAACTTCATTTAAAGCCCAGCCATGTCCCTCTCAGCAGTGAGGAGCTTTAGCCACCCTCCCAGGATGTGCTATTAAAAGTAGTGACATCTCTTTGCACAAAAGCAATGCTGGAATGCTCATCCAGCTGAGGGATCCATTTTCCTGAGCACTCAGACGTGGCTAATGAAGAGATTAATTCACCACAGGTATAACTGCAAGGGCTGCAAGAAGATAAAAAAGGCCAAACACGTTTCAAGGTCAAAATAGATTTTTTCAGAACTTTACAAAATAACTTTTTCTCATCACCTGGGGTTTCTCTCACATGAAAATATCACACTTGCTGTCTTTTATATTTTCTTTTTTTTTTCCTTTTTTTTCCTCCCCCCAAAAAAAACTCTGCAAAATGCAGCAGTTTTAGCAGGTAACTTTCCTGAGATAAAGGACAGAACTGGCTATTTTCTGGCCATATCAAACAGGCATCATTGCTTCTCAGTTTGGAGCAGTGGGAATGCTCTAATGTTACTAAGGTACCCAACAAGTGGATCCTCATTTCTCTTAATCATAAAAATCCTGCGTGAGTAAAAATTACTAGTCCTGAGAAAGAAGCAGTGGAGTGACAGAGCTGACCACACAGTCATTTTGAATACTACTCCAGAACTACTCTCTTAAATGCAGGCATCTCACCAATTTTTTTTTTCTTTTTTTAAATTTTTCATTATTCAAATTCCCATCCTTGTGTCATTTGCCTCACTGCCCAGGTGATCTCTCAGGAAGAGAGTCCACACACTGACACACAGCTGTTCACCCTGGTTCTTGCCATGTCAGCTATCCCTCTACAGAATAATGTCCCAGCATGATTCAGGACACCTCTTCTAACAAGACAGCTTTGACACAACTTCATCATTCCACAATAAAACACACTTTTGTTTTTAAACCAGGCTTCTCACGTGCAGAGCACAGGATCTGTCAATAAAATGGGGTGATGAAACAATCCATATCATTCTGTTCCAAAGGAAATGGTAAGGAGGAGGCAAATAAAATTAAGGGCAGCTTTCCTTCAAGCCTTTCCATGATACCCGAAATCTTCTGGAGTCAGCCAGAGATCTCCCCCTGAGTCTCAACAGTGTCCCTGATTTTCCTCCTCCTTCAGCTTTACATAATCCAAACATGAATTTTGCACCCACAGAATCAAATAATTGCATAAAAAAAGGGCAAAAGAGAGCATTTAATGTAAAAAAAACCCCAAAAAACTATCTGGAGAAGACATTTTATTTTCCTGTTGCTTGAACTCACATGAGGCAGCTCAGGAAAATCAGCCTCCCACCTACCTTCCTGCATCTGGCAGGAGTCTGTCTACCTTTCTAGGGAAAGAAATCAGTACAAATGTTTCCTAACCTGATGCATTTAATGTGGAATTTACCAAAAAGTGAGGGGTTTTTCATGGACTTGAGAGAAGAAAAATGCCTTTGAGAATTTATTTGCCTAGCAAGTGTGAGATATAAAACACCAAAATACTGCAGAATTTTCAGTGAAGAGAAGCAGCTACACACAGAGAACACAGAGCCTTCCCTCACATCTGCCATGTCTGGATACATGAAAAATCCCAACAGCAGAAAGGTGGAGTATGGAAGCTTAGCCAAATCTTACCTCTGTCTACCTGAAAACCTAGTGTGCTGGAATGTGGAATAACCCTCATTAATAGGGAGATAGGGTGATCAGTGGAAATTAATCAATACTGCCTGTCTCTACCTTTACACGATGCTGTATCCAGACTTCAAAGCAATTTTACTCTTTTGAAATCAAGAGGATCCATGCAAAAAATTTAACAGTCCAAAGAGGAGAAAAAATTGGTGCTGTGCTTTTTCAACTTGCCAAGTTAAAGCAATGTTATTGAGGACTCTCTTACATAAATGTTCCTCGACCTCTGAATGAACCAACAGGTCTTAAAAACTGCATCAGCCAAAGCAAATTCCCACAGCAAATGAAACATTTAGCCGAGAGTGCATTGGACTTTTCTACGAACAGCACAAAGAAAACTCCAAATGGCAAGTTAGCATTTCCTGTTTGGGTCTAAACGAGCCCAAGAAGCTCATGATAAGCAGCTGCCAGCATCTAGACAGTAAAACTACACCACACTGATTCCTCCTAGAAGATGAAGCTAAAGCTAATGGGAGCAGTTTAAGGCAAGAATATAATGCTTGAGGGCCAGATTGCTGTTTAACAACCTATTGCTCCTCAAGGAAGGCAGAGAGCATTAGGAAAGCCATCCTAGAACCCCAACCAGAATCTCATTTCAACTTCATCTCCTACAGCATATTCAAGAGCCTCATGCAGTCCATAACCCTCTGAACATCCATTATCCCGTGCACTGAGGCACAGCTGCCAGGAATGAAACTGTCTGTGGCCATTTAACAGTGCACTGTGACACAGATACACAGGCATGAGGAAAACTGCTCTGACACCTTCAATTCTGCAGTTTAAATACTCAGCTCTGCAAAAGAAGGGGATTTTAGCAGGTTTTGAAAAATAAATGTACATCCTTACGTCACATATCCTCTTTGCGTCTGGATACAGACATACATGTAGTCTCTAAATAAAAAAGTATAATTCTATAAAAACCAACCTGTACCTGGTTATTAAAGAACAATCTTGCAATCATCCAGATGCACTGATCCAGTGTGATCGTTACACGTCTCAGGAGGTGAATTCATGTCACATGTAACAGTAATGAGGTTCCTGAGTAAACTCCTCAGAGCAAAAATGTCTTCTGCACTCAAGAAAACAGCTCTTAGGAGTCAGATCCTGTTGTATCCAGGGTTCAGTGAACTCCAATGACATGCAATAGAAAAACCTGCCTTATGGCTCTCCTCAGGGTGTGAAGGAGTACAAAACCCGTAAATAAAACCTGCATTTCAAAATTCCTTAATCAGTTTTGTTTATACTTCCCTACACAAAGCTTTTATGGCATGAGAATCAAGCCTTTGGAGAGGTATATTCTTGGGTTTACAAAGATATTCAGCATTCCAACATCAAATTTTAGTAATAAAAGGCAACAAAGGCTGCAAGCTTGGAATAGCAATTAGGCTTGTTCCCCCCCAAAAAAAGCAAAAAAAGTCTACATAAAATAAGCTGTGAGGGTTTAATCAGTGACAAACTTCAGACAGGGCTCACAAGCTGACCTCTCAGAGCTTTTCTTTTGCAATTTGAAGGATATTCTGAACTTGGAGAGACCTACGATGAGGAGCAGTTTATTTGCTCAGCTTCCTTCCATAAACCAGAAACATTTAGATGGAAGAAGTCAGAAAGGATCCTACCACGCATGCTGGAATGCTTGGCCATAACCCATACACTATGGAGAGAAACAAGTGTTTGTTGCTAAATCATTTCAGTATTTTTGGCAGTCATTTTACAGATAAAGCAGGAGACACGTTCCTTGTCTGCGTATGTGTCCAAATCGTGGCATAAGCAAAGGGATAAAAAAAGAAACAATCTTTGTATCATTCTACCCACAGGAGGAAGAAAATGGAGAAAAGAATGAAATCTTTACTCCACTGAAATTGGTCACAGAATTCCTGCTGGCAGCAGCAGTTTTGAGGCTTCAGAGACTCTCTGAAAGGATGAATTCAGATGGATTCACTCAAATGAAGCATAAAAATCAACACACTTGGGCAAAATTTGGAAAAAGTTTAGCCCACAACAAGACCTGGTGATGCCATCCAAAGAGCAATGAGGAAAGACAGAAACCAAGCTAAATCCACAGATGCTGACAGCACAGGAACACACGGTGCAGCTCAGCCCTGAACCACAAATCCGTGTTCTGAATTATGCAACAGCATTAGAACATCCTCTCACCTCACAGAACCTGAGGGAGAAATATTATAAAAGGCTAAAGCACCAAACAGATTTCATTTGGCCAGAATAATGGAGTCACTTTTCCCTATATTCAATATTTCCTATCTTTAGGATTTTTAGAACCTATTTAGTAGTCAAGGCCTCACTTCGGCAGTTCATCACCTCCCAGATTTCAGTCTGATTTTCCACCAACATCTTCAATCTGAATTTTGCATTGCCACAAGAGCAAACAGCTTGTGACAGCAGATAACATGATCTAGAGACTCACACCCGAGCCAGACTATTCTTATTTTGGATCCAATCCTTGGGGAGCTGGCAGCACTGGAAAAGCACACATGCTGCAGCTCCAAGCTCTCGCAGTCTGTCAGCTGCACTCTGCTCAACTTTGACATGCCCAGGTCAACATCACCACGCTGCAGCAATGGGAAACACTGGGAAATAACTGAAACATAGCACTGGCAACTGGAGTTACCTGCAGGACCAGCTCTCACTGTAAAGCTATGCTGCATTAAAGCAGTTTAAAGTACCACTGCTCCTATTTTCTTCCAACTCCTGCAATTAGTTCTCTCTAGACAATCTGCATCTGAAGGGGAAAAGGTCAACACATATTTTTTAAAAAATTGCTGTCATGTGCATAGTCAGTCTCTGGGGACTTATTGCTGAAATCATGACTCTAAATATCTCCAAATAAAGCTTATCTCTCAGCCTTCCAGCTAGAGCATTTAAAGTGGAAAAATGCAAGACTAGCAAAGCTTTTATTAGCAAATTAATCTGAGCTTGTTTACTTTGTAAAATACAACAGAATTATCAGTTGCACTCTGGAGCAAGCACTTAGGCAGTAATGACATAAAACCCATGAACTGCACAGTGATTACAGAGGAAAATTAGGGACTTTTAGCAAATGGCCCCACTTGGGAATCAATGGACCCACTTCCAGTCCCTCCCCATTTCCCTTCTGACAAGGCTGCACCTTCTCCACTTACAAAAGTTAATAAGGACCTAGTGCTCAACTGTAACTCTGGCAATGCATTAAAGAAATTCCTGAAAATAAGAAACAGAAATATTTCCAAACAGCTGAGTGAGTATTAAATACTTCTTTACAGACCCTTCACAAAAAATATCTTGTTTCATTATGTGGCCAGCTGGACTTTAACAAAATGCACAAAGAACTTGAATTTTAAAGTAAATCTAAACTAAAATCCCTTTACTTGTACCCACAAGGTTTAGGCTACACAGATATGAAACCTCCAAAAAGTTGCTGTCTGCCAACTTTCAATCTCCAACTCTTCCTCAAAGCAGAAATAATGTGCCTAGAGAGTACTGCCACTATTTATATTTTATTAGATACATTTCTAAGCAACTGATTTCCCCCAGTAGAAGATTTTATCATTTATTTTCTAGACAGAAAGGGCTCAAGGTCAGGAATTTGTCCAGAAGAATGTGTTCTCTGCCTGCAGCAGCTCTCACTAAGGTATGCTTGATAAACCTCTGTCAGCAGGACAGAGGTCAGTTTTCTGTTCAAACTCAGGTGCTGAAAGAAAATCATTGCACTTGAGTGTTGTGGTACCTTCACTAGACCTCTCAAATCAAATCCAGCTTTCCAAAACTTCCAGGAAATCCATGTTTTAAATGTTACCCTGTCAGAAAAAGTTCACAGTTTGCCATTTTCCTAAAGACATTCCCAAAGTGAAAAACACACACAAGGACAAATGGGAATCCATCACTGCCCTCAAATAGGAAGGAGGACTAAAGCCAAGCAGGTGATCTCCCTTGCTCAAGTTTAAGTCTTTCAAAACTTATCATGTCTCTGCCCAAAGATTCCTGGCCCATCTCACGTCACCTTAAAACATAAGAGTGGAAAAGCACTCCTTGGCTTACTTTACTTGGCTGCAAGAGCACATTTTAACTACAATCCAAAGACCCTCTTGCTCTCTTGTGCTTCCACAGATCCATCATTTACCACAGCTTTGCATTCTACCCCTTCTGGAAGAACTGCACTCCACTAACCAACAGTTCCCCAGAAAACTCAAGATAAGTATACTCAGGCCCAAACTCCTGAATCTGCAAGGCCCTTTTCCTCAGGAATGGATGATGCTGAAGGCTGGCATTTGTTTCCAATTAACATTCTTCCCGTTACAGCCTGTGTGGTAGCCACTGACATTCCAAGTGCCTTTTCAACCTCTCTGTCCCCTCCATTTCACACATTTGAGCCTTGGACTTGTAAAGCCAAAATCAAGCTTGTGACAGCATCCTAAATTCTCAGCTGTTCTCAGCAACAAGGACCAAAGCCATCTTTCTACTGCTCAAGTGTGTGAATACAAGAGTGTGATTTCCCTGCAGGAAGGCTGGGTACCCGGCACAGGGAAATGCTTTCCCTACCTCTCTCCAGGCCTGAAAAGGCCAGGTAATATCAGCCTTCAGAGCATACAGCACAATACTCCTTATTTTTGTGAGGGATTTATGTACCAGGGATTCTGGGAGCTGGAAGATTTGCTCCAGAAGCTCAGTCCCTGCAAATAAGGCAGTAGTGGTCTCTTCTTTCCTGATTTCAAACAAAGGTAGGGGATTGTAATAAGTAAAACAGGCTAAAAAAAGTTATTTACCATTATTCCAACTGCAAAGTTAATTAAGGCAAATTATGAATACGTACCTTGACAAATGAATCCACAAAGCTCAACTCCTTAAATAAAGGAACATATGGATGTGTGCACTCACCTAAATGATGAACCTAATTTACACAGGCTTCTTTAAACATCCCTACCCAAACCCAAAACCCGTAACACCACAGTTGTGTGCAGCAAAAATGGATCAAAATCATCAAGGTGCCATTGATGTAAAGCACCAATCCCTTGCTCTGAATTTTTTGTGATCCCCGAAACTTAGAAAATAGAGCAAAACACCTCACTCAGGAAAGGAGCAGCTGTTGTTGCTTTTAGCACTACGCTGAGCTCCAAAGGAATGAAGAATACCTTATTTGCCACTAGAAATCAGTCAGATTAATTAAATATAGGTAGGTTAATAATATCAAGTGAAAAAAGGAGTCCTGCTGCCAGCTGGCCACATGGCTGCATAAATGGAGGGCTTTGCAAAGACAACCAGGGATTGTTCTGACACCTGCCCGCTTCCCCTCGTCAGCCTCAGCCACAAAGAGGGAGCAGCAAGTGAGTTCTTTCCATTATTTTCGAGCTCAGCAGTGTTGAACGCTGGGTTACTTCAAAGGGACATGGCAGCGAGGTGGAAAAGAAGTGTACACTGTAAAGGACAGCCTGATTAAGTTCTGAAACAGCAGCAAGATGAAAGACAGAGGAGGAAAAATGTTTTAGTCCAATGTTTGCCGGTCTGTCCTGGATTTTAGAACCTGGCAACTCTACAGCTGACAGGAGCTGGAGCACCCCCGTGTGTACAGTAGCGCACTCAACAGTACTTCGACACTTCCTTTCTTTCCAGAAACCATGGAACTGTGCCAAAAGTGACACTTAGTCCGGGAAAAAAATCCTTGCACTTCAAGGAATCCACCCTAGTAACTGAGCTTTGGATGAAGAGTTTGGATTCCCCACTAAAACAACCCCAAAGAACAACCAGGTGGACTGGCAAGATGTCAAATTCTCTGGCAGACAGGAGCATCCCCTCCAGCACCCTATAAAAGGAGTTAGATCATACTGACATCTCATTCCTGAATGGGACAGGGGCCAACTCACCTCACCTACAGTTTTTCAGGCTAATTATCAGAGGGAAGTTAGGAAGGAAACTGCCCTCCTTTCTAAAACCACAATTCTTTTATCACTACTGGGTTTTGCTCATTTACTTACAATTTCTTTGTTTTCAGCAAAGCCAGAACAGGAAGCAAACAGGAGAGGCAGAGACACAGTTAAGCCAAACAGAGCTATAGATCACATTACTTAAATAATAAAGTGTCATTCACAAAGGATATTGTACCAGCTTTTTAAAGATGCTTCAATTGGATTTCTCAGAGAACACAGCAATGGGGTAACGGGTTTTTTTTTTATTTCTTCTCCAGAAATCTTCCTTGGCTCTTCCACTGTCAAGGACTCAATCAACCTGACACACAGCATTATATGCATCTTTTCTCCATCTTTGTCTCATCAACATGGACTGACAAAAAATAATTACATTACCATAAAAAGGCAAACAGCAAAGCTCCGATCCTCTTTCCTAGAAACAGCATCAAACACTGAGAGAAGGATTTTAGGTCAGACAACATATTTGAACAAAGTCATTACTATAGCTGAGAACAGAGGTAAGCTTTTGGGTAAACAATGTCTTTTTCCAGGGCACGACCACCAAAGATAACAAGCATCACAGCCCTGTTCTCAAAGTTCTCACTGCATCTTCAAGACAGAGAATGAAACATGTATTAGCCAGCCAGGGTATTTCAGCACTTTTGAGTTCTGCCACAACAGAACCCATTAGGAAACTTGTACTTGCCTGACTTTGGTTTCTTAAGCTTAGGCTCCCTCCTAAGCACATGCAGCATTCCAACAACCCTCTTCCAGACCTAGCATAATGCTGTGAGAAATCCACCACCAAATACAATCACTGGAGGAACCTTATGCTCTTTTAACTTGCACTGGCAGGTCTTGAGTGTAATTTTGTAAGGTAAAAAAGGTGTAAAATAAACATAAATAGAGAACTGCAAATCTAACAAAGCCAGCTTCCTGCATTGAACATATGGGGTCCTGACAGAGCTGTGAGGTATTTTTTTCAGTGACCAGTTTCACGGCCCTCTTTCTGCTTCCCAAGAAATCTCATGTTATTTTTTTACTACACACAAGGCACAGCCATTGTCAGCTTGCCCTGCTCCTGAAACGTGAACACGTTGGGAATGTGAGCCCCTCTCTGGTGAGACTGCTGAGGAAGGAGAGATGACTTTCCTCAGCACTGCATGGAGCACCAGCTCCCTCTACCAGCGGCTTCCCAGACAAAAACTCACAAAGTCTTTTTCCAACAACTTCAGATGAGGCAAAACGACAATATTCATTCAGAAAAATCTGTAAGACCCTTTAAAAATCTAGAACATTATCCTAGCTGTAATGCAGACCTGGAAAGGGCTTTACCATATACCTTCTGATCTCCTTACCTGTGGATTTTGGATTTTTAGACACCATTAGATGAGATGCTTTTGGATGCTTTACCTTCAGTTTCACACCTGTTTTGGGGAGGTTTTTTTGGCATAAGAATATCCTGGCAGCATCCAGATACAAGTCTATCACTGATGTTCTGAGACTCCTAGCAGTGAAAACAGTGAAAGACATCAGTGAAACATCCCCACAGGGGAAGTGCAGTGTTATTAGTACAATGACATCTGCACTTTTTCTTCTAAACTGCTGATTTTAGTCAGAAAGTGTATCTCAGCCCTATCTGTCCTACTAGGTCCTACTAGGCTACCAAAACAATTCAAATAAATGCTTCCAAGTCTGCATTAAAAATTCTGCTTCTGTGAATTTTTTTCAGTTTACATCACAGTAGTAGCTTGGACTCTTTTAAAAAGTTGAAAGCAAATAATGAATTCCTGATCATTTTAACAAAAAAACCCCAAACCTCTTTACCTTCAGGACTTTGAGTAAAAAAGAGGCACTGTATATGAGTTACAGTTTTATTTCACTCCCACATGCCCAATTTCTTACGATAATTCAGGAGACAAACCTGGATTTCTGGACTACTGCAACTGCAAAACGACCACCCTTGAAACAAAGCTTCCCAGTAAAGACATATTCATGCTGACCAATCCTTCTTTATGGCCAGCCAGTGTTTTATTTGGAAAATAAATACACAGCAAATAAGTACATCTCCCTAAAACAGCACTACTTCATCCCTGAAACAGCTCTTCCTGGAATTCAGTGGTGCTGTTTCCTCAAGCTGTATTTGGTAGCCAAGGCAGCCACGATGTCCCTGTAAGGAGTATCCGAGTCGGATTTGGTCCTCGGGATGCAGCACAGCCGGCGGAAGGTGGGAGAGCGCAGCAGGAGGTTGTGGGAGAGTCCCACGAGGCTCGAGGACAGCCAGTACAGTGCCATGGACTGCAACAAGACAAGCACAGCTCAGCTCCCTGGAGGCAAGGAAAACACCTTCTAGGCAACTCCTCCCGAACCACAGCTGTGGGTTACTCCCAGGGGTTGATAAAAATGACTCGCCTAAAACGGTCCTGTTCTCATTTGCAATAATGGCTTCCATGTGAAACCTAACTGTCTCTGAACTCTTCTGGGGAAAAGTGCCATCTACACTGAGGCTTGACAGTTCTTAAATTAATTCATATTAAACTTGCTTCAACTTCTGTGTTTGAAACTATAATTGAGCCAAACAACCAGACACTATGTTTTTGCTAAGAATACTCTGCAGTAGAAAACCTGGTAAAAACGTGAAGTGTTTGAAGAAAGATGTAGAAATTTTCCTAATTTAAGAACTACACTGGTTTCCAGTTAACAAACATTTGCCTATGTGTCTTTACATAAAGCTTTCCTCTCCTTTTGCAGACTACATGAAGGATATTAACTCCTTTCAAGCTTGCAAAGTCTTCCTCCTTGAACAAAAATATTCTAAAGGCAACAAGACCTAAACATACGCATAGGCAGAACATCTGATTTTTTTTAAGCACACAGCAGTAGAAATATGAAACACATGAGGCCTTTGGGCTGTTCTTTAAGCATCAGAACAGACCAGCCACAGGTGACATCCCAGAGGTCACCTTGGTACTTACAGAGGGCACTGTGGCAGCAAGAGGGATCATCACCACGGACACAAGGCGGAAGAAGTTCGTAACGAGCTTCTGGAAACTGGAAACTGGTATTTTTTTTTGGGAAGCAAAGATCTGAAAGAGGAGAAACTCAGTTATAAACAAGCTCTTTTTGAAACAGCCACACTGAGGATTAACACCCAGAAATCTCATTACAGCAACATTCTAAGAGAAACTGTAGTCAAGACTAAATGTTACTGAAGCTCAAGTAGATCTGACATGTTACCTCTGACCTGGAGGCCTCTGAACAAAAGACACCAACATTAAAATACACAGAGCAAACAGATTATGTTTCACTTCTGCCCAGTGCATTTAAAGCAGTGATGATCTGCAGCCACCTTTATGTGTTAGCCCTTTGCAGTCACTGCTGCTGGTTTATTCCACCAACATACCTCCACCACCAGCAAATTCACCAGCCCCAGGGAAAATGGCAAAATCCATGTGGAATCAGGTGCTGTGAGGTCTGTAAACCACAGTGCTCCTCCTGAGGAAAACTGTTCTTGTACTACAGGAAAAATTTGAAGAGAATAGAGAATTCAGTATAATTTGCTGTCTCAAGTGAGCTAGAACTGTACCATGTGCTCAGTCACTGACCCAAGTTTCCAGGTATGTTTTATCTGCATGGTGAGTACGATTAAAGCAGAAACCCTTAGTTTAATGCTCTGCTACCAATGTAAGCAAGAAAAGTGAGAGATACAAGCTGAGACCCAGCTTAGCTCATGACAGCCACTGACAGGTAAATCTGCAATAAAAAACACTTCCATCTCAAATATTTTACATATTCAATGAGGAAAATAAAAATGCAGTAACCTACAGCGTTAGGACTGGATAATTTTGAAAAAAATATATTTTTCTTAGTAACTGTATAACTAGCTACATTTTTGCTTAAAAAGACAAACTATAAACTCTTGTCTAAAAAATCAGTGTATAATTTTTTTAAAATTTGAAAGACCCTCACACATTCACCTTGTCGACAGCATTTCACGTGGAAAGAAAAGAAATACAGATTAAAAGTGAGTGTGCTGTGGCACGTGCAGTATTACTTGCTAAAGAGAGTTATGTAGTTACTTAACTACATTAAGTTATGTAGTTACTTAACTACATTAAGTTTTGAACTCATTTCAAATTATATCAATTACCTATTATTATTAATTAATTAGTTAGATTTAGTTGAAACTATATTGAGTTTAAAACCTCAGCAGCTGACTGTTTTTATATCAGCTCGCACATCAAGCTCAGGACGTTGTGTCCTTTAACCACCAAGGTGTCTGTGAA
>JANPWX010000183.1:6131539-6187093 GCA_024734555.1 Trochalopteron elliotii
CCCCGCTCTGGGGCGCATGCGCGGCCCGCGCGCCGCCGCAGCGCACCGCCCCGCGGCCGCCATGGCGGCTGAGGGCACGGGAAGGGCAGCGAGGGCAGGGGAGTAGCTGACTCCGTCACCTCTGCGTTGTATTGTAACCGGACTGCTGCGGGCCTGCAATGCAGCTTAGAACGGTCCTAACGCCCTCCTGCCGTGGGCAGGGACACTTCCCAGCACATCACAGGACGTGATGAGTTGGAAAGGAACCGCGAGGCGTTCAACACCTGGCCCTGCGCAGGGCAGCCCCAAGGATCACGCCAGAGGGCTGGGAGTGTTATCCAAACCCTGCGTGAAGGTTCAAGGTCTTATCCAAACTGGCTGAGCCCTGCCAGGGTTGGGCCAGTGTCTAGCAAGTATTTCTTCCCGACAGCTAGCCGAAATTTCCCCTTTTTCCATTTGTACCCATTACTTCTTGTCCTATCACCACAGTCCCTGACAAGGAGTCCCTCTTGGCCTTACTTGTAGGCCACTTCAGATACTGGAAGGCTGCTGTGAGGAACCCACACAACCTCCTCTTCCCCAGGCTGAATGGCCCCAACTCTCTCAGCCTGAAAATTATATTCTAGAGTAATTAATCATTCACAAACACTTCATCATTCCACATAAGCAGTGTTCTCCTGCCCAGCCAGGTTCTGAACTCTCTCTTTACCCCTTCTGTGGCAAGGAGAGGTCAAAATACTCCTTCGACCATACACACCGTGTTCTCTTCCTCTCCACATTTGTCCTAACCCTGGTTCTGTTCCATTTTCCCAAATAAGCAGCACCTGCCCACTCCCAAAAGAGTACATTCCTTGGTTTACTGGACGAATGAAACACATTACATTGTGGGGAAAAAAAAAATATCTGGGAATAAAAATGGTCCAATTCCCCCCACCCAACCAAGGTTCTTGCATGCCCAACCCAGTGTCACAGCATCAGGCCTGTTACTGCCTCAGGCATGGATTAAACTGTCAGGTCAACAAAATACTCTGGAATTCATGGCTGTAAGAAATACTATTTCTGAGTGGGATTAATAATTAATAACCCTAAACCGCACTAAGGCCTGCAGCAAATGATTGCAGCGGAGGGGAAGGGCACTCACCCACACCACAATAAGGTGTGATACGGAGTTTCAAACCTTTTTCTGAGCAGTTCCTCGCTTTGGGATCTATTTTTCTACCACCAGATCTTCACAGGATGTATTTCAGGAGATCAGACAACTGGAAAAAGGAACTTGCTTTTACTCAGAGCAGCACCTAAGGGCAGGTATACGGAACCTTGGGTATGCAAAAGGTTTGTGGACACCTCAAGTATCACAATAGTTAAAAGACAGTAGCTTCTATGGCCAGCTGAGGTGTTTTCTTGGTTGTCAAAGGAGGAACCATAATAAAACCAAGGAATACTTCTTAAATCTGAGCTGCAGATCTCCTTTAAATGCTCTGTAAGGGAACTACACAAGGATCCTGACTGTATCTGTGTCACTGCTCACCCAGCCTGGCCTGACAGCACCTCCCCTCCATCTCCTGCTACTGCTGTCCACAGGTGACAGCTCCTGACAATGTATACCGGAATTCCCACTTGGGGAAATAAACCCTGGCCAAATAAACCTTCATGGGCCTTATTCTGGAACAGACCTGCCTTTGGAGCCTTCAGCAGGGAAGCTCTCCTCAAATGTCAGAGAATGCATGTATTCTCAAAAAAATCCAACACACATTTGGAAAACGCCCTCTGATAAAGCTTGGGGTGTTTTTCTTTTTATAACTCACTTAAATTACACAAGTAGAAAAGTTATGCTTATTAATAGTTTAATGTATGAAGGAAACATCCAGATTTCTGAATATGAAGGTACATATCTCACATTAATTTAAGTCTACATAAAGTAGAGCCTCTATAACTGACATATTGAAATTTACTTTCTGCTTAGCCATTTGTTATGTAAACAATTGTACATTTATTTGCCATTCTAAAACTTCAGGATCAAGTTTACATAATTTTGCTAAATTTCTGTGTTTGCTCAGAAGCAGTTTACAGTACTAAAACCAACCAGCCAAAGAACAGCTTCAACAGAAAGTTATGTCAAAAAAAAAAAAGAAAAAAGAAAAAAAGAAGAGGAGGAAAGGAAAGAAGAAAGTCTAACTAAGTTGAAACATATGATGGTGGGGAATGGGCGGTCACAATGTTCACAGAAAAAGGTCAGTTAGTAAGTTCTTCTGCAAAAAGCCTACACACTTCAGTCAAGCACATCAGTAGAATGATCTGGGAGCACATAAACTGTTTCTGCCAATTGTGGTTTCCTCTGCAAAAAAAGGAATCTCAAGGCCAGCACGTTGATCCCACTCAGCCCAGTTGGTTCATATGCACACTGTTCATGTGAGGTGTCCAAGTTCCAGTCCACACCTGCAAGAGAAACCTGCATTAACACCATGCTTTGGGCTGCTCCTAGCAGGGCACAGCTCACAGGGACACTGCAGGGCTCACAGTTTTTCCAGGACAGGACAGGAAAATTAGTAGGACTCTGGGTGTGCAGCAAATGATTTGCAAGCCCAGTTCCTGAATCCTTCCACCCCCAGAGAAAGGGACTTGCTTTCCTTTTGACTTTAAGTTCAGACAAACAAGAACTTGATTTCTGCCACCTTACCTAACACCTTCAGTTCTGGGGAGTCCCAAGTCTAACCAAGTAAAGCTTTCTTTGGGGGACAAAGTTTTCTCATTAAACCAGAAATCACCTCGCAGAGACGAGAAGCCACGTTAGAGCAATACCTGAACTGTGGCCAAACTCCCTCTCCCTCACACCTATGGTCTACCAGAGCTGGTAGCTGCCCCCCACAGCTTGGATCATTCCCAACCTAATTGAGCCCAGAAACATCTTTATTTAGTAACAGTATAACAGGGATCACTGTCTAATTAAACATAATCACAGGATATAATTAACCAGAGCTACTGATGTTCCATTATAGTATTAGTTCCTGAGTATGAACAAGAGGTTCAGGGGAATTAATCCCTCTGCCTAAATTGTATTTAGTGGACAAGCCAGGCAAGATCAGAGCAGCAAAGGGCTACTTACTCCCTTCCTAAAGAGCTGTTTTATGTCCTCCTTCCGTGTGCTCCTAACACAGCCACAACATCCTAAACTACAGAGTCCAGAAGCTGTCCTGTTGCTGTGTTCCCTGCTTGGGAAGGGAAAGCTTAACTAACAGCACATAAATTGGCTTTTCCTATGAAATTTTGCCCCAAGATTTCTTTTCCCAAATGCACAAGTGCACAGTTAGGAATCATGATACATTTTGAGTAAAACAGAGTGCAAAAACCTGGAACAATTACCGTCTGAGGCCCGTTGTTTTCTGTGGAATTTGAAACCATCTTTATCAGCGAGTTCCAAGATGGGTCAGCAGCATGAGGCCCGTTAAAGATGGGGCCTCCAGTACCATCTGTGATGGGGGCTACAGGAGGAATTATGGCATTCCCATACACAGAAAAAGGCATTCCCTGAGGGGAAGGAAAACCAACAGTCAGGGTGCTTTCACGAATGCACAGACAGAAGGACAGAAGGGGATTCATGCTGTGTATCGGGGCCAAGGAGGTCATTACCCCTACTTTTGGGAAGTCCATGTATCCTGCAGGGACGGGCTGATGGAATGTACCAGAAGGTGTCACGATTCCCGTGCTGTCTCTCTCCATGGCTTGGTGCGAGAACACGCCCGGATCAGACATGGGCCTGTGGATCATGTGGCTCCCCATCCCGCTGTGACACCAGTCCACTTTATCTGAGAGCACAGAGACACAGCGTTATCCACAACAGCCCTCACCGCCCTCTCCTCAGCCTCCAAGTCTGCCTGCCTGCACCAGAGCTCAGGAGCACATGGGATGGACAATACCAGGAATGGCACCTGCAGCCCCCAGGCCTAGAACCCTGAGCCACTGCCAGGACTTTGGGACAGTTACCTGCAACCAGAGTGTTGCCTCTGCAACTTTCCTCCATTTCAACAACAAAGCTGGAATTTGGGCTAACTCTCCCTCCTCCAAAAATCTCACATCCTCCAAAAACCTCAATTCCTGGTGCCTTTGGTGCTGTGGAAAGCGTATGTATACTGTGAAGACTATTTGCTCTACTTTACTACCATTCTTCCATTAATTATTTAATATTCTAAGGGACACAGAAGTATCTGTGCAAACCAAAACCAGAAAATGACCAGCTGCAGACATGTGCTCATGTCCTAATTCTGTGAATTCACCAGAGGCAGCTTGGTATTGGTGCTACAGTTCAAACCCCAGACATCCAAAAATCAATCAAGCAATTCTCCAAACAAAACATAAGAAAATTGTACTTAGAGAAGGGGTAGAGAAACATTTCTGAAGCGCCCCAATACTCAAGTAGAGAAGAGCCAATCCCATTGTGAACTGAAAATCAAAATGCTGAAGTAGTTGACCAAAGCAGAAGGAAAGCAGCATCCCAAAAGCCAAGACAGGCACAAAGGCAACTTTTACAGACACATAATGCAAATAAATAGTGAATTTCTAAAGTTTTATCTGGGAAAACACCACTAGTGAAGTAAAAAAAGGGGTTGTATTTGGGGAAAAATTCCAGCACAACCAATCAATTAAAACCTTCAGCTGTCTGGACTCAGTCAAGGAGCAGAACAGATTGCTCTGAGATGTGGAGCAGTTCCAATCCTTGCAGGTTTTCCAGAGCAGACTGAATAAAGCCCTGAGCAAATACAGGCAGAACTCACAGCAAATCTCATTTTGTGCAGGAGGCTGACAGGGCATCCAGAGGACCAGTCCAACAACCTCAATATTCATATCCCCCATCCCAAGCAAAAAACCCTAAAGAAACTAAAGATCAACTCTCCACAAAAAAAACCAATAAACATGAAAAAAGTTCATCGGTCTCCCAGAAATTGCATCCAAGACTCCTGACAAGTTTGGTAAGAAAAACTGTAACATCACTAACTGGAAGCCATTAATAATTCTGAAACACTAAATTCTATGTGACTCCAGGAGAGCCAAGAGCCTCGTGCTAGTAGAAGGCAAATGGCTGAAAAGAACAAAGGAAACCCCAGTGTGGAATATTATCACTTTATAAAAGCACCATCCTCAGCACAAAAAAGTTCTACCCTTAGCTACAAATGAAATATTAACTCCTACTGTACAAATAACCTCTTTATCAACAAAAAACATGAGACAGCTATCTTGTGACACCTTCATTTCCTCTCTTCCTCAATTCAATGATCCTCACTCTGTTCATCCCTGGAAACCTTGTTTAAATTTTTTCTGCTCTTAATTGGAGTACCAAATCTTCACAGCCAGGACATTTCAGAACTCCTGAGGGTTTCAGAAACCTTGTTAAAACAATTAAGTGGACAGGAAGGCTAAGAGAAGTCTTTGCACCCAATCTTTTGGAAAGAACATTTCTGTGTTTTCAGGCACTCACTTCTCCTGAGCTGAAGACAAGTTTGGCAAACACAACAGTGTGATCAATTCAAGGGCATCTATGAACAACACATACCTTGACTGCCACCTATACCTTCGAAGGACCAGATCCCACTATGTCCCACTGGGGCAGCCAAGTTGCTCCCAATTACAGAAGGAGTAGACGTTCCAGTTTGTCTAATACGTGCAGACCGTTCAGTCCCAATAGGAACAGGAACTTTTCTGTCCTGAGAAACGTTACTGGGTTTTTCTGATCCCAAGGACACTGCTGAAGGGGTGGGAGAGGGTGCTCGTACTCCAGAGGACACAGACTGAGCAGGAGATTCTGCAAGGAGAGCAACAGGAGCATTAAATGATGGCAGCCAGATCCCACAAACCTATCCTTCAATGTCCAACAACTGACAAGGGGAAGCTGGAGAGTCATCCACCTCAGGATAATTTATTTCCAGATCACAGAGATACTCACCACTGATAAGAGTTTCTTATATAAAATGCTTATTACGCCTTGGCAGCTCAGCCAGTGGAAGACACACACCTCAAAACCTTAACTAAGCATCACTGTCTATCAGCAACAGAGGATTTGAGGATTATATCCTAAACCAGAGTTCAAATAAGTCCACATAAACCCATGTTTTTATTGGGTTTGTTTTCTCTTCTTCTTTTTGATTTGTTCCCTGAGAAGTCTTTGTCATTGTTTTTGCCGATAAAACAGACTAACATGTTTCCCTAAATAAGCCAGCACTCAACAGCTTGTTTGTTTTCTGTCCAAAAAACTCCTAACTGCAGGGGCCAAAGTTAGAGGAAGGTACCAGAACCTGCCCTCGGGATTTTCTCCCAGAATTCCTCACGCAGTTCTGAGAGACAATTTTATTTATACAGCAGCTTCCTGCTGACCAGAGCTCACCATTTGATGCTGATGAACATGGAGGCAATAAACTAAGAGGGGAAAAATGCTGTCTGTTAAAATTAGCAGCTGCAGGCGCTCCACCCAGCGGCGTCCCAGGCGCGTAGATCTGCCCTCCTGACAGGTTTGAGGCAAAGGTCCCCAGGTGCGTAGAAGAAGGTGTTACAGAAGCATAGGGAGAATCCATACTGACAATACCTGCAAGAGAAGATGGGCACAACTCCATCAAGAGGTCACCTGTAACATGGAAATAAAAAGGAAAAAGGGAAAACTTTCACCCAATCCATCTTTGGGGGTATGTGTTACAATTTTCCAAAGGAAACTGGAGTATTAAGCTTCACGCTCTGCAAATTATTCAGTATGTGGCAGTTGTGCTGTATACCTAAATCAAGAATGGTTCTTATTTCATTAACATCAAATGTCATCAATTGGCCAAGATGTTCCAAATACAAGAACTACTGCTCCCTTCATGTCCTCTTCAATGAAGAAAGGGAAAAATAGAATCTTAGGGATCTAAAATTTACGTTTTTGTAAATCATAGGGGCATACAGGTCCACAGTCAAAATGCTGACTAGTGTACCAAGATGAAAAAATTCAACATCATCATATTCACAAAATAGGAAAAAAAGTGCTGTTGTATCTCTCAATCCATTAACACCTGAGTGGTCCTACAAAAACAGGCAGAGATGGTCCAAACCATTTATGTACTTCCTGGAAGCTACATAACAGGTTCTGTGACAACCCCTTGGCCTCTGTTTTGGGCAGAAAGCTCAACATCTCACTAAAAAAATCCAGGCAGTCAAGGAAATTACATTTTTTGTAATTTAGTAATTAAGAGCACGCACCTCTTGTAAGTTACAAGTTCATATCAAAACATCACTTTTTTTTTTTTTACTATCCTAACCCTTGGAAGATGCTGCATATTTTTCTGCAGCCTCAGGCCAAGGTATCACAAACTAGAGCAGTCACTATATGGTAGGGAAGGGAGAGATAGAAATAAGAGTGTTTTCTTATCTCAGCTGTTGGAGAGGAACAGACTGGAATGGCAAAACCCCTGTTTTATCAAGCCCATCAGCTGCCAAACAGTTACTAGATTTGACAGGGCACTCAAAATGAACTCAACTTGGCTTAAAAAAACACAAGAATAAACTGCATTATTATGGTATGGACACAAGCCAGAGACTTACCTGAGGGACTTGGAGCTGGCCTCTGTAACGGTGGCCTAAAACCTGGGGCTTTGGAAGTATCAGACTGATGTAACGGATCTGAATTTGGCAAAAATGAGGACTTTGCTGATAGCATGGATTCTGGTGTTGTCTGAGAGGAAACGACAGACCCACCCCAGAAGGCATGAGCAGACGTGGGGCTGTTCTCAAACAATGTACTAAAGGGCCCAAAAGGCAGAGTAGCACTGAAGTTGTTCCCCATGGGCTTGTTCGCCGGGTGGGCTGAATTCTGAGAAGCACTTTGTGTACTTAAGGTAGAAGGAAGCTGCACTGAAGAAGGAACGCTGTGGGGCCTTTTGATGTGGTTAACGTTGAGGACTGCGACAGAGGAGTTTTGCACAGGAGCTGGATTCTTGGGGACGCTGCCGGTTCCATGGACTGGCGGTCTGATGGCTGGGGTTTCCATCTTGGCTGTGGGCTGAGCAGACCCCATCGACGTCTGGGACACGGGGTAGGTCATCGGAGCGTTGCTCGAGCCTACCGCGGGAGCAGATGAGCTCGTCGCTGCTAAATTTGGAGGCACAACCATGCGAGGATCTGGTGCAGGAACCTGAGGTTGCTGGAGAGGGGGCCTGGCCTCTGGCAGAGGAGCTCCTGGGGGCTGCTGATGAGCAGGATGCACAGAGGAGCTGCTGGTCCCAGGATTGGGCTGCCTGCTGCTGGTCGAGCCGCCTGCATCCACCGCGGGCGGGCTCCCCGCTTCCGGCTCAGACGGAGGTGCACCTTTATTAGGAGAGGCTGCCGCGCAGTCGGGAGGACTGCTCCTGGAGACGCCTGCCGGCTGCACAGGAGGAGAAGGAGATGAGGGGGAAGATGCAGGGTAGTGTTCTTTGGCAGTAGGAGTTGGATACGTGGTGTTCGTGGGCGCTGTGCTCGTGTTGCTCGCCGTGGTTGTCACGGTGGTGGTGGTGGCATTGGACGTCTTCACCACCGTGACGAACAGCTGCCTCCTGACCGAGGGAGAGCTCGGGTTGCCGCTCGCGGAAGATCCAGGCACAGTAGAAGCCACTGAAGTTGTCGTCGCCGTGGGACTCGTCGTCAAAGAACTTGCTGAATTCACCTGAGAACCGCTGCTGTTCTGGCTGTTGTGGCGAGGCACCATGTGAGGTTTCGGCGAGTTCGTGGCTCGCGCGGGGCTCAGCGGCCTGACGGGAAACGGACCCCACGTGGACTGAGCTGGTGGGAAGGTGCCTCCGAAGTGCGTCATGGGCAGCCGAGGCGGACGGATCTGCTGGAAGGTCTGAGCAGCGAGGAGCGCGTGTGCAAACTGCGGAGGAGGATACGCCAACGGAAGAGAAACCTGGAAACCAGGCCGCACGTTGTTCACGGGGTTCTTGATGCTTTTGTGAGTGGAGGCTGAGGAGATTGCAGGCACGGTGAGCGCGGAGGCGGTCTGAGATGTCGACGAAGCGGCTACGGTGGTCACTTTGATGCCCACGAGAGAACTGTTAGCAGCTGTAGTGGTGGCAGGTGTTGAGGACCCTATTTTGGAATTTACAGTTGAACTTTTCAAACGGTTCTTTGGAATAAGTTCATCGATTTCCTTATCTGGATCCTTAATCAGAGCATTGATCAGCTGTGTGGCCTGTCTGGTTGATTCTGTGCCACCCCTACAAAAAAGAAAGACGGGGAAAGTGCATCTAAGGCATTTACACATATTATAGCCAAAGACCTCCCACACTCGATCCAGCCTATCTTCTATCACCCTAACACAAACAGGAAAACAACACTCTATCCAAAAACTGAGCTTGCCACTGTCCCGCTGCAGACAATCACTCGAGAAGTTCAAGACGAATACTCCAAATCGCAAAAAACTCACATGGATAAAATATTTGCTTCCCTAAATATTCATTCATATTTCACCATGTATTAACAAGCCCAAACACAGAATCCCAGCATTTGTGTTCCACCTTATCTCAGAAGCTGTCTTTTGTACCTGCTGGTGGCTGTAACTCTGTTTCCCCACCCCCTTCATCTCCCCTGCTTTCAAGGGATCTTCCAAGGAACAACCAGATGAAGCCTTTAATTTTCCTATGCAGACAAACATTCTACAAGGAGAAAACAGGCACAGGACAGAGCTGCTGCCAATACAGGATCCTGCTCACCTTATTGTGATTATTCGGTCTCCAGTTTTATCCTTCTGTTTGTCAATGTCTATGTGCGCTCCCGTGCACTCCCGGATAGCGTTGATGTTACATCCTCCTCTGCCAATAACTCTGGAAATCACAGTCGATGGGACAGAAACCTTCTTGGATCTATATAAAAAAAGAAACAACATTAAGTAGGAAACACTTCCATGGCAAGAAGCTGTGGGCAGGCTGGTCAAAAGAACACTGCATTTTTTGATTCAACCCAGGCAGCAGCAACTTTGTGAGATCTCAAACCCACTAACTAGGTCATTCAGTAACTGTAAGGAAGGCTGCACAAAGGACAGCATCAAAGGGAATTAGGGGAATTATTTTACTTACCTTCTCACAACTTCCTTCCAACCTTCTTCCCTTTTCTGACCACGTTTAGGACTAGCAATGGTTAGCTTTCCATTTGGAGAAGAAAGGGGAGAAGGAGCGGATTTTGTGCAAGTAGACAAGGAATTACTCGTCACTTCATTAATGACTTCGGACAACCTGCAAAAGGAATTAAGTGCTGTCATTATATGGGGGAGGAAAAAAGGATCACTTGCACTCTGTATACATGGTCACAGGAACTTACTTGATGGATGACTTGCCAGGGACTGCTTTCCTCTCATCCTTTGGACAAGTGACGAGCACTGATGGTTGCTTTTTGTTGCTCTGTGTGTTAGTGACAGCTGTGGAGGAATGATTGTCACTTTTGTGGCTGCTGTTGCTATTGCTGCTCTCATCGCTACAGCTGGAGATCCTCATATTGTCACTGTCACCACTCTCACTAGTGCTGCTGCTCTTGGATTCCCCATTCACCTTCTCAGGCTGGCTATAGGAAATTGGAAGCTGATCATCAAATATAATCTGAACATTATCAGGGGTTACTTTGTTTTTCCTGTTTTTCCTCTTGGAGCTTGTTGTGGTGATAGTGTTATTCCTCTTCCCATGAGAACCTGCTAATGTTGTCCAGGTAGCAGATATACCTATGGTGGTGGTGGTGGTAGCACTGGGGGGCTCCATTGGGACCTCGGGATCATCTGACAGAAGAGTAAAAAAAAGCAGGAGTAATTTAGCTGGTTTGAGGAAACCTGAGTGTTTTGCTTTCCAAATCACACCTGTCCAATCAAACAACTTTAGGACTAACTTTTTTACAAAGCTCCAAGAAACACACAAAACCCTTGACTATGGGACATCCGTGAATCTATTACAGATGTCATACCAGCCTCATACTGAATTTCATTCTTTTCTTGGAATAATTGCAGTAATCACCTTCAGCTTTTAACTTCTCTTTCTCCTGAGCAGCTTGAAGTTCAAAATTCTCTTTATTTTTTGCTTCTATTTCTTCTAGTTTTCGCCTTTGTTCCTCTTTTTTCTTCCTTCTTTTCTCTTTTCTCTTCTCTCTTTTGGCAGCCAGAGCCAGTCTCCTGCTTTCTTCCCTTAGCTACAAGTCAAGCACATGGAACAGCATTACAAGATGTTCCATGCATTTAAAGAAATCCAAATGCCTTTTATTTCCTTGGACTTTTCTCTTTTATTTCTATTACATTACTATGGTTTTCAGTAAATTAATTTATTTTTTTAATATTTAGGAGACAAAATGGGGTTTAGACCTTAGAGCCATATGAGTGTGACTAGAAAATGCCCCGCTCATTTTTTTGACAATTCATATTCAGAAATCCTTCTTTTGGTACAGAGGAAATAACTGTACCAGCATTTCCTGATCCAATGTCTCTAAATAATAGCAAAGTTCAAAGATTACCTGAACAAAAAGATGCTCAGCTCCAGACACTCAAATTATGATGATTAGACACACTCCTATACCCCAATAACTACTTTTACCGACTTTATCATCTTGAAGGAATGTGAAATTGGAATTTTAAGAGAGAAATATTCCCGGCTGCAACTCTTTCCACTTGCCTTCTCCAAATCCAGTTCCTCTAGCAGAATGCTTGCATTTTTGTTGGCTTCTGCAGCCTGTCTATCTTTGGCTTGAACAATTGACTCCATACACAGGTGGCACTTCTTCAGCATCTCCTGAAATGACAAAGTACATCGAGTACAGAGTGCCACGTGTTCTCACTTCCTGCTGGTTTTTCCGCAAAAAGTCCAATGGGACTCGTGCTCTGGCTGAAAGCTGATGGCCAATGAGCTAAAGAGAATTCATAACACTGTCTCTGAAGCTGAGACACAACACTGTTCCTTCTCAAGTATTTCCTTCCCTCCCATCTTACCTTATCAGTAATGGTTGCTATGTATCTCATGCACTCCGAGTCAGACGGGAACTGGTTTACCTCTTTCACCAGGTAACGCACCACTTTCACATGACCCTGCAAAACAAATTTCAAGGACAACACTTTCTATCAGACCAGCTGCCTCCGGCTTACTGAGAAACGCTTCAGTCCCACCACCCCTTGCCAAGTATTTATTTGCAACTCCTCGACACATGAAGCTCTCAACACTTTTTTTGAGATCTTTCTCACCTTCTGAACTAGGTGAGGCACATTTCTGCACATTTCTGACACCAGACAAGGCAAGTAATTACGAGAGTAACCTCTCGTCAGGTTGCCTTTACTCCAGAAGTACTTGGACAAACTGGTGCCTTTTTTGGGACAGTTTTTAGATACTCATCTCTAACAGCTTTAAAAGCTACAGGCTTCTACAGTCATCTGCAATGTTTCTGGTACTGCAACACCTCAGCTACACTCCCTTACTAACAGAAATCATCTGTAGATTCAAATCAGGCTAAACTTTTTTGGACCCAAGTCCTTATTCTTTTTTGCATAAGGAACTGATCCTATTTTCCCCCAGTTCTATCACACAGAAACACAGTGCAATTTTCACCCCTCACAGACACCAGAACCAGCCTCATACATTACCTTACAATACATTGCCTGTGAAGCAAATTGCAATTAGAATTGAACACAGATATTACACAGGTGACACACATATCTGTTTCTGAAGATTCAATGCCAAGTATTCAAATTAACATATTGACATAAATATTGACACATTATTAAACATGTAGCTCCTCTCAGTATGTTCTACTTCTAACAGCTACGTAGGGACGAGCAAGACAATCCTAGCTAAGAGCCAAGCTGAATTTCACATTCTACCTTTCGGAAGGCTGCCATGAGAGGAGTTATTTTCCTGTTATCAGCTGCATCCACATCAGCTCCAGCCTGGACCAGCAGCTGGACAACATCAAGATGCCCCCCATTTGCTGCCAGCCATAGTGGGGTATTCCCCTTCTTGTTCCGCACATCGATGTGAGCTCCCCTACAAAACCAAACACATTCCATCTGCATTTAGGCAAAAGGAAGCACTCTGACCCCCAAGAAGAACTTCATTTGAGTACTTGGGATAAATTAAATGATGTAGTAAAAGTCAAAAGACACAGAGAACCTTTCCCATTTCCTAACCCTTTAGTGGATATTTGGAAACATTATTGCACATTGGCAAAAATGAAGTCTAAATACAACCATATTTTCCTTTAAGCTGCTCACTTGCCAACACCGTACCTGCTAATGAGGAGCTCACAGAACTTGTAGTGCCCTTTGTCTGCTGCAATGGTTAAAGCTGTATCTCTGGATGAAGGTACTGGGGGAGCGTTGACATCCGCACCTTTGTCCAGCAGGACCCTGCCCACTTCTGCATATCCCCCAGAAGCTGCTTCCATTAATGGAGTGAGACCAGTCTGGGACAAGCAAGCAGGAGAAAGAAGCCATTAGTGGAGGGGTGAGTGCCCTACCTGAGACACAGTATTTATTTAACTTACAAACATAATGGATTACTGTCCTTACGCTTGTAAGCGCCTGCAGATGAATCAACACTTTTTTGGAGAAGCATATTTTTTGATGAGCTTTACAACCACCAAAATCTTAGCCCTTAAATGCAGCCATTTTTTTCTATACAATATCTGGTTCAGTTCAGTTGACTGGACTAGAGAACTTGACTTGCACAAAGGCAAGAATATCAGGTAACAACAGACACCATGACTTCCAAACACCTCTCTCTGGAGCCTCCTCCAGCTCTTTGCTCTTTACCTTGGCTCTGTGTTCCACGTTAGCTTTTCTATCAAGCAGGAGGCTGACCACCTCAGTTCTTCCCTGGAAACAGGCCAGAGTCAGAGCTGTATTCCTGTTGGTCTCGATCTGGGCATTTATATCAGAGCCCATGTCCAGTAACAGCTTGACAGCAGCAGTGTGCCCATTCATGGCTGCCAGCATCAAGGGAGAAATGCCCAATTTGCTACCAGTTCTGAAAGAGAAGAAAGAAAGAACCAAAACAGTTTTAAAGGTCATTTTAGAAATGTGATTATAATAAACTAATGAAGACAGAGGACTTAACACAAGACTGAAAAATCAGCTGCATACCAAGATCTACTGAAGCTACACAAAAGGTTCTCCACAGCAGCATCGTTTAGGACAAGTATTTCTACTTAGAGACACCACGCACGTTACTTTTTGATTGCTTCAAATTGAAGGGCATCTCCTATGAGATGTGCTTATAACTTATTATGACTTTTCCTTGTACCTGTGCAGCTCACACCTGAGCTGTTTTCTACCTCCCAACGGATGCAAAAGCATGGCATAAATGCACACACACAGAGAAAACTACGCAGGGGAAACACACACTTCACTCACATAACTCACAACCAAGCACATGAGATAAGGGCTGTAAAGAGAACTTGCCTGGAATTGATTTCTGCCCCAGCATTCAGCAGAATCTTGATAATGTTCACATAGCCACCTGAGGCGGCGAGGCTCAAAGGTGTGTAATCAGACACATTCCTGTGCTCCTTGTTTGCCCCTCGAGCTAGCAGCAACTCCACCACCTGCAGTGTTTCAACAAATAACATTTGGTTTTCTCCCAAACTTGTGAATCTATCCAAGATAAATGCTTTTTAGACCTAAATATTCTGTTGGAAGATGTTAATGGTAAGAAGGCTGCTTTAATCAGTTGCTTTGCTATACCCCTTGCCTTCATGACCAGATGAGGCCATACCTGTGTTCCCAAAGCCACTGTAAAACTTCCTTGAAAAAAAAATCGATCATGACTGCTCTTGAGCATGCCAAACTCAACAGCAGTGTAAGAAAAAGCAGATCTCTTCATGATTATTTCAGCTGTCTTTAAAGCCTGCCAGACCCAGACATTCAGTTTCAGTATGGTGTACAAAGTACTCCTGCTTTTTGTCCTCTCCTGCAGAGGACTTGACAAGAAACGGAACTGTCTAGCAACTTGAAATCCCAGTGTACACTGAGGTGAAAAACCATGGTGTCACTTCCAGTGCATGTTAAATTTGCTTCACTTTCAGGTTTTAAGCATTAAAAAAGTTTAGATTAGACCTGCACAATTCTCAATCAGAATGTTTTCCCACGAAATCACAGAATATACTGTCAAATCCAAAAATCTGGGCAGGAGGGTGCTCTGACATCATGTCTGCTGCCCAAAGCCCAGCTTTTTCCCTTTACCCCCCCACCCCCAAAACTACAATAAGGGTCATATATGGAACCCATTTGTGTCTAACTCCTGATTCTCAGCAAGAACATTCATGGCATTCACTTTCGTATCTGCATCTAATTATCCTGGTAAAAGTCCTATAATGGAGCACTAATGACTGCATCCACAAGGACACCTGCACAGCACCAGTCCAGTTATCAAAAGAGAAAAAACAATCTGCATGAGACACGTTGTAATGTCTAAATTGGAAAATGTGAAGCTTTTTGCATCTTTTTTAAACACACATCCCATGTGACTGTATCTTTTCTGGAAGATTCTTGTACTGTACTGACACAATATGTCATTCACACACTGCTTCTGAAGATTTAAGGTTTACTTCACCTCTTGCCTCCCTCCTGAACAAGCCAAAGACAAGGGAGTGTCCTTGGTTCTCTCAGACTGGGCTTCAATATCAGCTCCATTATCCAGTAAGATTTCCACAACACCCACATGGCCAGCTGTAGCAGCCAAAATAAGTGGAGTAAACCCTGAAATAGAAAACATGACATGACTTAAACTACAAGAAAAGAAAGCCTAAAGGTTTCATATGCAGTCTAGGCTTATTGGGGATTTATTTAGTGGGACACACTGGCAAAGCAGACAGGGTTCATCCTGCCATGGTGAGACACCCACCTTTCTTGTCCCTGTGTTCAATGTTAGCTCCTCTCTCCAGCAGCGTTTGTACCAGTTCTTCATGGCCACCAGCACAAGCCAGTGTCAAGGCTGTGTCATGGTTACTCTCAGTCTAAACCAAACAGACACACACACAAGATAAATATTTGCTTTTTCAAGTACAGCCCCTGTTATAGTGCACGTTAGCCAAAACATAACTACACCCATGCTGAAATAAAGAGCTCCTATAAGCTAGGCATGTTTATGGATGCTCCCCCTGACCTTCTGTGTGCAAGTTCATGACAGGATTCTACCTCTCAAGGCAGCTCTGCTGGGAGATTTAAGAAGAAATCCTGACAAGAACTGAGATTCTTCAAGAACTGAGCTCTCACCTGTGCTCTGCTAACCAGATTAACTTCTTTACCACTGCTTGACTGTGACCTTTAGATGGTATAATGAAGTTAAGAATTCTGTCTTTAACTCTTAGCACTCTGGTTCAGCCAAAGGCTTCATCACAGAAGAATCCAAGCCAAGTGCCACAAGCAAGTAACAAGGGCTGATTTTTCAGAGGTTTCTCTCCTTCTCTCCACAATGATCTCATGCCTTTCCTCTACTCAATGCTGCCCAAATCTTATTCATGTTATGTATAGCCCAGAGCTGTGCATAGATATATGCCAGTTAGTATGTGTTTACTTTTAGCTGATGGTCAGCTAGCTCGAAGTCAACATAAAGTTGCCCTTTTAACAATTATTTTCAATACAGAAAAGCCTTTCCCTTAGTGGAAATTAGAGCTTGAATTGTTTCCTCTTGCTAAAAAAAAAATCACAGCATTTATTAGTTTCAAGACTTTAATACATCCATGATTTCTGGCCAACAACTTGGAAGCACAACCAATAACTCAGTATGCAATGCTTTAAGGCTTATTTTTGTCTTAGCATATCAGGCCAGAAAACATTTAATTTCTGTCAGTAGACAACTCTGCTGTTTCTCATAATCACACTGACAACAAAGGAGTAAGAAATACAAGTGTTTAGTCATTCAGAGACCTTTTTTTTTCCGCTGAGAGTACAGAGGAAAGTGGGTTGCGACTCTCAGGGGTGTTCTTCTGGCTTTCTAAAGGCAGCAAATCCAGTCCCCAGAGCCCAATCCATTATACAACAGGGCTGTTTGCCACCACTGAATTATTCAGGATGCAGGAAAAAATAGCTTTGTGCATCTGTGAGAGTGGCAGGCTCACCTGGGCATCGATGTCTATAGCAGGGTAGATGGGCAGCATGGCTGAAGGAGAAATGATGGGACTCGGAGTCGGCGTCTGAGGTTGGGACACTGAGGTTGCAATGCTGTGGGTAGGAGTGTTTGACATTGCAGATGCTCTTCCACTCACTGCTGTTGGACAGAAGAATCACACTTAGTCAAAGCAAAACACTTCCCAAGTGTAATATGACAATATAAAGACAGTGGCATCAACTCCCACCGACAGATGGAACTCCTTAAAAACTCGTTTTCCACAGATACACATATTCCACACATTGAGCCCAACCTTTGAATCTTGAACTCTTAGAATTTGAACTATGAAAAAGGTTTACTGTATTCAATCAAAGAAAGAGTTAAGTATCAGATTGACATGTTTTCTAAAAGCCCACCACAAGCTCTGGGATTTTTTTTTGTTGTTGCTGGGGTTTTTTTGTTGGTTTTTTTTTGTTTTTTTAACCCAAAGATCTTTCCTACAACAAATCAGCTATTATTTGGACCTGGAGTTCCATACCTTTGGAAGCAGGGCTGCAGAACAAGTCCAACCAAGGGGTATCTATGCAATTTTTCTTAAAACAGTTTAAATATTTTCATGTAGAAGTCTGTCCAGCCTTCACCCCCACCCCCCATAAACGTAACAAAAAAGCAACAGGGCAGGATGCTCACATGGCAGAATTTGCTGAAACCAGAGAAGTGGGGCAGCAGGTTGCAGAGAGTTTGGTCAAGGTGTTAGGTAAGCAAAGGTAACCACTTACAGCAATAACAGCGTATGGACATGACACAGATAGCACCAACTGCCACGCTCCCTGAAATTCATTCTATACGTGGGATGTTTAGAGATACAGAGCAAACTTGAGTCTAAAGCAGCCTTTGGGGAAAACACCCATTTTCCTACTTTTCCTCAGAAGAACTCAATGTTTTTATCCCTGTCACTTCTCCAGCGTTTCTCCAGCTGTTTCCCAGGTGTAACAGCAAAGAAGAAAGTGAAGCACCACACATTTCTGTCCAGTTGACAAAAGCACTTTAAACTGCAAAATTAAACAGTTTCCCAATTGATGCCACAAAACCTGTATCCTAACAGCCCCAGTTGTGTGCTCCCACGTCTGCAAGGCAGCTGTATTTTACATCCATAACTAAATTAATTTCTGGGTTTCCTACACAAAATCCCAGCAAAGAAGCTAATAAATGACACCAGGAGAAGCAAAGAACCCTCAGCTTCTATCACAGAAAGTATCATTAACCTTATATTTAAGAGTAAGTCAGAATTCATAATTCAAACTCCCTTCATCTGTATCTTTGAATGCCTTTTGAAAACTTATTTCACAAATCACACTAGTATGGATTAAAATTAACATACAGAAGATATGCCAAAATATTTTGATACAAGGTCAAAAATTGCCTGTGTTTTAAACAGCTTCCAAGAATTCTTGCTCAGGTCCCAAAAAGGGGACTGGGAAGCATCTTCTCTATTACATGAGGCAGTAGTAAATTCTCAGGCTAAAAAATCAAGTTAGTTAAGAAGGTCTCAGTTCAGGTAAAGTGTACTTTTCACATTTGCAGTGAGGGGAGGAAAAACCAAACAAATAAAACCCCAATCACCACCCCACCCCCCACAAAATACAAAAAAATCAACAGCCCCAAAAAAGAAAGACGTGTGCTTCAGCAATAATTCACAAATTTAGTTCATGTACCTACAGCACAATTCACTAAGACACAAGATTCATTTTTATGGGTCATCACTTTGATTTATATTTATTTCAACATCACCTGTGTGGAGTTCAAATTTGGAATGAACATGTCAAGGGTAATGAACAGAATTTTTACGGCGCCCGAACTAAAATATTCAAAGTTTTCAGTAACCCAAAAGATTTTCACAGCAGTCTTGAGCACTGAGAAGAGTAACCAACTAACTTGATTCTGCACACTAAACACACTGACAGTCAAACATTTATCTTTGCACTCTGCCCCTTGCCCTACTCTAATGGACTAGTGGCAAAGTGAACTGAAGTCTGTACTTCACCATGGAAACATCATTATTTCATGCCTGGGATAACCAAGTCTTCAAAGTTAGGTAAGCCCTGGAATATTTTGGTATATACACAACTTGGTACAGGACCATCTACACCTTAATGAAGCTTCTTGGTTGAAGACATCGCCGAGCACCGTTTGACTACTCCAGTTCAAGTCTCGGACATTTGCTGGGGTATCAGACAATCAGTTTTGTGCTTACTGATACCTGGAACAGCACTGCTCTTCATCTTGATTTTCTTCTGGCCATACCTCAACCTTCTCTGAGCTTAAATGAAGAGTAGACACCCTCAGAGCAGCTACCTCCTCCCCCATACCCACTGGCCTCACCAGTAGGACATGCCCTTGGCTTTCACCCTTGTAATCCCACTTCACTTCATGTGGGTGTCACGTGTCCCACAAGTGCTGTCTTGCTGTGGGCACAGTATTGGCCTTATGCTCTGAGATTTCTTGTCTTCTGTAATGTCAACAGTAGACAGATAAAAACTGTTCCACATTACAATACTCTACAAGAAATGTATGAGATGTCTGAGTTTTTCCCAACTGGTTTCAAGCCAGCTCTACAGGCTTGTTCCACATCAGTTCCTTCTCTGCCCCCAATTTCTCTGTAGTATCCTCAGTTATTACAAACCATGTTCCTGCCACACAGGATTAAAATCACTACAGAGCACTTGAGATGCAGAACATGCCTCAGCCTGTAACAGTCCGAGTTATGTTCTGAATTCCAACATAAAGGCAGGGTTGCTGCTGTGCCAGAACAGCTCCATGGATGGAGCCTGAGAACCATCCCACACCTGCAGTCTCGGTGGTTATTAGTTAAGAGTGTGCAAGGCCACCTTAAGGCAGGTCAGCCCCACATGAAACCAGCTCCTGTTCAGGTCCCAAGTGGGACACAAACTGCTTTTCCTGGGATGCTGGCACTCCACTGCTATTTTTTTCAGTATTGAGTCTCTGTGAAAAGCTTATAGCCAAGGCAGACTCTTTCTCACGTATTAATTTAGACAGCTGCATTTCAAACTGACTCAACCCACAAGGTAGCTTGCAGGAATGCATTTTATTAAGTGCTTCAACAGTCTTGAAGTTCCTTGAGAAGCTCTGTGACTGGACATAATTCTTGGAATACTTCCTACTTTATAAAAAGCTTGCTATTAAAAACAAGGTGTATTTTCTCTTTACATCTCTACCACAGCACTTAACAGATGCAATGTTTTCATACAAGACTTATATAACTAACCCTAAAAAATACTTCTATTTATGAGCTTCACTTGCCCAACTGAAGAACAAGAGCAAGCCTTTCACTTGACCTCAATTCCAGCAGGACCATAAAGGAGCCCAAAGGTAAACAATGAAGTATTATTTACTTCTTATTCATTGTTTTCAAATAATTAAGCAGAGATGCACATTTAAATCAGGTTTGCACAGTCAAGGTGAAGCTTTGTTTCTGTAGCTGATGCTACAAACACAGCTCTGCAATGGAACTGAACTCTCAGAAACAAGAATTTAAATCCATAAGAATGCTCTGGAAGCTTCTCTTAAAGCAGTACATGAAGTTACTTATCAAATATTTATCTGCTACTTAAATGTTCTGTGTTACACTGAGCCCATTTCAGCTCCACATTAAACTGTTATTTGTGGACTCACTACAGGCTGGCACTGAAGTTCTATACTCAGGCCCGTGTCTGTTCTTGCTTAAAAGAACACCCTATAATCAGGCACTTGACCAAAAATGAATTCAGACTTCCTTCCCAACAGCATGTGTGCACGCACATACTAACAAGTGGGGCTGAGCAGTACCAAAATATTCATTAAAATTCACACTGGAAATACCTAACTACCCAAAAAGGCATGTACAGACATTTGGGTATGTGGCAGGTGACCTGAAATTGCACCTTCTCAAGATGTGACATGCAGTTAAACGCATGTCCCAAATATCCTAACTCCGAGTGTAACTTATATTTAAACACAACTCAAATGCATTGCACAGATTCTCTGTAAGTTACCAAGAGCTACAATCATTCCAGCATTTAAATTCATGTTGTCCTGTACCCTAACAGTTCCACAAGAGAAATATTTTCTGTTAGTGCATGATAAGTGTTGTTTAATCTACTTTTTCATGCATACATATGGATTTTTATCCACTTCCAATCTTTACGTCTATGTTCCAATTCTAACATGACATTTCCAGCAAAGAAGTTTCAGTCATCTTTAATGAAGCTTTGCCTGGACACAAGGTCACTCATCAGGTGTCTCATTTCAAAAGTGGCATTCCAAGCATTTAATGCAATCACTACCTGGTAGTTTTAATCCTTTACCATACCTTCCATTGACTCTGTACTACTACTGTACTCCAACTCTTGCAGTAGACACAGGACCAGCTCCAGGCTAACACCTTCTTGGAGACCTGCCTTCCCTCTGGCACACATCCCTCATCCTAACAGCTTTGCAAAGCAAACTTGTTCAGATAGACAGCATTTGTAAAAATGACACTGCATCGGCTTAACCAAGAGCATCTTGGTAGTTTTTCATCAAGTGACATTTTTTTAAGACTGTCCTACCAGTTCATCTGTGTTCAGCCAAGGAGTATTTCAGTGACTGCTTTAGCATGGAAAGGGGAGGAAGCACAACTGAGTGAGGTGTAAACTAAAACACTGACAACTCACATTTAAAACCTGCCTCATTCTTCTATTTTATTGCTTAAGGCCTTAGAGCATTCATGTCACTGAGTAAAGAATTCTCCAAAGCAATGACAAGAATTTGGTAAGGCTAAGTATGTTTTCTGCTGGCAGCCATTTTCATGAGTAGATGTTTCAAAAATTCATAGGATTATCACCTTTTTTTTCCAAGCAGAAGTAAAATAAGTAGACTAAAGAAAGCCAACTGGAGCAGCTCTTGTTCTGAAGATAAACCCACAGCTCCCTCACACTTTACAGGCTAGTTGTGGATCTGCAGTTGCTCAGCCTACTGCTAGTCAGCTCTCAGCTAGTCCAAAGTACTACCCAGTACCATCATGGTGCTATTCCTGAGCTACAATCAGGCCAAAACAGAACTACCACGTGAACTCTAATACATCCCTCCCCAAACTGTGACGAGTTGAAAATGCCACTCCACCATACCAACCTGACCAACAGGCACCGGTTAGCTCACCCTGCAAATTGAAAAGTTAAAAGCTAGTTTTCCCAACTCCTCAAGACAGGGATCAGAGGGCGAGTGGTGCTTGCTGTAGAGCTTGTGGGAATACACAAACACACACACACACACATAAAAAGAAGTGGACATACCCTCAAACTGGTGAAGCAAATATTATACCTGCTCATAACAATGTAAACCCACCTGCCATGATGTCATCCAGCGTGTCATTGAGCGTCTGAGCAGGGCTGGCTACCATTAACCCTTGCTGTGTTTCTGTCAGTATTCCTTGCCCCAGCCCTGCTAGTTGTGCTTGGCCCAGCACTGGCTGTCCAACTATAACACCTTGCAGTTCTGTAAGATTTGCGATGGACCCTGGAGGTAAGGAACCTGCTGCCAGAGGCAAAGCTTGTGGCATGGCCAGAGGCTGAATTGGTGCAAAACCCGTCTGTGCAGCAGCTTGCTGAGGGTCATCTTTAAGCAAGATGGGGTCCACTTGCTGCAATCGTGCATAGTCTCCCTCTGAGAGTTGTTCTCCTACCCCAACAGGAGTCAGTAGTCCCAGATGCTGGCAAGACTGTTGCTGCTGCTGCTGCTGGAGCTGAATTCTTTGCGCTTTTACCTCTAGATATTGCTTTTTTAGCTGCTGCTGAGTTTTCAGCTGTAACTCTCGCTCCACTTTCTGCAGTTCCTCCAAAATCTTTTGTTTCTTCTGAATTTGTTCCTCTCTCGTTTTGTTCAGCTCCTCAATCTTCTCTTTGGTGAGCTGGTCAGCGTGTGCCAATTCCAGGGACTGCAGCTGAGCGTTCTTCTCTATGGCTTCTTTTATCCTCTGCTCCAGCTCTGTCAACTTGCCCTGAGCCTCTTCTACAATGCTCTCTGGAGACTGATTGGTGATGTAACCCTGTACATCCTGGTTGTTTGTTGGCAAATGACTGCTGGACTTTTGTTTAGAAGCAGCTGTGTGAAAAAGAAACCCCCTCAGAACCAATGGAAGTGCATACGAATGGCATCCTCATTACAGAGCTACTGCTGGGCTGCTGCGTGGCCGGCTACGCACCAGGGCACAGCACCCATGGAAGGTCAGCGTGTCCCGAAGGCCCTCCAGGAACACCTGCCAATTCCTCCCTCCAGGAACACCAGGTACCCAGCAGTCGGATTGCAATTTAACAGGACACGCTACTGCACATGCATCCCACATATCCCTGTGCTACGGTGACAGGTCTACTCCAGCAATCGTTATGCTTTTGCCAAAGGAAGCGATTGTCTCGAGCCGCTGTTACCGAGTGCTGCTACAAGAAAACTGGGAACAAAAAGCAAGAATATGCTGTCTCTTTACTCGGTGTTTTGCATCTGGAATGGTGTTGGGACAAACATATGCTTACAACCCTGAAAGCGCAGCCTAAGGGATACAAAAACATCTCTAGGACTGGACTAGGCCACTGGTTTTGCACCCGACTTTCAAGTACATTTTAAGTAGTGCCGGTACATTTTAAGAAGTGCTATGCTTTCTAGAACTAGGCATCCTTTTGCTCCAGGTATCCAGCTTTGCTCAGGTGACAAAGAGTGCCAGAACCCAGGATACTCATTTAGATTTAGCAGGATCTAACAGGGTGTCTTTAGCCACTACGTTTTATCCATAGCAGACATGATTTTGCCTGTGTCAAAACTCGGCTCTCTGCCCAGGCAAGGCAAATATTTCAGCCTTCCTGCAAGAACAAGCGATGGACTAATCCAACTGGTCTTTTATGCAGAAGTCCCCAGTAACACAGCTGACATGCTCTGCCATACCAGGTGGAGAAGCAATAATCGGTTAATTTTGAAGGGCGAAAGGCAAATCAAAACTCAGGATTTGAGGCAGTGGAGGTGCCCAGTTTCTTCCAGCCATCCTTGCTGCATCTCCAGAACAATACAAGTGTACACACAGCATTAATTTTAGGACATGCACGCCTGTATTTGCTACTTCTGATGCTTGATAAGAATTGTTTTTTGAAGAGAATTCTTAAGTACAGAAAGCATTAAGTGTCAAAATGGCGAGAGCAAAACAGATGTAAATTTAGTCCTAGGAGGACCTGAGCCACATCAGACTAAAGATTTTACTGCACAAGAAATTCCGCCTTCAATCCAATTAGTCAAACCCACTCCCAGACTACTACCCTAAGGAAACACAAGTTATCAAATCAACTATGATGTGGAGATTAACATGGGTTCTGCAACTTCCATTTTCCAATTTCTACAGACTTCTGGGTAACATTTTGCATTAGTTCAGTGTGTCAGACTAGAGATTTTAATGTATTTACTTAGGCAGATTTCTTGACGTTTTATGATTATAGGTTTAGATGACTGATACCTGATGGATAAGCAAATCTTAAAAAAAAAAAATTAAAAAAAAAATCAAAATTGCAGTTTCCTTGACTGAATCCATAAACACTCTTCATAGGAACTACTCTGCTACAAGTGCAAGCCTCTGTCTTCTGCCTAGGAAGGATATTTAGAAAATATGCTCCAGAGCTACGACTGACCTTTATTTCTGATGGGAAGGGTTGTGGCGACATTAGCAGGGGGTTTGTCAGGCTCCTGGGGTGGGACGACCATGGGCAGCGCCTGCACTGGTACTCGAGGAGCCTAAAACGTCGGATACTAACAGATTACTTTTCTCATACTCTGTGCTAGTTATAATTCAATAGAAGGTAAATAAAATCTGTTAGAAAAGCAGACTTTAATGGTGACTAAGAACATTTAATACGGTTTTTTAATATGCTGAGTTCAGTAATTAACACCTGGAGATCATGTGATCTCCACATACTTTGCATTTTTAACCTAAAAAATTACTTGCTGAACTATGCTCGGCATGGTACAGTGCTGTACTGTAGTACAGCAAATACAAGCCACAATGGGCTATAAATTCAGTTCTGAAGAGTCTCACTTAAGCAGACCTTTGCACTTGCTGGTTTATTCCACACTCGTTTTTTTTTTCCCCAGTAATACTTAGAGAACAATAAGAATGATGAGAGCACTACATCATAATGTTCACAAGTCTTCCCCATTTCCATTACAGCTCTAAGTAATTTTCAGTGTGCTCACCTACAGTTTATGATATGACATGACTGACTCTTCCCTCACCTTTAAACTCTCAAGTAAGAAACTGCAAAGAAGCCCCACAGATGGCGAGCCCCGAAATCTTACCCTGTTGAGATCATGGGACGGTGGGGTCAGCTGAGTGGCATCGGGCGGAGGAGCAGAAAGCAAGTTGTTTGGGTAATCTAGAAGGTAACAAACCACGCTGGTGTGACCGCCCTTGGCTGCCTCGATCAGCATCGTCGATCCGTCCTGAAGAGGGAAAGATCACAGAGTTATACAAGAGCATCACTGCAGCATTTTGGGAGACACAACGCAGTACCTATGTAACTGGTTTCTGCCTTAGTAAATACTCAATCTCCACAAGTTCACATCCAAACTTAAAGATTTAATGAAGTATTTAAAAAAAAAAAAAAAAAAAAAGGACTTCAAAATTCTTTCCTCTTCCACAAAGAGCACTTTACAACTGGAGGGCAGCATTTATACTCACAATGATCAAGAGACCTGCATTAACTCCAACAATACATACATGAGCAGAACATCTGCTTGCAGAAACTGCCATTTAAATCATCACAGACTGGGTGAGTTGTAGACAATACAAAAGGAGAAAGTTCAGTTGGGTATCCTTAGTTTTAGAGGAAAATGAGTCAGCTGAGGGACAAACCTTGAGCCTGTGTGTGGGATCAGCACCATGAGCGAGCAGTAACTCCACCACTGCCAAGTGACCTCCGGCACAGGCCAGCGACAGAACTGTGTGATCATTGTTCGCTGTGGTCCTGTTCACATTTGCTCCTGTAAAAACAGAGGGGCAAACATCAGCTAAAACAGACTTCAACAGGTTCACCTCTATCAAATGTAACAGAATTAACTACTCTGCAATCTACACAGGGAAAATTCCATCCTGCCAGATGTTCTACTCCATGCAAGGCAGGGATAAGAAAAACTCATGACAATCAGCCCAAGAGAGAGAAAATGGAAATTCCCGGTTTGTGCTGAAACATTAAGCAAGCTATAGTCAAAATCTGGAAAACAACAGGCACTTGTAGCTCAACTCCCAAAGACAGCGCTCCTAAGCTGCACCAGGGGGCATGGAGACCCCAGTAATCCCTACTACTGCTGCTTTTACTAGCAATTAAAGATGAAATACACTATTTTTACAACTAGACACAGTTCCACTAATCTCAGCAGAAACCACAGGTTTATGTGCCTAGTTGGTGAATCAATTGCCTACTTGATTTAGGACATTTAAAACACATCCAAGGAAGTTAGACTAGTTCTGATGCGTTCTTAACTTGAATGTTAACTTTCTAATGTCAAGAAAACCCAAACCATTCCACACTCTTACCTTTGCTAATCAAGAACTGAACAGTGCAAACATGACCTGCCCTGGCAGCTTTCATGAGAGGAGTTCTTCCACCTTCCGATTCATGCTCCTAGAGTAGATTAAAAAAGGCTTCAAAATCCAAAGTAGGATATGAAAGGAGGCCAGCCACCCTTTTGGGTTTTCAATGGAAAAGTACTAGACATGGAATATCCTTCTTCAGTGTTTCATAAACTTAGACATAAATATTTAGCTAACATTCAAACCAAGGGCATCTTGAAGGCAGATAAACCATTCACCACCTGTCTCTGCACAGGTGTGTGACTCCTGGACAAAAAGCATTCAAGGCACATATGGGAGATTTTAGTTAAACAGGACATCTTCTGACATGCTTAACATGACTTTTTGATAACACACTGGTGTACAAGCCTACTGAAAAGTAAAAACTGGTTTACCTTAATCATCTTAACTGCATTATAGTACACCAAACAGACTGTCAACTATCTGATGCATAAGGAATAGAACAGATTTGCAGGTACAAGGACTAACCCAGAATCAGTTCAACAATTTGGAGCTAAGTACCACGTCAAAAGAATGAAATCCCCTATATTCCCATCCAGGCAACCTTGAATGGCTTGGAAATGCTTTAGACATCAATCACCAGAGGACTGCAACTGACCTCAGCACTTTAGGGTAATTTAACAGCCCAAAGTACATTAAGGAACATGTAGGTTTTCAACAATGAACACAGAAACAGTATCAGATGTTGGTAATTTTATATCCTACTTAGATTTTTCAAAGAAGGTAGATGACTTACCAAATCTGCACCTGCCTGAAGTAAGACATCTGCTACATCAGTGTGGCCGTTTTCACAGGCGTACGTCAGTGCCGTGTCACCTGTTGCTGTTGTTGCATGCACATTAGCCCCTGAAACAGAAGGGACAAGACCTTGTAAGCTTTATGATGGGCATGACAGAAAACATACAACCTTCCACAATCTGTACAGATCAAACAGCAAATTAAACTTCCCCTTTCCAATACAGCATCTTTTGAACTGATAACTTGATCATAGTCTAGAGGAATAAAAACATTATCTGCAAGTTAGTTCCAAACAAGTTTACATCAACTCGATCTTCAAAAGCTAAATTAGAGTCCAACCAGTAAATTACTTTGGGCTACAAAGACCTTCACAGTCAACTTCAAGAAGCTGCTAAAGAACATGTAATGAATATCGAAAAAAGTGGCTTTCTCTTAGATTAAACCTTTGCAAAACTGTTAACTAAATTACTCCATACCTGCAGCTAATAAATATTTAACCAGCTCCAAATGCCCCTCTTGAGCAGCTTCCATCAAAGGTGTGGAACAGCCGAGTTCTATGTCAGCTCCTGCTTTAATGAGAAAGTCAGCCACCTCCAAAAACCCTCCGCAGCAAGCCAGAGTTAATGCGGTTTCTTGCGTCTCCTCTGTCTGAGCATTGATGTTTGCTCCTTCAAACAATACAAAACACCAGTTACAGAAGGCAGGATCAGCAGACAAACCACTTCCATATGCACAAGGCATCTTATTACCAAAGAAAACAAAAATCACAGTAACTCAGAGCTTTTTCCCCAGCATATGCAGCTGCCAGCTGAGTTCCAGCCCGCAGAAGGCGCCGCAGCAGTTACCTTGCCCAAGTAACAGAGCCACCATCTCCTCGTGGCCTTCTCGAGCTGCCTCCATCAGTGGTGTGTATCCCTCATCATTGACCTCTTCCAAGTTAGCCCCACGTTCAATTAACAAAGCTGCCAGCTCAACGTGCCCGCCACAGGCTGCCAGAGTCAACGGAGACTCGAAGGAGTCCGCAGGCATGTTCACCTGAGCTCCGCTGTCCAGAAGTAATCTTGCCACTTCCACATGACCATCCTGCAAATGCAAAAAAAACAAGATGAAAAGACTGACCAAATGGAAAAAGTGCTTCTCTCCACATCTTTGTCACAAGCCCAAATTCCCTCAAAAGACACAAAAAGCAAGGAGTGAGTAAAATGAGTCCAAAAATGCAATGAAACTTGCTGAACAGTTTTTCTGAATATTTTCCCTAAGCATCTGGAAAAAGCTTAAGATCTCCTATTGAAAAGGCACCTGTAGAAATGCTGAGCATGTTTTACTGAGTATGTGCTGTGAACCTCATATCAGACCTCTTTGTAAAGCAATAAGCCAAACAACTTCGTGTCAGACTCGAGTTCAGGTGTTTGGGATCAACTTACTTGGGGCGGGTGGGAGCTCCAAACAAAGCCCAGAAAGTCAAGAGGGAGCTCACCACTATTTTATAAGTTTGTCTCTTCCACAAGAACAGTAAGATCCTTTTGCTTCCTCCCTTTTTTAAGAAGCAGCCGTGCACACTGACCTGGCTTGCCTCATGCTCCTGCAAAACTATTTCACTGCTCAATTTAACAGCAGAGTCAAGACTTACTTTCTCCTTACAAGAGAAAAGCCAAAATGAAACGACTTGTCAGGGGTTCCTTACACATCCCAGGAGCCACCCACCTGAGCAACAGCTTTCCCTTGGCAGGATTCTGGCAGCATTTTCTGGATATCGTGATCGTGCTGTCAAAAGCCTTCTACCAAAAGGTAGCTCCTAAGTTTGCTTTCTTCCTTCAGAAATACTTGAGCATACCATCTCCATATTTTCAGTATGCCATAAATTCAGGAACTATTTGAAGTGGCTTTTCAGCTCCATATTTACACTGGAGGCCTGACAGTGACACATCCAACTGCCATTCCATTCTGCTTTGTTCAGACAGAAACAGAGACTGGCTTGGTTGCTGCGTTCCAACAACAGCAAAAACTCTCCAAGCTGGTTTTCTCCATGAGGAGATCACCACCATTCCAACCTGGAAGAACCATAATTTGACAAACAAAACACTGGAGGGCTGCAGTGAATAAACAGCCACTCACCAGGAACACAAGGCTTTCCCAAGAATGTCACTGAATGAGCTAAGGACACCTTGATCTCAGATTAACTCCTAGGAGGCAGCAAATCACAGCCACAGCCGTCCTCGCCAAGCTGGAAACCACAACTCCAAAAAGCTCTTCTCCAGACAAAATACCAAACTGCATCTGACATTTTTCCGCTTCATTTTCTCAAGTGTTTCATACCTTATTCTGATATCCAGGGAGCAAAACACGGTTTCCTCTCGGAAAAATATCTAGGACATTAACTAGGACATATTCACCTTTTACATGAAATGACAGTACTATTTTAGGGAAAAACTCCAAGACTCCATAAAGAATCTTTCCTCAGGGAAATGCAGAGACGGTGCCTCATCCATCAGGCTCTGGCAAGACAGATAACTGCTCACCCCTGATCCACGATGAGGATGGCACGACAAAGCACCAAGGTTTGCTTCAAAGCTTCCTATGTGGGCCAGGCAACCTGGAGGAGAACTCTTGGTGCTCTACCACACAAGGGAATTGGATCCATGTTTTGATATACCTTGCAATAGGGTGGGGCTGTTAAGCTCTCCTACAACAGCCAGGAAAAGCTTTCCAACTGGTTATAGATTAGAAAAAGTCACCTGAGCAACCAGCAACCACAAGAGCACCTGCTGCATTTTAAAGATGGAGCTCTGTGGGCATTAGTCCTCCAGTAAGAGAAAACACCAACTAGATCAACTTGCTTTTTGCTCCCACAAGGCAAGTGCCATTGTCCAACACCTCATTTGTATTAAATCAGTATTAACTGCTGTCTAAAAAAAACTCTCGGGCAGAAGTCTTCCTGCCTTAAACCTGCACTGGCTGTGCCACAGATAGACAGTTCTGTTAGCACATATTCAGGCTCAATGCTGTTCCAGAGAAGGAGCTTTTCTTGTGCCACTGAAGAGCAGTAACTGTTTCTGCACAAAGAACATGCTGAGATGGAAGTCATTGCTCTGCTTCATTTCACACTGCAAGGTTTTTAAATACTCCTCAAGAAAGCAGAGCTGAAGGTATGAGACTCTCAACTACGCCAGCTCTGAGCATCAGTGTGGAACTGCCTCCCTAGGAACAGCTTCCTGCAGAAATAGGGGAGAAGAATTTTTTTCTATTGCTCAGTAATTTTTAACAAAAATTAAGTCTTAACATCTCTGAGTTCAATGGAATTTTGTTAGTCTATTAGGAGAGTTGAAAGGGCAAAAGAGAATGGTAAGGAAAGGAAGGCTTGATCCATAGCTGCACCACAAAAATATCCTGATGAGAAGGCAACTGTAACATCAAATGAGGTCATTTTACCATCAAATCCCAGGAACGGGTTGCAAGGCCATGGCCAAGGATATTTATGTGACCACTGTAGTAAGATTTCAGGGTGAGATAAAGGACAGCTCCAGTTCTGTTTATCTACGTGACTTTCTTTGCAACAACTTTCAAGAAGTATAATGGTTTCTGTTAATCATTCCCCTATCTGAAACCATTAACTTCCTTGAATAGACATAACTAGGTGATTTTAGAATGATTACAGTTGTTTCAGGGAAGGGCAGACTAAACAGGGATTTACTGCCCCCCTCTACAGCCACGGGTTCACAATGTGACATTACAGAGGGCTAATGCCATGAAAATCCCAACACATGAAGAATCTATTTGGAGAGAAGGATAAAAAGGAAATTTAAGAAATGGATTCACAGTTTAACAATAAAATTCCATATTCAGGTGAACACAGCCACCTCAGATGGATAAAGGAGCAACATCAAAGCACTCTCACTAGTAAGAATGAACAATTTCCCCTTTCATTTCCTAGTTGCTTCCCAAAGAGCTTCTGATCCCGTGTTTTCAAGGAGTATGTGGTCATGTGAACTACACTGAAATATGTTACACACATAACCACTTGCTTACAAATTGCTTTAACATAACAGGTGTGTTAAATGCCTCCAAAAGCCAGGTTACGACCATATTCACTGCCTGTGTTTGGCACCTTAGGAATGTTAAAAGCATTTCAACAACTACTGAGAATCTTCCCACTCAAAGTTATTTAATTTCTAAATTCCTATATAAAGTATTTTCCCATCCTTAATTTCAAGTAGACAAGAGAACCAAAGCATCACAGTTAGATTCTGTACCAGCAGGAGACTAGAAGGAATCACTTTCTCCATCTTTGGGAAGAGAGTCCACAGACCTCACTGCTCGAGCCCTGTGTCTCTTACCATGCACGCCTCCATGAGAGCAGTGTGCATCTCATCTGTCTTGTGCTCCTGGTCTGCACCAGCTTCCAGCAGAAACCTCACCATTTCCAGGTGTCCTGTGTGAAGAAAACAGTTAATAGAGAGAAGCTGCTTGAGAAAGTACATTTCAACACCCATAGAAAGGATCTAAAGTACATAATGAAGGTCATGTATGTCCATGTTACAACATAAAAAATCCACTCTGGAAAGGTGTGTTTACATCTCTGCTATCTACGTGCACAGCACCATATCAGTGTAGTTGGTAAAAAATATAAATGAAAGACTAAGATCAACTTCCACACTGGTGCCACACAAGTACCTCTGCTACCAACATCAACTACTCCACGATGGGAAGGGCCTAGTAAAACATGTCTTAAGTGACTGTAACAGCAGCTGCTGGGCTGTAGAAACACATTTTGACTCTTAATTTAACATCTTCAACCCTTTCTGGGGTGATCTAAGGGAGGAAACAAAGGCCTGTTGTCCTCAGCACTGCCACCTAAAATGCAAGGTCCTAAACTTTCCATGATTTGCAAGTGCCAAGTCCTTTAAAATGAAATATTTTCTGTATTTAAGCAGAGGTACCTGGCATAATACAGCTGTAATACAGAAAGTTTAGCTTAATAATTCTGTAATATAATACATTAGCTCCTTGTCTCTTGATTTGTTTGACAGAGCATCTTCTAAATAACCGCAACTCAGACCCAAAGGTTTAGATCACAGATAATTTTACCTATGGCACACACATGCCGTGTGGTATCACAGCCAGGATAGGAGCACCACGCTGTCTGTTCACACCTTTACATTCCCCCGGCTGTGGGCAGCGAGGCTGAACAAACCCGTGTTGGAAGCAGCCCTTTGCCCCTGACACTGTCCCACCCTTGTCACTGTACCTTTGTAGCAAGCCAGCGTCAGCGCGCTCTCCTTGAATTCATTGGAATGCGTATTGATGCCTGCTCCGTTTTCCAGCAGCACCCTGGCCACTTCCACGTGGCCGGCGCTCCCGGCCTCCATCAGCGGCGTGTGGCCGTTCTCGTTGTGGTCCTCGATGCTGGCACCCGACTCCAGCAGCACCTTCACCACATCCACATAGCCCCCGGCACAGGCGTACGTCAGGGCTGTGTTGCCTAAAGACAGGGAGAACAAGGGTTGGAAACAGAATGTTGATGGTGTTTCTTCACCCAGAATGTCACCTCCATTCCGTCCCTTTTACCCGGACACCTGACACAACATGGATTTTCAGGCTGCAGATGAAGAACTACAGGGAGGGGGAAATAAGTAATGGCACCAAGAAGCTCGGTGCTGACAGACTGAGGATCTCCTTGTGACTGTACTGATGCACCTCTCTTCCCATTTCTAGCCCAGCTTCTGTCACAAAGTCCCATCTGTTTTCCTGTTAATCAGCAGGGGCACACAATGCTGTAAGAATGAAAGCTCAAAACCAGGAACAGAATGAACTGCTGCTTCTAAATCAAGTCTGAAACACCTGCAAGGGGCTGGTTCCAACGTGTTCATAGTCTTTACGAGGAGAGGAAAACAACTTCAGTGAAAAAATACAAAACAATGGATGTGCACACAACAGTCAAAGAATTTGACTTCATGAAAGACACTCTGAAAAAAGTTAAATATCGAGGCCATATTGCCACTGAGAAAACTACTTCTCTGAAAAAAATACTGAAAAAACAAATGAGGTGTTTTCTGGCATCCCCCTCTCCCCTTCACTCAGTGCCAGCTCTCCATTCATCACTTACTGCTGACTGCAAACCAGCTCTCCATCTCCACTTCCAGGCTACAAAAACTTAAGAGTCCCCAGTCTGGTCACTTCAACACAAATGGCTAGCAAATTACCATGGGAAAAGGGGAGGGGGGCAGGGGGGCATCTTCTCACCTTTCCTGTTTTCCCTTTGGGTTTCCTGACCTGCTTCCATATAACTTTGCCACGTACACGCAAACTTACCAAACTGTGCTTAAAATGTGACAACAAATCCTATGTACTCAAACACCTTCCAGTTACTAACTGACCTTATCCACCTTCATATGTCTCCATAATATTTTCTCAACAATATTTCAGGGTTTCACTTAGAAAAGATAACTTAAATGGCAAAACCACAAGAAAGCATTCTGCCTTGCTGGGCTGAGAGCCATTGCTCCCAAACTTCCATACCAAGTTCCCTGCACACCACAAGTCCCAGCTCTCCAGTTGTCCCCAGGAGCCTCTTTACCTGTGGATGACTGTGCGTTCACGTCAGCACCGTGAGCCAGCAGCAGCTTGACAATTTTGACGTGCCCGCCATTGGCAGCAGCCATTAGAGGTGTGATGTCTCCTTTGATTCCCCGGTCCTCCACATTGGCATGCATTGCCAGGAGAACCTGCCGAGAGACAGTGATCAACAACACTGCAGTGACACACTGTGCCTCTGCACTGCAAACCCCCACCTTCACCACAGCGCTGTGTGAGCAACCCTTGCAGAAGACAGGCACCAAGAATGCATCAGCAACATTCAGTGCATGTGTGAGACTCGTTTACCAGTGAACTGCCATTTCTCACTACCTTAACAGCCCCTTCCGGGTGCGCAAAATGGTAATACATTGATTTAACATTTCTTTTTGTTCAACACACACATAGTACAAACAGCCAGGAAACCAACCTGTGCAAGCTCATAATATCCTGCTGAGCAGGCCAAACAAAGGAGGCTTTCCCCTTCTTCTGTGTGCTCGTTCACGCTCCGGCCTTCAATGAGCAACTTCCGCACGGCATTCACATCTCCTTCAGAACAAGCCTCGGCCAAGCTGCGGCTAACAAGGGAGAAAGCATTGAAAGTGGAAATGGACTCAACTCCAGTGGGCCATGAGGACGCAGTCAGCAAAAAAGGAAACACGAGCTAAAAACATGCCAACTGCTAACTGAAGAAGTGCCAGCTTTACACTTGAGGTTTCCCAGCTAACTTGGCTGAAAATTAAAGTCGTGTCCATATCCACTCCTGCTATTAATTTTTAACAGAAGTTTATTATAAGAGAAATACATGTAGGATATCCCAGGACCAGAGGACACAAAAATCACCTGTCAATCTGGAGAAAACTGCAGAAAGCACTGTGACTGTTAATTAAACTAAAACAAATCACACACATCAATCTTCTCCTGTAAGAAACTTAACCATTTCTCTTCTCTCCCGTGCTGAAAATACCAGGATCTTGTAACCAGACACAATTTTAATACATGGAGAATCAGTTCTACATGTTGACCTTTTTTTTTAATTTCCAAGAACCCCTGTCCCTGTAACAACTTTGGCAACCAGCACCATCCATTCCCAAGGAAGAGGTACAGGGGAGGAGATGCACACAGAAGAGAAGCATGCATAACCCAAAATTACACTGTTCTTCATGCATCCTGTTGCTACAGCAAGAAATCTTTCTTTGGAGTTATTCTGTATAGAAGGAGCAAACTTCTGACTAGCACAGCAGCACTTGACTGTCCCTATTAGCACTGTTTCCACTGCACTGAAGCCTAATGACAGCCTGGAAGGAAAACCTTCTTCTTCTTTCCCTCCTGAATACCCTGTAAGACAAAATTGCACATATAAGGCCACAAAGTCCAGTACAAGAGCAGCAACTCCCTGGCTGAGACTCTATCCAGGGCCCTCTGTGACACTGACCACACTATGGAGCGCCAGTCCCTCAAGGCTGTTTCCCTTCCTCAATTAAAAAGGCACTCTGAAATTCCCTAAAAGATTTCTTCTGATCTGAAATCTTGTTTCATGCTATCACTGAATGACCCATTTTGGGATTTGCAACTGTTTGGAACAGTTCTAAAGCCCATACTACTGAAGAGCTTAGAAATGTTGCTACAGTTGCTCATGCTAAACTCCTTGGAGTGCCATTCCATAATTTTAAGTAACATTAAGTTGCTTCACTCTCCACTGCAAGACCTGCCAGTCCACAAATATTTAAGCAGGAGAAGCAAAGGTGATAACTTGGCACCAAATCCACCTGAGTAAGAGTTTCATCATCCCGTAAGCGCAAGTGACAGAACAAGAAAAACTGCTTCTAGAAGTAGCAAAGGGCTGAAAAACCGCAGGAGAGAAGCTGGCTTACTTGTCTGTCTGCCCCGCACTGGCCGTGCTCTCCGCTCTCATCCGGGTCAGCGCAGCCGCAGCCTCATCCAAGGCGCAGCTGACCGAGGAGGTCAGCCTGCGGAGCACCTCGGGATCGGCAAAGGCTTTCCCATCCGCTGTCGACAGCTTCCCTATTCCTGCCATTCCAATTCGCAGCCCACGGGGACGCGTGCCAGGAAAGGAGAGAACAGACAAGTTGAAATTGAGCCTGTGAACTCTGTCGGCAGAAACATTCCGAGCGCAATCAAGCACAGCTCCCAAACCGATGGGTTTAACTGTTTACAACGTTCATTAAAAGCTGCACGTGACTGAAACCCTCCAATGCACAGAAGGGATCAGTTTTCAGCTACTGTAATTACTTAATATAAGCAACCACTAAAACTTTCGTAGAGCAACTATTACAAAATAAAACCTATTTAGCAATTTAGGGTTTGACATAAGAGCACAAGCCATATCAGGCGTCACTTTTGACTTGGGTTTTTAGAATGCCAACATTGGAGGAATCTGAGTTGAAGCATGTTCACGTGAAATTCTCATTTTCCAAACCCTGCCAAATCCACCCCGCTGTACATTTTGCAGTTGTACCATGCTCCTATGGATTAGCCTTACACAAGCCATTCCAGCATGGACTCCTGTGAGGGCTTTGGGGTTAAACCTGCATGGGACACGAGGACTTACCCGCAGCTTCAAGTAAAGCTTCTAATCTTGCCTGGGTTTCGGGATCTACTGTTCTCAGGTCAGCACCATCAGCAGAACTTGACAGCAGCAATTTAGAAGCTGTTTCCAACATAGGGTTTTCGAGATCATCCTGGTCCAAGATAAATGATTCCACCTGAAAAGTAACAGACCTAGTTTAAGAATGATAGAACTGACCAAAATAGACTTAAAACACAAAAAAACACAGCTGCAGTTGTTATTTAAGCATTATATTTTTAAGTACGTTGTTAGCTTCAGGTATCTCACTTTGGGTCTGATGTCTCCTAACCCAACATCCAAAGAAAACAACCAAATGGACAAGCAACACCTTCCACATAATATCAACACCACTACAAAGTTATTTCATGTCTCAGCACCTTTTTGAAGAAAACATTTTCTTAAACTTGATCTAGAATACGCAACTCCACATCTGCCTTTTTTAGAAAACAGATAGTGAGTTGTCAAAGTTTTCTGCAGACCCTACTTTCCTATGCTGTCCATTTGTTTTTGCTGTGAAATAAGTAGAAATTAAGAATGAGATGAGTGTTTTAGAGAAAAATGCCCTAATACTCATTTGTGCTATCCTGCCTGCTAGAGGACAACTGGGGCAAATATTTTAGAGAAGAACTTCTCTGAGAGTTCCATGAACTCACTCCACAGCCTGTGAGCTAGTCACCAAAACAATTATCAAATTATAAAGACCAAGTTAAACATTCCCCTACAAAGCTGAACAGCTTCCAAAACTCCCTGTTTCAAAACCCAAACCCAATCCAAAATCAGAATCAATTTAAATGCCAGTCTGCCCAACAGAGGAATCACATGCACCAGCCACCCTTACAACAATTAAAAACTGCAGTCATCCCTGGATAAAAGCAGCCACTGTCTGTATGTGTTTCCACATGGAATATACCTCATTAAGACAGAAAATTATTTTATTCTTAAGCTTTATTTGTGTCTCCAAAGTTTCAAAGCAGTCCCATGAGCATCACAAGTTCAGATTCCTGCAGATAAATTCCCGAAGAATCCATCTATGTGGGCAGATATACCAGAAGAGCAAGCAGTTCATCCAAGGACTCCTGGAAGGTCCCTCCAGACTCCCATCCATTCTCTTGTCACAAGTGGGGAGCTCATACACCTTTTGCCTTCTACCATCTGTCTCCCACTCAACACTTGTAGGACACTCTCAGCTTCACCCCAAATGCCTTGTTTGCTGAGGAAGGCAGGCTGAGAACTACTTCCCAATTTTCTTCATTTCATCCCTTCAACACCACCATTGAAAAACAAAGCCTCTGGTCAGCTCTTGGCAATACACAAACACACATCTCAAGGGCACCTCTAAAGCCTCCCTCTGTTTTTTTGCAGCCTCTCTGCCCTCCTCCTCCAAATCTGGGAACACCAGCTGAAAGGGAGGACTTCCAACTTCAGATCAAAGCAGCTGTGATGCCAAGAGTGGGACAGTCCAGCAGCACTGCCTGTCACTCCCCAGCAGTGTTTTTTCCAAGAGATGCTCACACAGGCTGCTCTCCCCAGTTTGGCAAAATGGTGAAGGCAACTCGTAGTTTCCTCCTCAGTCCTAAGAAATCCTGCCTTGCCAGGGTCCTTTGCCCATCACCACTCTCTGCACCTACAACACTATTTTCAGGCCTGTTTTGGTTCATCTGAGGACTTGCCATTTGTCTTCTTCCAGAGGACAGCCTGCTGCAGCAAGACAGAGGAACTGCTGTGCTGTTCAGGAGCCAAGTGACAGATTTCACCCCTGGAAAGGCAAACTCCGGAGCTGGCAGAAGGATTCTTGGCTCACCCAAATTATGCAAAATCCCAACTGCTCAGACTAACTGAAAAAAAAATCTCCTCCAAGTGAAATAATGAACAGCTGGTTGTGGTTCTTCCTAACACTAAGAAATATTTGCTAAGAAAAAAGTCAAAATAGGAAAACTACTCTCCCCCACACATATCCTCTCCCCAAAATTAGGTCTTTCATGCAGTTTAAGTTTCAAATGGAAAAATCCTCTCATATTCCTTCCAGCTAAGAATATGTGCATGGTGTGATTAAATAAAAACGCAAGGAGAACAGGGAGAAGCAGAAACCTACCCACAAACAACACAGCACCTGAGACACCCATGAGAGACCAGCAGAAAACATCCTCACAATAAAGACTGGAGAATGTTTATATTATGTGCTGTCACTGAAAACATTTCAGAACAATATCAAGAAGTTAACTTATTGGAAAAACACTTTACGCTATTTTTTAAATATTAAATACAGAGTAAAGATCTTTTCTATTGCAAGGTAGAAGAGATCCGCCTTCAGCCTGCAGCTTTTCTCATCTCCTCTGCAGTTACAAAATTGTTATTTACCTTCAGAGTTTCATCAGAGTTACAGTATTGTCTTTTCAGTTTTTCTACACAACACCATACAGGGATAGTGACATAGTGTATCAAAGCAGGGAATAAAACCATACTTTGGTAGAAGGGAAAACTCCACTTCTGTTTCTCAAGAAAAACCTGCCTTCTCCACAGAAGCTACAAACGAAGACAAAGCATTTCCATGTACCAGGTCAAGTAAACAGACATTTCCTCTAAAGGGCTTCGGATGTATTTTATTTCCCTTGACTAAAAAAAAGTGCAGAATAGCATACAAATGCTCCACCTTACCCATCAGAATATTTCATCTACATGCTCTGTTAGCATTCCTCCAACCCAACAATACTCTGACAGAACCTAATTGTTCAGACAGACCCCAACATAAGCCCTTCTACAAGACTTCTCCTGCTCTCTCATCCTGCAGTAAGAATCTCATGTTCTGTCCTTGCCTAGGTTTACTTTGCTCAAAACAATTTTCAGTGTATTTGACACTTCTACTATCAAAAAGATGCCAAGAGAACAAAATTCTCAAGCTCTGGCTGCTCTCAAACAGGACTCACGTCTGTACACCCTGAAGAGAGCCCTGTAAGAAGCCAGGAAGTTTGTTCTGACTGACAAACACCAAACACTGAACATGCATTGGAACAAATGCCAGGTTAGGGCAGGAACCTGAGTTGCCCTAACTGGTGTGGCTCTTGCCACCATACAATGCTGAATCAGAGACAGAATCCAGCTCTTGATGCTAACTCTGACTTCATCCATTTCTCTCCATCAAGCCACCTGCAGATAAAACTGCCATCAGCACAGATCCCACTGTGGAGCCAAGCCTCCACGTCCTCTCACACAGATGTAAACTAAGGTCAAAGAATCAACTTCCTCTCAGAGGTTCCCTCTCAGTAAGAAGACATAACAGAACACCCAAGTAATTACATACACATAAACTCACCCAAACAAACAAAAAAAAGGAAACAATTCTATGCCTTAAAGACTTGAAGAAAAGCTTTGGGTTATCTAGTGGTTTTAAATTTACTGCTTTTAAGGCAAAACATGGATTAGCATCTTCATAATTTTACACCAGGCCAGGGAGGGAGGGAGAAGGGAAAATACATCCCACCTACAAACAACTGGCTCTTGATGTCACATCATCTTCTGCTAGGAGGAAGAAATGCAGTACCCAACACCAAGGAGCTGCTCTAGAACAACACCATCAACTAAGGTATCAAGCTAGGCAAGTCTCTTAAGTACCAAAATGACTACACAATGCCTAAATTAACATCATGAGCTCAGAACGACAGCAACTCTAACCTTACTCCCAGCAGAAGAACCTGCCACCAGCTCCATTATCTGAGAGCTTTAAAATGAGCTGAACTCTACCAGAACAAAATCAACTCTTAAACACTCACTTTATGAACAAGGCAGAAAAGACTTGGTTTCCAGCACCCACCACCTTCACTGCAAATGCCACAAGCCCATTATTTATCCATCTAATCAGTGCATGGTTCTGCTCATTTACAGATCATCTCTAGCATTTGGTCATCACTGAGTTATAGTTTTTCTAAATGACATCTCTGCTATAAGGACAACCCAGAAGCATTAAGAAAAGGCTGTAGAAAGTAATTTTCTCCTTCCCATCTTAGGTTCCCTGTCTGATGCCAAGAGCCCATTTTGCTGATCCCATTCCCTGCTCTTTCTCCTTCAGGCCATCCTGCATGCACCCAGTGTTGATGTGCTCCTGCCTTCCAGCATTTAGCCAGAGCAAGCAAACTAAAATCACATCTGTAACATGCCATGTGGAGGCAGAGCAGCAATGAGTCCCCAAATGGTACATTTGGGCACTCAGTGTCATTACCCAGCCCAAACACTTGCTCACAGGAAGCGTTGCCTGAATGGCACTTTTGGACAAACATCTCCCTGGAAGCAACTCGAGTTTCTGAGCTGCATTTTAGCCATTTATCAGACAGCAGACTGCCTGGTATCTCTGTCTCTCAATGACAGGCTCAAAACATTAGTGCAGAGTTCTTCAAGGAGTACCAAGGAAGCAGTGCACTGCAATGAAGTCTCTGGCAGCCAGGCTGCACTCAACAGCTCTACATGGCTGTGAAACAGCAAGTTGGGCTCATTAACCTAACAAGATTTATTTTTTAAGCTTCAGTGTTTTTAAGCACCGTAATGTCAAACGGCAGCACCTGAAACGAGATGTGGATGAACCACACTAGCTCAGACAAGTATTAAAAGATAAAAATCCCACCTTTCATGAAGAAATATTTTCACTGCAGAAGTTTTGCTTGGTTTTGGGGCTGGTCCCTATTTGCCTGTCTTAAAATCCAACACAACTTCATGCATCAGCTTTTCTCAGAGGAGTCCCATGACTTTTGCCTTATATTAGGTATGAAACACAACTTAGAATTTGCTTCATTTTTAACTCAGCATTTGGGCCTTTGGTGTTTGACACCCAGAGGGTGCCAAACGGATCCTATGAGGACCAGAGCAAAGCCCTTCCAAAGAACCTTAAGGGCAAGGAACAGCCAGTGGCCATTGCTGGGTAGCAAACTGCACCCCCTAAAACAAACCTTACCTGACACTCCTTTTGGATCAGTTTTTTGTGAGGCACTTACAGCCAATTAGCAAGCACTCTAACAGTTGATTTTTCCCAGCTCCAAAATTTTTGGAGAGCAGCAAAAAGTTTTTAAAGACAACATTAAATTTAGCAAGAATTTTCAACTCTGTTTGGTGTTGCAAAGCCACCTTCAGACCAAAACCACAACTATGACCAGGTCAGTTAACAACCCTTAGTCCTACTTTGCTGACTTCAGCCCCATTTTCCTGCTTGAAGAGCAAGGAAGTTTCAGATTCTTTCCTTACTCAGCTAAAAATGACTCCCTTACAGTGTGCAGTTTTAATCCTTATTTACATGAGGAACTCCTCATGCCTGACCTACAGCCACACTGCTTTCCCTGGTGCTCCAGCAACTCCCATCCAAGATAATCACAGCTTTCTCTCTAGAACAATTTTTGCTCTCACACCTCCAAGACACTCCAAAAAACAATTAATCTATTTATCTATATATACTTCATGCATTACTGAGCACTTCTTGACATCACATTTTCCACTGTTCACTTCAGGAATATACTTGAAGCCTGTTTCACACAGAAATAGCAATGTTTATACTATTAGCTTGCAAATGGAACACACAAGAGGAAATAAACCCCCATTCCCAGAGCAAGAACAAAGTCCAGCTCTGACTAATAACTAGCTAAGATCACTTTGCAAGACACTGCTGGGCTTTTTCATGCCTTATAGCTAACTGTTTGATGCACATCAAGTGATTAGTGAGGCAAGAGTGAATGAAAACTAAGCAAGGATCATTTGAAATGTGGCAAACTGGGCCAAGTAGTTCAAGCACCAATTTTTCACTTTGGGATCCAAACCACAACATTTAAAATCCAAAACCTCTGCAAATTACAATACCCCATACTACAGCAAGAACTTCATGTTTGCTCTCCCTCACCCTGCTACCTTTTAGTCTTCAGAATATCACCTCTGATGCTTTCAAAATACATGAGCCCATCTCAGTTTCAGGACAGCTTACTGGAAAAAATAGTCTGATGTGAAACATCAAGACAGAGAAATTAACTTACACAAATACAACAGTCAGAATGGATTTTGACTTTCACAAACTAACTATTGAGGCAAAGTATAAGGTTCTGCCTTTCCACCTACATGTTTTCAGGTGAAACTACCACTTAGTAACACAGGTTTTAAGGCACTTTAAGACGCAGACCTTCACAGCATTAATAATGCATTACAGAAAAAATTCCATCCGAGGCTTTATTGAAGCCAAGGCTCTGGCAGTGCCTGGCACATTTCTGTGGGTCAAACCCTCACCACCACCCCATTTGGATGATATATCCCTGAAGTACATCTGATGGTTTCCTGGCTCCTTATACAAGACACCATTTTCTTTAGATGAAGATCAGCTCCCTGGTCACTGCAAGGGAAATCAGATATGGAAGCCAAGTGCAGCAGATGATCAAGTGCCCACTCCATTTCAGCTTTGCAAATTTTGTGTGTTTTTCTCGAATTTCTTTTCTAAGAGGAACAAGCTGTGTGATTCTCACTTGCCCTACCCTGCTACTACAGCAGCACTGTCACCACAGACACCGTCTGACAGCACCACCTCTTCCCTGCACAGTGAGGATGGCTCCCACTTCTCTGGGACACACAATGACATCCGTTGTCTTCTCAACATGAACTGACCCTCCCCAAACCAAAATGCCTCGTTCAGCACAAATCTGAGGTCTGGCAGCTGGAACATCTCAACAGTGTCTTCTTTCATTTTATTCCTTTAACTGTACACTCCATTTCTCTCGCTGCTGCTACAAAAATTAAAAGGGGGGAGAGGAGGAGGAAGGAGGTGAGAGGAGTAGCATGCTGCTGAAATGGCATAACACAGTCCCCACGACTGGCACCAGCCGAGTCTCTGCTGCAGGGACACCTGCATTAAGACTGCAGTGTGCTTCTGATGACGAGACAGGTGCTGAGGTATTCACAGGAAAATTCCCTCCTCTCCTCCGCACGCTGCATTCCCAGCAGCATACACAGCAATGAAAACAGAGGGGCAGGCATGCTGAAAGCTATAGCTATGAGAAGCTTGTGAAACTACAAGGAATAATATTCTTTTTTCACTTCAAACCCTCATTCCAAGCACTTGGCATATTTCCACATGAAGTAAATTCATGCATTAACTGGTATTCAGCTGCAGCCGTTCATGTGAGAAAAATTTCACGCCAGCATAAAAATAGCAACACCTTGTCTCACTGTCATTTTAACTTCCCTGCCCAAATTTCACATTTATGTGCGGGGGAAAGAATACACATTCTAGTCTCTGACATGAATAACAAGATAAAAACATCACAATAAAAAAAACACACTGAAACACATACTCATGCCTGTGAAAGCTGAGCTTCAGACAATGCTGTTAAATCAACAATATAAAGCTGCCACATTTTCAATCCAAGCCCTCAACACAAGTTTGCACCTTCACTCTCCCCCGGACCCTCCCTCAACCTGAACTTCTGACAGAAACCCCTTCTTTTGGAGAAGCTTTGAGAGAAGTGACCACAGAAGCAAAGCTTTGACAGTGTACGAATAACTCATATTTATCACCAGAGATGGGGTGGTCTACATCAGAGCCACAGACAAACAGCAGCACCTGTAATAAAGGTTCTTCCCATGCCATTGCAGAACCAAAATGGAAACCAACCCCTGCAAAATACCCAACAACTGAGGGATACTAAAGGGACAGCCTGAGCCTATGCAGGCAGTTTTTGCCACCTTTAGCAAGTGACCTGTCAAGTCTTTCTCACTGTTATATCTATTTAGCAGAGGCAAAGTAAAGGGATCACATAACTATGAAGGAGGAGATGGTGCCACTGGGCTTCCCACAATCACTCTCTTCCTTTATTGTCAAAATCCCCAAATGTCACACCTGAACAACTGCAGCTCCCTGAGATTCTCCCCCAAGTGCCTGAGGTAAGCAGCACCTAAGCTACTTAACAAATTACTTAAAGGGCCACTCAAACCAGAGCCACCTCACCAGGCCCTGAAAAGCTTAGAGGGGTTACCTTCCCCCCAGACTGTGCCACAGGCTCGGTAACAACAGCTACAAAAATTGCATTTTGGAGTTTTCCTGAAGGACAGCTCGAGGACTCTAAACTTCCTTGGATAGGCACATCCCAAAGACCATCATCATGGGCTCAGAAAGATCCTTAAACATGACATGGCCAGCTTTGATGGATTCAGTAGTGAAAACTAAGGAATGCAAAGAACACAAGTATACAGAACACTGTAGTTCTGCAGTAGGTGGTATATGAAGTTGTTTAGACTTGGTCAATCCAGTAATTAAAAACTGGAAAGTACATGAAGCATGACTCTGCTCCAAACAGAAGATTTCAGCCATCTTCCTGAAACTCACTTCACTGGCAGCAACACCAGCATCTCCAGACAACGTGTGCACTGCTGAGAAACGACTGAGGAGTCCTGCTGGGCACTGTTACATCCTATTCCTCACTGCCCTACTTCAAGGGACTAATTATTCTCTTAAGCCTTGTTTAAGGAAGGTGAGCTCCCAAGAAAGAGAAAATCCTTCTCTAACAGGTAATCACGTTCCTTTTCCACCAGACTCACCTTTTGCCTTGACTGTCCAAGGATAGATTTGACTCATTCTCAATACAAGACACTTCTAAGCATGCAATGAAGCACCTTGCTACACTGACAGATCCACGGCGACTGACCTGGGTCCTTGAAGCATCTTCCTTTAAACTGACACCTAAAGAAAAGGTGAAGACCTAAAAGAAACCCCAAAACCCTAAGCTGTTAAAAACACAAATGCATTGTTTCAGTGTTATCTCTACAAGAGCCAAGGTTGAAATCCCAACGATAATTTATTACCTTTATCACTGATTAACTTGAGGGGGCTTTTCTACATGTTTGTTGCCTGCAGAGTCTTCAAGGGGAAGTACCTTGAGCTTTCTACTCACAGCTCAATAAGCAGTCATTTCTATGTCACACTCAGACTTGGCTGCAACAGACCACGACCCTTCACTAATCCTTTGAAAAGGGAGTTTAGAGTAGCTTTGCACAACTAAAGGTGGAGCAACTTCTCACAAATACTTTTTCTGGAATATTTTTCCCCTATTCCATTTGCCCAGCCCCATGCACTGTGTCCAAGTTTCAGCTCAGAACTGTGCACACCCATCCATTTCCAGCTGAAATGAGTTGTTTTTCTAAGGAGTGTAGCTCAGCACAGCTGAACAATGGAAACACGACATCCCAACTTGTAAGTGGACAAAGCCAGCAGCAATAAAGCTCTGGGTGGACTGAGCTGTGGGGCCCTGTCTTCACCCAGGTTTCCTAAGAGCAGAGCTGAAGTGTGTCCATGCAGGAGCAGCTCCCTCCCATCTGAGCACGTGATCATTTCTTGCAGTGCAGCCAGCCCTCGGATCAAAGCAGCTCCTCTGGAGCCCATGCCAAGCAAGCTGCTGAACTTAGCAACCATGCAGATCCAGAGGAAAAAGAGGGCAGGCATTTATAGCTCATCATGTCAGTCATAGGCAAGACCACCCTCCTACCCCTCAATCACAATCATCTATATCCATTCAAAATACATTTCCCAAAAGGAAGCCCCTGCATGGTGCACTGTTTTCCCTGACAGAGCATGTTCCATTTTTAAGGTTAAGAAGAGACAAACCACGGACTTTTCCAGTCTTCAACAATAAATGCTCTAAATTTTTACACTGAATGTGCCAGAAAGGATTTCTCAGCCAGCCCAGACTTTCAGCAACCAGCCTAGTCAGCCTGGCTGCATTCCTCCTGCATCCACAAGTGACTACAGCAGTAGTACAGCAGCTACAGTTCCCATAAGAAGCTTCCTCCTGGTTCCTAACTGTTGTCAGATGACTTCTTTCTGTCTGTTTCCCAATTCTGAGCCTAAAGTCAAACTCATCGTCAAAACAGAGGACAGCTCAAGTGCTCATTTACACCACAAAGCTTCCAAATAGAAGACAGAGCTCCATTCCATGGAAATCTGACATGCAGGCAAGCTATCAAGTCAACAGCATTTCACTTTAACAGTATCAAAAGGCAAGTAAGTAATCCATGTTTGCCCATGTATTTTCATCCCCACACATGGATATTGAGATAAACAGACTGGTCAGATCACAGGACAAGAGAAACAATGGGAGCAGAAATAAAGATCTGGTATCTTGTATGATAAAGTTATTCTGATTCCTAATGTCCTCTATTATGGCCTCAAACACTGCATCTTCTCATCCCTAAGGAACTCCTTGCCCTCCCCAAACCTTCCAAGGTACTAGCTCTGTTTTCTCCTGGGATGAGGCCCTCCTAACAGTGCTTGTAGAAACCCACTACGAGCACCCAGCCATGCAGGACCAGCTGTCCCTGGCTCTGCAGCGATGACGAATCCCAGGCATTCCTGCTGTGGGAAAAGGTGCCCATAACACCATGGTTCCATGAAAACATGATCAACCTTTGTGAATCCAACACACACTTAAAAGACTCTGCATCACACCAATCTACTAATCAAACTGGATCTGGGGTGCACACAAACCTGAAGCTTCAGAGAATTCCCCTTCCCAACCACAAAGCCAAAACTAAGAAAAAGCAACTTCCCTGCTTCATGGACAAGTAAATTTTACTTCTGTAGTAGCACTTTGAACGTTTTCTCATGCCCAAAAACCACCTGGAGAGCTTTCTTTACAACATCTGGGGCTGTCACCCAATACCACGGTGTCTCAAAGTTTTAACAACACCTGTAAAACATCACATTAACATCAAGCAAGAAGCAAAGACACTCCCTTTTTTTAGCCACTGAAAGGATGATAGACCAACCCCAGGGCAACAAAATGGCATTCTGTAGTAGGAGCACGGTGCAGTGATGAAGTTTGGGAGATGAACCATGGCAAAAAATACTGTCACACAGCAAGCACACTCCCAAGCTCTCTCTGACCCTCCATGGCAGCACACTGTCTCCTTGCCTGTGCTCAGGAAAACCAAGATCTGCTAGGGAGGAAAAGACATGTCAGTGGCAGACATCCATCTCTCCCAGCACGGCAAGGAAGAAAAGCTGTTCTCCTCCCACTCCAGTCTGCCTGCTTTGCCCACTCTGTATAACCCACACTCCCCCTAGAACTGTGTTTCTCTCCTACAAGACAACAGCAGGGATTAAAAGCTTTCATAAAAAATACTGAAAGCACACCTAAGCAGCGTTTCTTCCTCCTTGTTCCTGCAAAAAGGAAATCCTCTCAGATTCTCAATTCTGATCACTCTTGTACACACTCTGTCATGTGCACTTCAGGCAGCAGGTCCACAGTCACCTGCAGAACACTTAAATTTATTCAATCATTCACTGTGGCCACTGAGCATAAAACACAGTGAGCAAGTGGCCTGAACTGCATAGCACCAGTTGGGTTTCAAACAGAAATAGTTTTAAGCTGCCCACATGTTTTCTTACACAAATTTGGCAGGCAATCTTTCCCTTCTGTAAGTGGTTTTGGTCAGCTGCTCTTCACAACAGCAAGCAAGTGCTCTGCTCTGAAGGATGAGGCAGCAGAAGCGAAGGAGGACATGTGGAGGAGGCACAGGATGAACACACAAACAGCTACTCTGTTCCAGTCCAGCTCAGAATTCCCTTTGGCATGAATGAAACACTAGCATGTGCATGGGCTTCTTCACAGCAATACAGCATCTACTGGTGAGCCAATACGTAACAAAAAAAAAAAACAACAACCCCAAAAAACAACAACAAAAAACCACCACAGAGAAGTAGGAATGTGAGAATAAATTCTTTCATCAAGCAATGCCACATGTAGCTTGGCTTAGTCACAGCTTTCCTGTCCCACCATCAAAGCAATTAAGAGCACCAGCTCACTTAAAGGACACCCTACGAGAGGACTCATCCCTCTATCCCTCTCTTCATGGTCTTAACACAAAACACAATTCCAAGGTCTGAAAAGCCAAAGAAATGTGGTTTCTTCACCCCACAACTCATCTTCCCTGACACCAGGTGGTCGCTCCTTGTCTCAAGCCATGCTACACTAAGTGACTGATGGACAGGAGATGTGGGCATTAATGCACATTAATTTCTGCCATGTTGTATTGTATTTCTTCTTTCTATTGTTACTGGAAGGACAGAATTTTCAAATATTTGTCTAATAATAATAAAAAAAAAAAGACATTGCAGACGTCTTTTTTTATTATTAGACAAAATTATGCCTCCTTTGGGGGGGCATTTTGATTCCAGCCTCCCCAAAGTTTAAGTGAACCTGTGAAACCTTTTGGTGTATGAAGGTTTAGCTACCATTACCCTCACCTTTACTTCCCAAGGCAGGAAACAGCAAAGACACCAGCAAAGCTGCTACTGCCTGAAATTCACCATCACAGCAGAACCTGGAGACTCAAGAATGGCTCCTTAAAGAATGTGTTTTAAGTGAGTATCAGGGAAATGGGTTCATCCCAAGAAATCAAACCCTACATAAGATTCAGTTTATGGCAAACTATAGAAATCCTTTCTTTCTTCCTGTGCAGATAACTTCTATCAGAACCTGCTTTTATCCTGCCTCCAGAAGTTCTGCAGCCCACATCCAATTTAACCTCTCAGGATTGGGGAGGGGATAGTAGAAACCAGAGGTCCTTAGAGGACATCTGCATTTCTTCATGTAATTATCTTGCTGAAATAATTATTGATATTAAAAATTGCTGACATCCCTCATCATGCAGCATAACCAAGTCCACGTATTAAGTAGAGACATTAATAATGTTAACCAAAAATAGTTTTGGAAGATATGACTAGTTAGGTCAAGAGCTTTGAAATTACTTTTGAGTTATTCTAGTTTAATTCATTTGTTATTTATTCCTGTCCTATAAAGTTAAATGAAGTCATATCTGTGCCACTGTCCCAAAGCAGCAACCATGCTTACACACAGAAAAACTGAGCCCAACAAAGGAGTGAAATGAACCAGCTGAATCAAAATGCAGATTTCCTTTCCTTTTTTGGCATTTACAATGGAAGTATTTTTTTCAATGAAGGAACCAGTATGGCCTAGCTCACTAATCTTCTCCTACGATGAGAAGTGAAAGGATAAAGTTACAGCAGGAGACAGTTGGATTCAGTATCTGATTAGAATTCCTATTGTTACTGCCTGGGGAACTGAGCACAGAAGGAATTATTTCTAATAATTTCAACTCATTTGGTTAAAATTCTGACAAGCTTGACAGTCCCTGAATTCTTCTTTCAATACAAACTTCTGTTAGGCAAATCTAATAAACGTGTTGCAATTTTTTTTGCTCTATTTGGCACACCCAACTGAAAGCTGCAGCATATTGGAAGTATTTGAACAGTTTTTAACATATGGTAAATGAACAGACTTGTGAAGATAGTTAAAGCAAGACACAAGCATGACTAAATCCAAATATATCTATTTTTCCCATCTCATCAAAAAGAGGTTTTATTTAAAAAAATGTAAATCAATGTTGAAGGGCAAAGACAGCAAGTTTAAGTGGAGTCTCTGCTTTTCAGTGTTTGCTTCCCATGTTGGATATAAATATCATGTGCCAATTTCCTTCCAGTCACCACCACAATTTTCATTTCTACTCTTTCCTTAGTGCTTCTGATCACATCTGTTCCATGAAGAAAACTGATCTTATTTATTCCATATTTACATGGTCATTAAGTGACAGAGAACCACTACTTATACCAGGCAGTTCCCTAGATTTCCTCCTTGCAAGATTCTGATGCCAAGGCAGTGCAACAGGTTGTTTGGAGTGTGGGTTTCAGCTTCAGAGCATGTGACTTCCTATCAGTCAACACAGGCAGCAAATTCCAGCAAGGCAAAGATCTGAAGAGATTTCAAGCACATGCAGAAAAAATTAACAAGTTCCTTGGCCGTGGAAACAACCTATTTACACATTTCTATGAACATTTAAAGACAGGATGTATGAAGGGGCAGAAAAGAAGAGGAAAAATCCAAATAAATCCACCTGTCCTAAATGTCTCTCTCAATTCTCTCACTGTTTTTCTATTAAGGACTCCATTTGAACCAAGAGCTTAAAAGATGAAGAACCTGGTTCCAAAGAGACCTTTGCTGATCAACTGATCCCACCTGCTAGTCAAGGCCTTGGCTGAGACTTCCCAGTTAGTAAGGTCCTCACTGGCAGACACAACCACTGAATGATACTGACCTTTTAAACAGTTACCCAGGATGAAGTTAGTTACTTAGAGGTTTCTCACACAACAATTGCATTTTCATATTACTGTTACTGAAAAAGATAAAGCAATAAAGCATAAATAACAGGAATGCTTTCAAATTAGACTATTAAGTCTGTAACCTCTTCCTGCAAGTCAAGAAGAAACAGTTTAAAACTCAGAGAAATTCTATCTACAAGATTTTCTTTCCCATTTGTCACACAAAGGAACCTAGAACCAGCTCCCTGCTCTGCACGCCAGCAGGAAAAGCAACAGAAATCCAAGACAGTGTTTGCTTTTCTAGGAAGATTCAACACATGCTTATTCCAAGCCCTTTGCCTCCTGTCACAGGAAAAACAGGCAGAGGAGGCAGTAGGAAGCAGAGAGCAGTTCCAAGGGAATCACCTTCCCACGGTCTGTGTGAAAGCACTCAACAGTGAAGGAGCCCTTGGGAACCACCCAAACTTTACTGCCAGGAGTTTTCTCCTGGTCCCATGTGGGTGTCTCAGAGTTGTGTTGTTTGTGGGAGGATTTGCTGCTCCTCCTCCTCATACTACAACCTTGGACACAGGAACATCAGCTTCCAGTGTTCATCTCCTGGGGCAGGGACTAGTTGTGGCCCAGACTTAGTAATGGTGCCTCAACCAAAGGGACACTACAGCAGGGCTCCAACTTACTTGAAAATAATGCACAGAGAGGCTGTCCTGACAACCTGTGAACAACTGCAACAACTCAGATGGATTTCAAGCTGGACTTCAGTGGGGAGACAGACTTCCAAGGAGCCCTGTGAGCCCACTGCAACTCAGGATATTCTATGATGGAAATCCCTAGGAAATACTGGAGCACATAGTAGCCAACACCAACTTCATATGGTGTTGACTTCATAATACCAACTTCAACTTCTCCTTTTTAAAGACAGGAAAACAGGTAAAAAGTAAACTAGACAAGATTACAAAGAGAAACTGTGAGAAAGAAACCAGGGAAAGGATTAGCCTGTTTAAGAGCTGGAACATGGGAAAGCTACTAATGCCCTAACACTGCAATATAATGCTGATTTTAATCTTCAGACCAAGAGACTACAATGTTTATAAATATTAAAAGACTTGGCCTGTTGAAGAAAAGAAAAATTGCATTGCAGAGGCCTCCCTGATCTCTGAACGTGTGCTGTAGACACAACTCTGCTACTCAATGTTTGCTCTCCCTTCCACCAGTGTGCTCATGCAGGACAGTCTCTGCTCTTTGTAAATCTTGTGGTCACCACCTAAACTCTGCTCTACTGTCCTCACTGTGCTTCAGCCACACAATGGAAGGTGTCACACCTGATCCTTCCATATTACCTCACCTCTTACCTACAACATTGGCAGCTACATACAAAGCAGGATCTTGGGCATTATTAAATTATCCCCATGACTCCCATACAAAATCAAATGAAAAAAACCTCTCCTGCAGTCAGGAAATACTCCCAATACCACAGTAACAAACAAAGGTTTTCTCACAGTGATTTTAAATTTCAGCTCAAGGTAGGTGGAAGTCATCTACCTTAAGCTGGAAAGCTGAAGGACATGAAAGCCCTTAGTGAGGACATAAGGTAAGCACCATGTGTGGGCCTGCACTAGACCCCAGCCTGTCTCCCTAAAGCCAAGCACAAATGAGCTTTCAAAGAACCTGAGGGTCAGACCACACAGCTGCTGCTCTTGAAAAGTCTCAAATCAACACAGGGAACATAAATTTACCCCTCCACTGTCAGAAGCTTCCTAAGTGGATTTCTGGGCTATGAGCCTTAGTTTGGTGCACAACACATACCACATCCTCATCTGTCAGGACTGAACCTACCCCTTATTCTCCTACTCGACAGGGTGCTTATCTTGACTAATTCAAGCATCAAAAACACAACTACAGGTTCACACCTCACTAAGGTCTCCTGTAACATATTTACTCCTTCACTGGCACCCACGAGTCAAAACCTGAAAGCTCAAACCAACAAAAACAGCCTTGTGTCAGTAAAGCCACACATCAGCAAACATACATGGTCAAGATACAGGAGCAGAAGAACCAAGTGAACAGAAGCTGATTGTAGGTTAACCACAGTGCTGAAATTTCATTCACCTGTATTCCCACACAAAGCTTGCAACCCCAGATTCAAGTGACAGAGCCAAAACAACACATCTTCAGCTGCAAGTACCAAAGCCAGCTCCACTTCTGCACCAAGTGCACCTTCTCTGAAGGTGGCCTAAGCACAGGGCAGCCAGGACGGTGTGTGAAATCCTCTGGGCTGACAGCCATGCCTCCTGCTGCATTAAATTTGCTGAACATTTGTTTTTGTTTTATCATTCAGAAGGGATTTTGGCCCAGAAGCACCCCTTGCAGTAAGGACCTCTAACACCACCTGAGCCTCGGTCTCTTTGGTGACTGAATGTAACTAGCACACTACAGAAAACTCCTTTTTTCTGGTTTTAAAATATAACCAGCTTAGAGGGAAAACGTTCTTGAAGATTTTATGAAGAGGCAAGGTCTGATGATCACTCCAAATTTAATTGAATACTAAGCAGTAGCAATTATTTTCAAAACAACAGAGATGACAGATCCTGCTGCCCAAGCAAGAGCAGTTCTCTCCATCTCCACACTGCTGTCTTTGAATGAGCACCAGAAGCTGCTCCATGGGAGGAAAAAAAAAAGGCCCTGAAATGGGAAAGTAAGACACTCACTGTAAACAGGCTGAAGTTACAACAGAAACAAGTTTGGAGGCAACTGTAAACTGTACCTTTGGACACATCCTGGAATGCACAACAATCACATGGCTTCTAGTGATGTGCTAAGAAATCATGAACAGACTGTACTGCTACCAGAGTACCTGAGAGACTCATGAACTGCCTCAGCCATATTTCACACACATCCAAAGCCTGACAAGCCATGCTTGATTCCTGAGGATGTTTTCTACCCGGATCCAGCTGGTGTTGAGAACAGGAAGTGAACATGTGACAAAATTATCAAAAGAAAAGCCACCACATCCCACTGAGAAGCAAGGTGTAATTGCTCAGCTCACAAGTCCAAATTCTGTTATACTGACAAAATTAACTTCCCAACTGCCCTTCCAAACTGGACTATTGATAAGCACCACGTACCTTATTAATCTGACATACTATGAAGCTGCATATGGCAACTGTGGTTAAAATGAAGAACCAAAAAAGAAAAGGCTTTCAGTATGCAATGAAGCAAGTGAAGTACTGAAATATTTATTTGATGGCACAAAGCCCAGTTCACTATTGCTCTTCCTACTTCCCCACACAAACCCAGCCACACACACAGATATTGGTGAAAATGTCTTGCTCATATGCCTGTGCCAGTTTATTCAGCACAAAGTGAATAGCTGAGTTAATATTCTGGGTGTAATTATGTTAAACAGTTCCAAAGTCCACACAGAAGTTAATACCAAGTATTCCTATTGATCAAAAATTTTATGGCAACCTAAGTGTGGCTACCACAGGAAAAAACCTACAGGAGAAGCAGTGGTGGAAGAACTATTTTGTCAGAATTCTGACAGCAGCTAATAAGGTTGTGGCTTCTTGTTACAATAAAGAATGCATGCAAATATTTTGACAACTCATCTGGCAACGAAATCATGTTTTTTCTTGCAAAACCTGAAAAACCACAGGAACAAGCAAGAGGTATTTCATAAAATGGTTTGGAAGCTCATCTCTTTCCAGCCCCCTGCCATGGGCAGGGTCACCTTCCACCCTCCCAGGTTGCTCCAGGCCCTGTTCAACCTGGCCTTGGCCACTTTCAGGGATGGGGCAGCCGCAGCTCCTCTGGCATCCTGTTCCAGGGAACACTTCCTTGAACTACAGTGAATTTCCTTGAATTACAGCCAATGTAACCTGTAAAAGAGACCTTTTTCACTCTATGATTTCTTGGCTGGCCTCTCCATTAGGCTGAAAGGTCACTTGCAGCTTACCCTCACAGGAAGGGATAATGTCATTCATTTCATAATAAATTACTGCTGCAGAGGGAGATCTGCTTCTGTAGAGGAAGCAAGAACAGGCTACACTTTAAGACAACTGGAAATGCAGTAAGAGAGATTACATACAGCAACAAACACGCCTCTCTGCTCTGCTGAGACCCCTCCTCAAGTCCTGCCTCCAACTTTCAGGTTCCCAGCACAGGAAGGACATGGAGCTGCTGGAGAGAGTCCAGAGGAGGCCACCAAAGTGATCAGAGGGATAGAGCCCCTTTGCTATGAAGACAGGCTGAGAGAACTAGGATTGTTCACCTTGGAAAAAAAAAAGGCTTCAGAGTGACCCAATTGTGGCCTTCTAGCACCTGAAGGGAACTTGGAGGAAAAAGGAGACACTACTTACAAGAGTATGTAGTGATGCAGGACAAGGAGGAATGGGTTCAAATTAACTGAGAGCAGATTTAGATATTAGGAAGAAATCCCTCCCTGTGAGAGCAGTGAGGCCCTGGCACAGACTGCCCAGAGAAGCTGTGGCTGCCCCATCCCTGGAAGTGTCCAAGGCCTGTCTGGATGGGGCTTGGAGCACCTTGGCATAGTGGAATAAGATCATCTTCAGGGTCCCTTCCAACCCAAGCCATTCTGTGATTCCATGACTCTATGAAACGGAAACACTGGCAACAAAGATTAAAAGAGGGACAGTTACGGCAGGCAGTGGCCGAAATCCCTGGTAATGTGACCGCAATGTCACCCGCAGGGGTGCGTCTCTCTCACCCCTCCCGGCGGGGTTGGGGCGGGGGAGCGCCGGTGCCCGGCCCCGTTCGCCCGGGCCCCACCGAGCGCCACAACCTCAACGGCCGGGGCCGGGCGTCCGGCCCCAAGGCCCCC
>JANPWX010000183.1:6187193-6203298 GCA_024734555.1 Trochalopteron elliotii
AGAAGTATCATAATCTATAACAGAAAAGGAACAGTCCCCCCCCGTCCCCGCCCGGCGCCTCCCCCCGGGGGGGGGGGGGGGGCCGCGCACCGCGCCGCGCCGCTCCCCAGCGCCCATCCTGCGCCCCTCCGCCAGCACCTCAGCGCTGGGAAAACGGAATAATTAAACCAAAAATGCCCGAGAACAACCAGCTCATGTTTTCGTGTCCCATGGATCGTTTCGCCTCCTTCCCCGCCGTGAACTCGCAGAAACGCCAGCCCTTAGATTAGGCAGATCCGTGCCGTGCCACATTTATTTCTGGGCTAGGACCTGTCTTCCCATTACACCAAAACCTCCTGAACATCTTTCAAGTGCTGCTCCACCAACTGCCGTGTTTCCAACTGGCCTCGTCCCTTTCTCCTCCACCCAGCTCCCGGGTGGCAGGAATTCCAGAAAAAGGCTGCGACACCAATAGAAAAAGGTACTGACCGCATGGAGCGGAGTCTCCACAATGTAGCTTTGAGAAATATCATAATCTACCCACCAAGACGAGTAACCACTTCTTACCTACACACTCCTCTGCTTAACCCAAAACATCAAATGGGCCAAAAGATTGTATCTTACATATTCCATAACCCTAGGTGACAGTGATACCAATTCTGTACACAGCAGGTCAAAATCACTGAGGAATCGTATCTGGAGCTCTCAACTCATTTTCCAGTTCAAAACATGCAGCATAATAAATCTTGTCAACCCCACAAAAATCTCCTCTCTCATGATGTCATTTTAGCAGAGCACAAAGGAGTCTAAAGGCCAAAGGAATTAAATTCATATTTTTACTGGAAGAAACGCTCACAGTAAGAAGCACTTAGTTTAATCAATGCTATCTTTTCCCAAAAATACTAATTGTTAAAAACACTTGACAGCAAAAATAATCTTACCTGGATTTAGAAAGCTGGCCAGATTGGCTAGTAAGGTCACAAAGAGAAAGTCCAGTTGATCATTATAAATTTTAGGCTTAACTACATGCTTCCATTAAAAAATGTTATTTAACCACCAAAAATGGGGATTACATCCTACTAACATACTACAAAGCCCCCCATTTTACAAAAACTCAACATCTGCCCAGACTGTCCATACTATTTTTCCACTTAAGGAAACACCCCAGATTTTACACTGTTTTACAAAAATTAATTCAAGGAAGAACCACAGAACAATATTCCATGGTTCCTCTGGAGTCATGCTTTTAGGGTGGCATCCCCAGCAGCCCATTGCAACTTTTCCCATGTACATGAAATCCAGCAATAACACACAAACACTAGCCCAAGTACAAAGCTGTCCCTGACAGCTTGAAGGATTTCTTTCTATATATATGTATATAAAAAAAAGGGAAAAAACCAGCCACCACCTCCCACATAACACTCATGTCTCAAAAGACAAGTTATTCAGTCTTCTGAGCCTCAGAAAGAATTAACAGATACCTTATATCACACCAAAAAAAAAAAAAAAGGCAGATTAAAACACACAACTTAGCACTGAGCTAGAAATACTTCACACATGACACCACTGAAAACATTTTCAAATGCAAAGACAGCATTACACTGGAACAAAAGCAGCTGTCTGCTCCACACAGGGCAGGAGACGGCACCGTCTCCTCCAGCTCTACAAAACAAACAGCAGATTTTCAGGAGGAGAAGGAGCACAATCACCTTCAGAGCTGAACCATTTCCCGTCCTGCTTGGGGAACTACAGAGCCCTGTCTGCAACAGCATCACTTCAGTTACAAAACTCTAGGGCTTGGGTTCTATGTGTGAGCCACGAGGGCAGTGAAAAACCTCCCTGGCACTAAAAACAAGTCACCCTCAACCTTTGTTCGTGGGCAGCAAACAAAACATTCCAAATTTCACACTCAACCTCAATGCCCAATCCTTCCTCTTCTCCCTTGGCCCACCTTGATCTGCACTCATTTGCAAAATGAGATCTCATACTTTCTTTCATGCTTCAAAAATATTTACAATATGGAATACCAAATTCTAAAAAGCCCATCCCCAACTCTTTATGTTTTACTGAAGATCTCATTGTGGTGTAAAGTAAAGGCTTTAACACATGCTTCCATTCTGTTCCTGAAAAATAAAGCAAGAAATTAAAAGAAACCAACTTTCTATTGAAAAAAAAAATATTTAGACCCTTGTGATTAATTTCTTTTGTACATCTACTGTGTGATTTTGGGTTTTACATACAGGACAGGAAATACATCTTCAATTCTGCACAGGTAAACACAAACCCGTTTCTTCCTCACTTTCAAGTCTAGCTCTAGGAATTACTCGAACTGGTTGATTAGGAAAGATAAAACACATTATCTCTTCGAAACATCTCAGCTCCTACTTGAAAGCTAATGATCTTTATTGAGCATTATGCTGAAGGGCATGATCCACTCTGTGCCCTCATTGATTACCATCCACTACTAAAAATCAGCCTTTTCTCCTGATCAAGAGGTACCCTAAAACCACCCAGCTGTCTGAGCTGTGTCCATCCATCATGTCCCTTACACTCCGTGAGCCTAAACCACACAAAACCCTTCTGTTTCCCACACAGAAGGTGGGAGAGAGAACATCTGAAGAGCAGCTTGAGGAGACAGTCTTAAAAACGGGCAACAAAGTCCTGTTTCAAGCCACAGGAAGTGTGTTAAGCCAAGGGGAATCCTGAGAGTGTTCTGAGAAAAGCAAAGCTAGGCACGGGCACAAATCAAGGCTCGTTTACTCTGCACTGTGTTCCCCACACAGCACTGTGTGGAAATGACCAAGGGAAGAATAAAAACCTCCACAAGACCACAGCTGTTCATGCAGAGCAGAGCAGAGCAGAGCTGTACACGCTCAAGAGCTCGCAGACAGTTTTCAGGAAGACCTTTCCTTTCATTCCAACCTTCCAGTCCCATGCAAGCCACCAGGGATTTTGAACTGGCATCACGTCACCCTGAAGCACAAGCATTTCAACCATTGATCTGAGACAGATTCTGGCACCCAGAAATGTGAGCATTGAACAATTGATCAGACAATTCCCACTCTTATATCACAAAAGCACATTGTTATCTATTTACAGCTGATCAAGCAGTACTGGTCACCAACTGTCCCAAAGCACACAAACACACTTTTTTGTGTGTGTTTTCAGAGCCACAGAGCACAGTGTCAAGGTTGGGCTGTTTAAATCCTGTTCCATGCAGCTACTAACACCTTATTCAGCAAAATCATGAGGTGCATTAATTACTAAAAAACCCTAATCAACCTGAGAAGAAAAAAAGGAGAGTTGAAGACAGGCCCTGGATACAGAACCAATTATCAGTTATACCCTGTAGCAGGCATTCCCAAATACTTCCCTTTCCAGAAGCAGGCACACAGACAGAATCCAAAAGTTCCTGAGACAGTTAAGACCAAAAACCAGAGTGGGTTTCCAGCAGAAATTTTGTGACATTCTGATTATCTGCTAGAGTGCCAAGAGGCAAAAGCCCCACCACTGTCACACGGAATACCTTGAAAACTGAGGTACCTATCACAATAAAAAATCCAAACAAGATACACTTACACACATAAGATGAGCATTTCACATTAATTAGAGACACACTTGAAATCAGAAAACTCTGTTAATTCACCAAAGGAAAAACTCCATCATTAAAACCTTCAAATGACCAAGTTTGCTCTTCTAACACAAAACAAAAAACCATGACAAGATACAGGAGCAGTTGTTGATAAACAAGAGAAATACTCGGTGCAACGAATATCCACCTAGATTTTTCAAAGGCTGCTTCAAACTTGTGTTGGGCCCAATTCTTCCATTTTTAGAGCAATGATACTTCCACCTACGTTCATTTGCTGGACTGAACCCAGTTCTTCATATCTGCTCTTAGAATAAAAACAATTTTTCAAACCCCTTTACAACTAAGCCAGAACGGAATGTTTCCCCAAACAGATACCCCTAAGGGTACTCACTGCTCCAGATAAATGCACTAGGAGTTATCAACCTTCATTAGGAACTACAGCCTATAATTTGCAGCTCTCCATCATGTCAGTATAACCACCAAGACCCTAAAAACATTCTTCTCTGCTACTTCTCATTTTGTCTTTTCTAAATACAAAAATCTTGTTATACCCCGAAAGCATCATCTCTGCTTTGTGGTTTGCATCAGTCACCACTTGGTGCATCTTTAAAGTCCCTGAGTTCTACGTCAGCACAAAATAAAATGGGTTTTAAACCTACTATTTCAGGTTCTCCCTCCAGAGAGATTCATCCAACTCCTACTTCTAGATCCTCGGTGGTTACATGAAAACAAGTCAGTCCAAACCCAAACCTCAGGCACCACCTGAAGTCATGACCCCCATCTGTTTTTTCTCTTTTCACATTGTATATTGGTTTCTTTTACTTCACTTCTTGCAGCAATCACAGCTCTGCAGTTGTCAGCCTAAATTTCCAACATCCTTCAAGAAGGTGCTTAATGAATTTCAAATAAAAGAAACCCACTTTCTTCCTTTCATTTTCATTATTGGGGTGGGGATGTACAGGGATGATGGGCTCTAAACTGATAAATACTGAAGACATACTTTTATTCTGATTTTTTTATTCCCTTAGCCTTATAATTCAATGTCTCTCTCTGAGCATTTCAGACTTGCCTGCCAAAAGCTGCAGGAGAGCTTTCACATGAGTTTTAGAGTCACAAGATGATCCTTGCTGCCCATTCTCATTATCACACCCCCCTTGATTCAGCTCCGTTATCTCCCACAGACAAGGAGACTTTGATAACAAAGACACATATTTTTCTTCTCTAACAACCATGTAACAACTTTTTTTGACCATCCAAGATGATTTCCCACTCAAAAACTAATTTTTCTGCCCAGAGAGATCTTTCATTTCTCTCCAGCCTATTCTTCCCTTGGCCTAGGGCAGCAGCAAGGCATTCCAGACCCTTCTGACACATTCAGTGTTTTCTGTTCAGTTAGTGTTACTCATTTTGGTAAAGAGACAAAGCTGAAAAGGACAGAATTCTATTCCTCATGGTATCCTTGAGATCTAGGTTTTCCACAGCTCCAGGGAAACTAGAATCTGGAAAAGGTGTCTGACTTTACTACCTTTGAAAGCACCACAATTAACACATCCTGAGGTTTTTTATGTCCATTTAGAAGAATGCATATCACTAAAAAGGTTTCAAGACTGAGTGTGGAGAGACCAGACCACTTATGACTTGTCTGATGGAGGAACTTCCCCAGTTCCCTTCATAAAACCCTCCTCTGATCTGTTCTCCCTGAACAGAAGCACCACGTTGAGGAAACTGACTTGGCAGCTTGCATGAACTGTCAGGAATATAAGGGGTCAGGGAATATAAGGACTCCATGCCCAGAGAAGCCTTCTCAAAGAGATGGCCTTCTCCTCCCAGTAAGAGCTGGGGAATTAGGAATTTCAGCATTCCAGCTGCATTACCATTTCATAGACAATTTCTCAATCACGGGTCAATAAAAAAGTTGATTAATTCCACAACTGAATTAAGAGTTAGCACCATCAGGCCAGAAAGTTAAGAGAAATATAAAGATTCGCCAAAAGATCATACAAGCTCAGCCAAAAAGCACTCAGTTTATAGCACTTTTCCTAGGAACCTGAAGACAAGGAATGTCAAAAGCAAGCTCTGTCTGGAGGGAGGCTGCAACACTCTGGTCAAGAGTTGTGAGCTAATCATCTCCACTTTATCAGCAGCCTCTTAGTGTCACACCATCCATCTTGAGACACAAGCTAGAGGCACAATATAAAAACATTTCTCAATTAAGTCTTTCTATATCTCTGCCTAAATGCATCTGCCACCTGAGCAGAGTTTTATAGCCCAGCAAGCAAGCAGCATCCTGGCACAGAGAGAGACAAACCCTGCTCATCAGCCAGGGGCCTTCCACCCTGGTCAGTGCTTACATCAGCCCTATTCTTTTGGATTTCAACTCCCTAAGGCAAACCTGAGCATGGAAAAAGGAGGAAAGAAAGTATCTTTACTCATCCACAGCACTGCCCTGAAGATGAACTGAGCTACAACATCACTAAAAAACAACCATGTGAAGATAACTCCTGTGATTTTGCTATGGAGGAAGTCCCCAATGCAAATCCAAATGTGCCTGACAAAAGGTGAAAGAGGGAGACAGAATTACACGAGCATTTGAAAGGGTTTTTTGGCAGAAGTGTAAGATTACTGGTGGACATTTTTGTCTAAGGGGAGCTTCCCATAAGAGATCTTCCTTTAAGTTACCCACATGCAGTAAGTTTTCACTGGGTTATACAATGCTCCAAGGCCAAGGACTTTGAAACACACTAAAGAACCCTGGTTTTGGGAGAAACACAAGTGAAACGAGGGACATGTTCAGAAAACACAACTTGGGACATGGAAGATCCTTCTTCAAATGAATGAACTTCTATTCCTTTCTCATTCCACATGTGAAATACTGGTGACAGAAAAGCTGTGTGTAACAAAGCAGCACATACAATCCAACAACAGTCATACTAACACCTCTCAAATCCTAAGGCAGGTACTAATCCAAGGTATCTCCACATCAGAACATGAAAATTTGAGTGCAGACACATTCCCTGCCAAGAATTAAGAAACCTTAAACCAGGAAACCCCACTATTTAGGACAAAGTATCCTACTCCTTTTCTAAGTGCCCTCATCCAGCATTTACTTCTACACATAAATGCTAATTGAGTGATTACATCAAGTATTTTCACTTCAAATTCTAATCCAGGACCTGCTGGATCAGGATGCCCCTGTCTTCCTCTTCCTGGCTGTGAACCAGATGCTTGTCTCAACAGCTCTATATTCAGGCTGTTCATAATGAATTCAGACTTGGTTAATACCAGATTTTGAAACCTATTCCAAAAGCAGGAACCATAACAATGTACTTGATGTTTGTTTCTTTTACAAAACTCTCAATAATCAAAGTTACTCAGCTGGCATCTTTAAATTCACAGACTAAAATGGCTGGAAAACCTACTCCATCCATTGACAGTAATATCAAGCCTGGAATTTAACAGAACAAAGTGTTGGATGAGGCTGAAGAAGGAAAAATACATAAACTGAATAGAACATGAGATACTAATGGGATCTCTATTTTCATTTAATATGGTTGTTCATTTCCTTTTTCATCTGAGGTTACCTGGAAGATCAAGACAGACTGGGGACCACACAGCACAACTCCCAGAATTTACTACCAGTGTAGCTGGACCAGCTGCCAGATGGAAACACTCCCAGCTGAACACTGGAGTTCTACACCTCCTGTTCCCCATCTCTTCTTTGCTGGGCCTTCAGAAATAAAATCACAGGTTCAGTTTAGCTCAGATTATCAGAAGATACAACATTTAACTCCCAAACACTTGCCCTCAATTCAAGAGGCACTCGCAGAAAGAGCTTGATGTTAGCCCAAGACTAATCCTCTAAAGGTGCCCAAACCAAAAAAACTTAAAACCCTCCTCAACAGTGTGGCTAAACCCCTCACTGCCCCAGCAGGCAAGCTGAGGTCCCCTGTCAACCCAACACACCCCTCTCACAGAAGAACTTCTTCCCCCCCACCACATTTAAATTACATCACACACACAGAGCCTGACAGAATTATTTTACTATGACCAAGTCTAATAAATGCTGTGGAAGTTGACAAAAGGTTTTTTAGACAACTTATTATCTTCTGGACTGGGTGGACAACACTTTTGTTATGAAACCAATTGCTTGAGTTATTTCTATTAACAAGTATTCCAATGGTTTTTGGAAAGGCTGTGTACTCTGTAACAAACAATTCTGGATTACAATGAAAGTCACCATAGAAGACATCTGTCTTTCTTGAAAACATTTTGGCAATTTTTTATTTTTTTTTTAATAAAGTTCATTGAGAGTTCTACTAGTAACTACTGGTTCTTGCTTCAAGTCTAACTTGCTCAAGGAAGCACCTATTGGGTGTCACTACTCCATACACTTCTTCAAAACCAGTAAATCATTATTATTGTAGGATTTTTCTAGGCCTAACCAAGGTTTTGGACATACTCTGATATAACTAAACAGCGCTGGGACACAAGAGGCCACAACTGCCCCAAAGCACAGAAGGAATTAGCCTCCATATCATCTTTCATAACAAACATGGCCCTTGGCACAGCTGTTCCACCAGTGCTCAGCTACACAGGGCAGAGAGAGAGAGATTCCCTGCCCTGGCCAGAGGTAAGCTTTTAAGTCAACCCATCACACTGTGCCATTCTCTAGCCTAAGTATTTTTGCAGAATCCAGCTGTGGTGCAGGTACTAGCATGTTTCTAAAACCCACCCCAACTTAAAGACACTAGAAAATTTTCTCAACTTGAAGACACAAGTGCATTTTGAGTGATTTTACACAGAACAGTAGACATTTCCCCCCTCGTGCAAGCTACAGAAAAGCCCTTTTCTGAAGTTTAGCACAGAAAGTTGGCCACTATATTTATCCCTGAGGAGTTCCTTGATCAAGCTGATTTTCCACAAAAATACCAGCATGCTGCTATGCCAGCTTTCACTTCTGTTAGTGAGGGAGATGGACAGAAGGCATATGTTCATCCATGGAGCAGACTGTAACATTCAAAGTGCTTTTTTTCTTTAAGCCAGCTTGGGTTTTTGTGTTATGATTACGATCACAATTGGGACTTTTTTAGTCAGTCTCCAAAGCGACTCCTTTGCTGCACTGCACTAAATGACACAAAAGTGATGGTGATAAACCTAAAGACTGCAGTACTTTAATAAAACCCTGCTTAATTCCTCTCTTTCTCCCTATCCTTAATACACTGCTTTCAAGAACTTGAACAAATACCAGAGACAAAAGTCAGTGCTGATTTTATGGGAAGAAGCTCTAAGTTGTAATTTACACGCAGAAAAACCAAAAAGAATTCTGTGTGATTTATCTGTTCCACTCACTTCCAAACAGAATGATCCAGAGGAAGCGTCAAGAGGACTAGTTTGCCCTTGAAGACAAAAATTCTTGCTGATCTGTACCATTCTTACCGATTGGAGTCCTCAGAAACAATGCAAATGTTTTCTATGACAAGGATTTAAATGAATTATCCCACCAAAAGAGGCAGTGCTCATCCTCCTCCCTGCCTGAGTTCCTGCTCTTCGCTGTGTCAGCACAAGCTCTTGTGTCTGACAAACTGGATCCAGGAACTGATCAACTGGAAATGTGTTTTTTCTCTTACTGAGGTTTTTTTTCAACGACATCATTTCCCAAGTGGCTGGGAGGAGCACTGAATGCCTTTTTTTTTCCCCCTTCCTCCAAGCCCAACTCCCCCAATTTCAGTGGAATTAGTACCCACGCTGATGCAGGGGCTGAACAGCACTGAGCACTTGAGGGGAAAAAAAACTAAGTCACATCATGACTTGAAAATTTCAACTTCATTAAAGCATTGTTCCCCATTCTGTGGAGGAGAACAGTTCACATCTGCAGAAGAGTATCAAGAGGAAAATTCCACTGGCAAAACATTTCAGGACAAGACTGAACAAAAGGCAAGAATACCTGAAGTTTGGAAATGGGAATGCTCCAGGACAGGAAAACACGTGAGTCACCTGCCAGACACAGATGCACAAGGGAGCTCCAGCTTCTCCTGCAAGTGTTTAGTTTTTCCCTTGTGTGTGGGAAGAACTGGGAGGTACAGCTGGGAGGATAAGAGCAACCTTCCTCCTCTTATCTCTGAATCATTCCCTGCCTCAGAGGGGGGTGTTTCAGATACTCCCCTTCTGCTGGGATTATAGTCCCCTAAACTGTTCCTGCACAGCTGGACAGATGTACAGACTCAGAAAGAACCACTCCTTGTACACCAGGGCAAGGGAAAGCAAACCTGAGACCAAATATGAGGCAGCCCCCTTAGCAGCAGTTTGAACTTGTGTAACTGTGTGCAAGATTTCTTCAGTTTTAAAGTAAAAAATAAGGAATCTAGACACTTTTTGATTGTTTCAAGTTGAACTTGAGGAGGATGGAAGCCAAAACCCCAAACTGATATTCTAAATAGCAGTATTTCATCATATTTCTTAATGTTCCAACATCTTTCTAGCTCTGTTTTCTAGCTCTGAGCAGCTGCTTATTTGGACACACTATGCACTCTAGATGATTAATACCACATAAGATATTGGGGTGGGGCAGGGAAACACATAAAATCAAGGTTTACTTCAGCTAATTTCCTAGAATATACCATTATGCTCCAGGAATTTGAGGATGCAGGTAAAATACAGAAGAGGAATGACTCCTGTACCTCAAACACCAGTAATTTGAATTTGTCAAAAACTGCTTTGGGTAACGCCAACAAAATCATTCTAATGACAACATCCAGCCTAAAAGAAAATACTGCAAGCACAAACAAGGATATATTAAAGACATGCTTGGCTTTGTGGCTGATTTTTAGCCTGGTGTAAGACTATTACCTCATGTGAAAATAAGGTGACACAGGAGTTAAGTAATACCTCCAGTGTGGCTTTAGCTCTTTGCACAGTCATGAGCTTAGGACGATGTATGAGGGACAACCTGGCTGAAAAACATCTGGAATACTGAGATAACCTCTCCCAGTACTGATTAACACAAAGCACTGCTCAGTGGAAACAGAGAGGAAATGCTGCCCTTCATTGGTCAACAATGGAGTTTTTTTCTCCAGAATTCCTGTGGACACTGCACAATGACTGGATGGAAGTCACCAGAATTCTCACACTAACACCAAGACATACTGACATTCACTGGTAACTTCACATTAAAGAAGATTCTTTCCCTAAGTACATCATAGCCAAATGACCTTACCCAAATCATTTGCCAGCATTAGTCCTTCCTCACCAATGGTTTTCTTACTCAACAGATCAAAAGTCATGGACATGACAAAGGAAGCCCCACACAGGTGCAGAAGCTCTATGGACACAGCACATCTTCAGGATGTCCTTTCAGTTGAGTCACCTACAAAGCCACACCATCAAGAAACCAGAAGCACAGCATTTCAGAAAAAAACCACACAGTGTCTACCGAGGCAGCCATGGATTCTGCTCAGATGGCCTGAAGACACTAATAGCAAATTTAGGTAATTTTTATTTAACATCCAGTTAAAAGGGCTTGTTCCCTTTACCTCCAAAACAAAAGCTTCTTACTTATCTTGGATCTGCAGCATTGATTTTTTAATTCCTAAATCCAATTGCAAATTAGCTATATCCTAAATAAGCACAACAGTTTTGGTTTTAAAACACAAATAGAGGGAAAAAAATAAACACACATAATCCCATTTGCCTTCAACCTTGACAGATGAGGAAATTCTCTCAGCTAAACCTCTTCCAGAGAAACCATCCTCTTTACAGAACTGAATTACTGGCTTAAAATGTACAGTGTTTGGCTCCAGCCTGCACATGGAAATGATGTTTATAAGAACATTTCCTGAAGAAATAGCTAAGGAAGTAAACAAATTCACATGGTGCCACCAATATTGGAACTCCACCTTCTGCGGTGGTCACTTTGTGCTGGGGGATTTCTTTTTCAACCCAGATATTCACTGATTACCTGAATTAAATAAAGCACACAACAATATAGTAATAGTTAAGAATTAAAAAAAAAAAAAAAAAAAAAGCATTAGGTCTAACCAAATCGATTTTGGTGGAACCTAGTCCAGGAACAGTAAGGAAGGGATGTTAAACCAGTTTTGGCTAATGCTCCCTGGGGTCAACTACAGCAAATTTCACTACTGTGAAACCTGGCTGTGGGATTCCCATTCCCTCACCAACAGCCCTGGGATCAGCCCTGAGATTTCAGGGATTTTTGAGAACCATGCTAAGGTATTTCTCTCTTATTTCCACGAGGTGGTACAGGCAAAACACAGCTGAAACAGAAGGAAAAAAAAAAAAGCCAATGCAGCAGAAGCTGAGCCTGACGTGCACCTTGGGATGTCCCACACTGACAAGGACAGGGCCCAGTCAGTTGCACGTTCAGTCCTGTCTGTGAGGGTCCAAGGACATGAAAGTAATGCCAGTGAAGGGAACACATCACACAGGGTCAAGCCAGGCATGGTGGCCCTGCAGAATCCACAGGTCTTATTCCAGGATTCCGATGAAGACTGCTAGGGTTAAAGAAAGTAAACAGATTTCTAAAATAAATTCTGTGTTTCAAATCAGCCCATTTGAACACTTAAGCTCTTCAAGTCTTTTCCAATTTAAATATTACAACCGTGTGCCTGTGATGCTCTTGAAACCACACCAGGATGCCCAAGTTTTCAGATTAACTTTGCCTTAAATCTGAATCCAAGGAATTCAGAGCAGCTTCTGTGTGAAGAAATTTTAGAGGACTGGTGGTGTTTTGTTGTTCCACTTACTTCATCTTACCAGCTCAGTTCAATTACTATTTCAATTGCAGCTGAAAAAACAAAAATAAACTTTAACTTACAGGAGGCCCAAGTGAACCAAGAATGCTTAAAAAACAGCCAAAACACCTCAAAAAGCATCCTTTGCATAGGGCAGTGCTTTCAGGTATAGTTAACTGAGGACTGTGTTCTGGAAGGCTAATTTGCACAGCACATAATAATCCAGTAACAGAAAAGGTAATAAATACACACAAATCCAAGGTGGATCTACACCTTGGATCAGCACAAGTTTCATGGACAAAATGTAACTTACAAACTCTTAAGATGGATATAAAGGGCAATTAGAAATTTCACTGCCAGCAGCAAACATCCTCCAAGTTCCAAGACTTGAAACAAGCTTGTAAACAATTTTTATTACACAGCTAAACCTTTCAGTGTTAAATAAGAGAAGCCCTAATGCACTCTGGACATCAGGTTTCTAAGCAGCGAGTCGCTATGAGGACCTGCTCATTTTTTACACAATTTCACTATGAATTGAAATGTTGAACAAAATTTGTACGTACAAGAACACTTTGAAGGAACCTGCAAGCTGACCTCCCCTGCTATGTAACTCCTACTGTCATTCTTCTCATACTTTAAGATTTCTCTTCCTGTATATGAGAAAAGTCACCGTTTTTTAACAACTGTGTTTTAGGGAAAAGGCAATTTACCTTTTTTAAAACAACACTGGACCCCACTACCTAAAGAATTGGGGTTTTGCAGTAATTTGCTGCAATTTAAAAAATCAGCCTTGGAGGTTGCCATGAACAGTGCTGCAGGAGCTCATTATGTTGTTGGCATGAAATTCCCATTAAACTTCTCCCAAAGCTCTCCACAGTGTCTGTGTTTCCACACTGAGATCTGATGGAGTTTAGACATAGGGGTGAAAACAGCTGATTATAACTCTTTATTCCATTCCATCAGCTCAGCAACAACTAAGCCAAACAATGTCTGTCTTTCTCCTCCTGGGGTTTCTGTGACTCAGGATGCACCAGGTTTCCCTTTAGAACTCACTGGACTTGTTGCCACTGTACTCCTGATTTTTAGAAGCAGTCTCATTAGCAGTCAAATCTAGAAGCACTTTGCTTCAGAGATTAGAGAAGTCTTAATGTATTAAGCATGGGAAGGGCAAAAAATAGCCTAGGACTAACTATCTTAGGTTTACAGAGATAATGAAGGGGATGGTTGGGAGGAACACCAGCTTCTGCAGCATTCCCACAGTAGTTTCCATTTACAGCAAAACCAGCAACTTACATTTCTTTGTGTTTTTCACTTTATGTGCCTTCCAGACTGCCCATGGTCAGAAGACCACAATCCAACTGCAGAGCTGGGCACAACTCAAGAAAATGCAAAATAAATAAAAAAAAATTAACTCCCAAACAACTAAAAAGCCCTTCATTTCTACAGTGGGATTTTTTTTTTTAAACTTCTAAAAGCCAAAACTAACCATCAGGTTCCCTTTAGACGAGGAAACCCCCCTTTCACTGAGAACACTCAAAACACGTTTTCCTCCCCAGGAGCTGCTGGGAACAAGGTTCAAGTTGGATGCTCTGCTCCAATAATCAGGCCATCCTCATGTTCACACTCCTAAAAACTGTGGCTTCAGCTGTGCATATTCTACAAGCTGCATCATTTTATCCCAAAGTCACTAGGAGAAAGACTAGAACAGATTTTTGCAATCAACCTGCATGATCAAGAACAATTATAAACAAAGCATGCAGCATCTGTTTTTGTTGTGAATCCTGAATTTCACCATCTCAGTGTTATTCACTTGCTTACTTAGGCCTGCTTAATATTTAATCCCAGACCACCCAGCCTGGGAAAGCCTTCACTTTGTATAAGATGAAACCATTAGGGAAGCTTCCAGATGCCCAAAGTGCCTTCACAAACTGCCTGTATCAGTGTCTGTGGCACGTGTCGCTCTGTCAAATAAAAAGTGAAGTATTCTGCTGCCTTATATTTAATGATCACTGGCATTTTTCCCTCTGCAGGTCTCAAAGACTGTGAAATAGGTGCCTATGGCTCTGAAGGCAGAGCATGCAGGCAAAGGCTCACCTCATCCGCTACCTCAACGGGCTCTGCCCTTCTCATCCTGCTGAACATATGATTCCACCTGAAAGATCCCAGTATAAGGAGCCATTGGGAGGAATGGCTGTGGACCACTAAATAAAGCCAGCCTGTGACCTCACCAGTAGGTCTCGCTTGACACAAATTCTGTTGAATGTTTCCATCACACACAACTGATCCCAGGGCTTGTTAACTGAGAGATACATTGAAGTCACTCCAGGGCCTCCATCCCTTCCTCACACATCATGGCAGCAAATCCCAAATCCTTTGCTCGACAGAGTTCTCCAAGCACCTGTAGGACTGCTGGACAACATAGCTCAGCAGCAAACCAGTTATCCTACAAGTCTTACACCATAAAAACTTCTACCTACACAATGATACTGACTCTCCTAAAAATCAACACCACAGAAACAAGCGTAGCGACTCGTTTGAGACGTGCTCACTGCGTGCAATTTATCTCAAGCAGCTGGATAAAATGCTTTTTGTATCAGCTTCAGCAGGAATAAGAGGCAGAGTGCTGCTTAACCGTGGAAAAACCTATCACCATCCCAGCCCAGCCCTTCCCTGGACCTATCAGACTCTTCCTTCCTGCCCAATTTCTAACAGAACTGTAGATAGACCACTTGAAAGCCAAACCGCTTAGAAACCAAGTTCAAAGGAAAGCTAAAAAACTTCAAGTGGACTTCTGTGCAGACACTACTTTAAAAAAACGAAGCGAAAGTGAATGTTCAGCTGGGGAGGTTACAGAATTAAAACCATTCAAGAAAGCAACCCTGTGTGACTACATATGCAAATAAGGGGCTCCCCAGCCTTACCGGCCTTTTCCAAGGATACCTACCTGAAAATCCTAACACCGGACAAAATCGAGTTATTAATGCTTCCCTGGGCTTGTTTCTGCATTGCACGGAATCGGGGTGGCTTTCAGGGTCAGAGAAAACATCACTCAGCAGTTCAACACCCTGGGCTCTCTGGCAGCCTTCTCCTGGCTGCACCTTCACCTGCTTCAGCTGCACCTTCACCTGCTTTACCTGCTTGCTCTCTCCAAGACGACCTATTCCCACCACTGGGCGCGCCAACACCTTTCCAGACACGCAGCCAGCACTCCGGCCTATCTCCGGAGCGTCATCCCGGGCTCGCCAGCAGCATTCCCACCGCTCGGCTCTCCCTCTCCCGGCTCCCATATCCACCGCGATATAGCACATGGCACGCAGCACGGCGGCAGAGAGCACCTGCAGCAGCTCCTGGGCTTTTCCCTTCGGGATAAAGCCACACCAGGGATGAAGGCGGCCGTTGGCTGCAGCTCCCAGGGAACCTCCGACCTCTGGGGAAAACGGGGGGGGCGCTGGCCCCGCATCCCGACGAGCAGGGGGGACCGGAGGCCGCTCCCCGAGGCGGGGGTGACTGGAGGCCGGGATCGGCCGTGCCCCGCCACGAGGTGCTGCCCCTTTCCCGGCTCTGCCGCAGGGCCGAGGGCGGGGGGAGCCGGGAGCGAGCTGGAATTATGAAACCGGATCAGCAGGGAAACCCCCGGGGCCTCCCCCGCGCCGTACCTCGGAGACCTCCTCTTCTTCCTCCTCTTCCTCCTCCTCCTCGTCTTCCTCCTCCTCCTCCTCTTCCTCGTCGTCGCTGCCGTTGTTGCTGCTCTCGCTGCCGCCGCCGCCGCTCTCGCTGCTGCTGGCCG